>SPJY01033322.1:0-27188 GCA_005191435.1 Raddia distichophylla | reverse complement strand
CGGTGAACACGCCGTCAGCATGCATCTCTCATCACACACAAAATTCACATCCATCACAGCATGAACAAGAACAATATGAACAAAAAATAATTCAAGGGATACAGAGAGAGCTGGTGCGGCGGCGGCGGGTCGGTGGCGACGGATCTGGCCGGCCTCGGAGCGACGGTGGCGGAGGAGGCGTCATCGTCGAGGAGGCCGGTCATTGAGGTAGCGGCAATCCCAGGCCGGAGCTCGCCACCGCCGCCGCTATGTGTGAGAAAGAGAGGATTTGAGAGAGAAAGAGAGAGGGGAAGGGAAGGGCGGCGGATCTGGCTGCCGCCATCCACCACCCGAAACTGTGGAGAGAGAGAGAGTGCGGGGAGAGGGAGAGCGAGAGAGAGAACCCGCGAGGAGGGGATGGAGGCCGCTGTATTTGGCCGCCGCCCGCCCGATCCGGCGAGGAGGAAACCGCTGCGCCGCCCTCGTGGGGCTGCCGTGCCGCCTCAGTAGGAGGCCGCTGCTCGTGGGGCCGCCGCGCGGCCACTTGCCGCCGCGCCGCGCCTACTCACAGGAGATGGAGAGGGAGAGTGCGGGGAGAGGGAGGTGAGAGAGAGAGTGTGTAGGGAGAGGGAGAGGAAGAGTGCTAGGAGAGAGATATTTTTAATGTGTGCGGCCGCCGCGAGGTACGAGAGAAGTACGTTTTTTTAATATATCTCGATGGTTTATTTTCAGGCTCTCGAGAACAGCAGTATCGTCGTTATCTATCACTGTCGATGTCTCTGTTTCTCGAGGGTTTTCCTCAGGCCCTCAAGAATCGGTGAGTTTCTCGAGTGTTTTAGATTGGCTCTCGAGAAAGTTTTTAATTTCTGGTGCTGTATTGGCGCCCTCGAGAAAGCTTCTGGCACTCGAGATTCTGGCCGATTCTTGTAGTGTTGCAATATAGAAGAAGTGGTGCTGGGTGGATTTGTACTCGTTTTCCCTTAAGTGTGTTTTCCATAAAGTTTCTCACGTAAAGTTTTTAATCAGGCATATCCATGCACACAACAACGTAGGCTATGCACTCTTTCTCCATAAATTTTTTCCATTGGATTTTTATGGAGTTTGATGAGGCGTATGCTCTATGCGGCAACTCCAAGGAGGAGCGTTAGAAAACTATGCGCACGTAGCGAGTCTTGGAAGGACACGCCACGAGGTGGGACCAGCTGGTCCTGATGGGTTGGCCGGCAGCGGCACGCGGGGTGGGGTGGACTCACCTCGTGTGAACTCTACCAGTCAACCTCTTGTATTCGCTATATAAAGGGGTGGACCCTACGTCTGTATTTTGTCTATTTCTCATCGACTACATCTTGTGTATGCATCAACAACCTTAGAGGCTCGGACTACTTACACCCGATAGCGTGGTCGTTTAACAAAAGCAATCGGCTGGAAGCAGGCCCGTCGAAGCCCATGTGCGAGGTGGGCACCGCACAGGGCCCCCACCTCGTATGGGCCCCCGATTCCCAGCCTGTTACTATGCCCAGCAGGCCGGCAGTCCAACAGCAGCGAGCAACCTCCAGCCTTCCAGTTCCAGCCGTGCACGTTGCAGCTGGTGGAGGCGTGCTTCGGTGCTTGGCCAGCCGGCCCAGGCCCAGGAGGACAGCGCTCCCCTGCTCTGTGCTCCAGGCTCCAGCGGGCAGCGGTCTAGCCCCAGCCCACGACTCCACGAGGAAGTGGGAATAGGATTGAGGAACAAAGCCCAGCCGGCCAGGCGCTATGATCTGCATCTGCTCATCTATCTGCTGACTGCGTCTGGTCCCTGGAGTCCTGGACGTCTGGTTTTCTGCCGATCGGCATCGGCGGATCGAGCGATCGGCGAGACGGTAATTGGTGAATCACGGCAATTGGCGATCTACCGAGTGGCGAGTGCATCACTGCATCAGTGCGCGTGCTGCCTCCTGCCGGCTCGATCGTCATCGGTGAGATGGTGATTCAAAATTCAAAAATTCAATCCTCGATCGATTGATCGGTCAATCATAATTTAGTAATTTTTTAATTTAATTTGTAATTGCGTTTGTATTTCATGTAGCACTTCAGGCCTTCTGCACTAGAATCTAGGAAGCCCAAACTTCAGAAATCGGAATTTTAAATAATATATAGAATAGTTCAAGTCATTCAAGGTTCGGTCTTTCTTTTTTTGTTTTATTAATTATTATCTTAGTAATGCTAGAATTTATGTACGTGACTACGTGTATTGTTTGAATTTAATTCAAGTTATTTTTTTATAAAACAGGGAGAGGTTTAGCCGTTTATTTACTGACATCATGTCTACCAGAAATAGGAAGTATGATTCTGGTGCTGAAAAGCGTAAAAAGAAACAAAGACTAGATGCAACAGCTCAATCTCAAAAGGGTGCTCTTGATAGATATGTCGTGAGAGAAACTCCAGATGCTAATGTTGATGACGGCCATGTCCGTGATGAAGTAGAGGTTGAGGCTCACGCTGCAAAAATTGATGATGAAGGGCATGATGCCAATATTACCGATGAAGGTCATGATGCTGATATTGCCGATGAAGGTAATGATGCTAATATTGCCGATGACACCAGTAATTCTTTTCATCCTGACATATTTGATCCAAGAACTTGGGATGCACTTGATACTAAAATGATAGATATTTTACTGCAAAAAGGTCCTAAAAGAGACTTATCCATTGAGCATGGTCCTAGAGACAAGTTCTCTAGAAGGTTTTCTGCATTATCATACACTAGAATTCTCTCAAATGGAGAAAAGTGTGATAGAGAATGGCTTGTATACAGCAAAGACCTAGACAGGGTATTTTGCTTTTGCTGTAAATTATTAAAAAAGGGACTGGTGAGAGGCCAGTTAGCAAATCACGGCTTTAGTGGCTGGGCTCATCTTGGCAATAGACTTAAAGAGCATGAAACTAGTAGAGAACATGTCACAAATATGGCTACATGGTATGATTTGCGTCTCAGGTTGGAGAAGAATGAAACAATTGATAAAGTTGCTCAGCGAGAACTTGAAAAAGAAAAGGAACATTGGAGGAAAGTCTTGCTCCAATGGCATCCAGAGTTCCGCACCAAGCGTAAAATCAAAAGAAAAAGGCAATTTGACGAGGGTGCGAGTGATGCATCTATTGATTCACAATCTGTAGAAGACAACTTTAGGGTCAACTATTTTATACCTGTTGTTGATCAGGCTATAGCTTCACTTACCAGCAGATTTGAACAATACCAGGGGTATGAAAAAACTTTTGGTTTTTTGTTTACTTCAGATAGGTTGCGATCACTGGATGGTAAGAGTTTGATGGATGCTTGTGTTAATCTTGAGGATGCACTTAAGAGTGGAGAACATAAAGATATTGACGGACAGGAATTGTTTGGGGAGTTAATTTTCATTCAGAATTTACTTAAGGAATCTATGGGTCCTCTTGATATTCTGAAGTTTCTGAAAAGACTTCCCATTTATCCTAATGCTGTTATTGCATACAGAATTTTGTTAACCATTCCTGTCACTGTTGCATCTGCGGAAAGGAGCTTTTCTAAACTCAAGTTGTTGAAATCCTACTTGCGCACAACTATGACACAAGAAAGACTCAATGGGTTGGCGACAATAGCATTTGAAAATGATGTCTTTGAGAAGAATAATTATGAAGATATAATTGAAGATTTCGTTTTAAAAAATACTAGACGGATGATGCTTTTCAGTAGAACATGAGGTTATTTTCTTAGCATTAATATTTGATAAATTTCTAAATATTGTATGAAATAAAACATATTGATGTAATGAAGTCATATAATTGAGTGAAAGTATGTCTTAGTTATATTAGAAATATGAATTTTTCAAAAATTTTAGGGCCCCATTATGCATTTTGCACTGGGCCCCAGATTTCTGGAGACGGCCCTGGCTGGAATTGCTTTCGGCCATGCATAGTTTAGCATTCCTTGCGGACACTTTAGGGACAAGGGAAATGTCGACACGATTAGTTGGTACGCAAACATAAGGGAGCATATATAGCTACACCACTGCCACCGTTATGCAGCTACGCTAATGTTATGTGAGCTGCTAGCCAGCTAGCTAGCTACTTGTCTTCCCCAGTTCATCAACCTGCCACCACCGACACCATGTCTTCCTCTCCCGAGCATGCGAGAGAAGCCGGCGATGCCGAAGTCCATCACGAAGAACTTCACCAACGCCTCACCACCTTGGTGTCCTCCTGGCCGAGCTTCGACGGCCTGTCGCCGCTTCGCCTCTACCGCCACGCCGGCGAAGGCTGGTGCAGCAGCCTGGTCACCATGATCGGCGCCATGGTCACCAACGCGTGCTTCGCCGCGCGCCCCTCGGACATCGTCATCGCCACGGTGCCAAAGTCCGGCACGACCTGGATGAAGGCGCTCGTCTACGCCACCGTTCGCCGGAGCGAGCACCCGGCCGGCGGCGCCGGGGCCGGCGACCACCCGTTCCATTCCCTAGGACCCCACGAGTGTGTCAAGAGCTTCGAGTTCCAGCTCTACACGGGCGGCAAAGTCGTCCCCGACGGCGAGCTCCACGAGCTCCCCGACCCTCGGCTCTTCGCCACGCACGTCCCCTTCGTGTCGCTGCCGAGCTCCGCCATGGCGGCGGGCTGCAAGATCGTGTACGTCTGCCGGGACCTCAAGGACACCTTCGTCTCTCTCTGGCACTTCATGAACAGGCTCTGCGTCATGAAAGGGCTGGAGCCACTGTCGCTGGAGGTGGCCGTCGAGCACTTCACCGCCGGCGAGTCGCCGTTCGGGCCTTACTGGGAGCACATCCTTGGGTACTGGCGCGCGCACCAAGAACACCCTGAGCGCGTGCTCTTCTTCCGGTACGAGGAGATGATGCGTGAGCCGGCGGCGCACGTGCGGCGGCTGGCAGAGTTCGTCGACCGCCCGTTCACCACGGAGGAGGAAGAGAGCGGCACGGCGGACGCCATAGTCAAGTTGTGCTCGTTCGAGCACCTGAGCAACCTGGAAGCGAACAAGAGTGGTCAGACTGAGCTTGTGATCGGCGCGGTGAAGAATAGCTCATTCTTTCGGCGTGGCCTGGTCGGGGATTGGGCGAACCACCTCTCGCCGGAGATGGCACAACGTATCGATGCAATCACTGAGGTTAAGTTTAGGGGTTCTGGTCTTAGGGTCTAGTACTGCCTC
Source organism: Raddia distichophylla (assembly GCA_005191435.1). Lineage (NCBI taxonomy): Eukaryota > Viridiplantae > Streptophyta > Magnoliopsida > Poales > Poaceae > Raddia > Raddia distichophylla. The sequence goes on along the minus strand of SPJY01033322.1, from coordinate 22,039 downwards.
CGTTTTTTTTATATTTGACGTCTTTAACTTTTGGACACGCCTTTAATCGTTCGTCTTATTCAAAAATTTTATGCAAATATAAAAAAATATAAGTTATGTTTAAAGTATCTTTAATGATAAAACAAATCATAGAAAATAAATAATATTTACATAGTTTTTTGAATGAGACGAATGGTCAAATACGTATTCAAAAGTCAAAACGTCAAACAAAAAGAACGGAAGGAGTACATGGGAGTTTCCGTCCATTGACTGTTGGACTAATCTGATTTGGACATGCCATGGAGTGTGGAGGAAGGAGGTGGACCAAGCCGGGCGTTGCAAGCTCCGGCAAATGCGTGTGTTGAGTGAGTCTGTATCAGGTGTTGAACGTGCGGTGTGTGTGTCCAGTTATAGTAGTGTCGAGCTATGCGGATCGTGGGATGAAACAATCCAAGCTCCTTTCTCTTTTATATACTTTGTACTTCCATTTTGTAAGTTGATTACATTAATGAGAAAAAAACCCCATAAAATCACCCAATTTAGCTCTATTCTTCCATTTATTCAGTTAACTAACGATTATCAGATTGCTACAGTACCCATTCGACAAGCTTCAGACTGAACAAAACTCCTCCATTGACGTCGCTCTTTAAAATTTGTGTTTCGACCCATTACACCCTAGCCCACTGTCATTGATACAGATGGCCCCACATGTCACACTATTAGAAAAACGAGCATTACAAGTGTTACATCACAGGCGGTTCAATAGCCACGAACCCAAAGAGAACCTTTAGAAACGGTTGGGGACATGAGCCCCTTCTAAAGCCAGCAACAAAAGGGGTTCGTGTCCCCAACCGCTCCTAGACTAGCACTAAGTGGCCCACAATAGGAGGGTCACCCTCTGCGACATGAGGGAGGGAGACAGTTGCATGAGCACCTCACGAACAATGAAGTCGTAGATACCGCCAAATGAGGTTGGAAGACCCGACCGTTGCCACAGAACTATGTAGGACCCAGGAAGCCATAGGGAACTTGCTACACCACGGAGTGCAACAAGCAATGCCGATCGTTGAAGACCTCCACGGCGGTGCCGAGAAACAACACTGGACCCATGCCCAGAGCCCGCAAACTGAACTGGTCACCAATGCCAAGAGCCGACTCCCGCGAGCAAGTTGGACACTCATCAACCGTCGTGCCAAGCTCGATCCTAACCATCACCTCTCCGGTCCAGAAAGATGGGGACAAGAAAGGTGTGGGGTTCCATGCACTTTAGTGATAAGGAAAGATGTAGACACAAGTTGTTTGTACCCATCAGGCCAACACATGTGCAACTATGCTAATCTTATGTGCGTTTGTCTTCTCCCGTGGAAAGCTGCCACCACCGACACCATGCCTTCCTCTTTCGAGCATGCGAGGGAAGATGGTGATGCCGAAACCAACCACGAAGATCTTCACCAACACCTCACCATCTTGGTGTCATCCTAGCCGAGCTCCAATGGCTTGTCATTGTGTCGTCTCTACCACCATGCCGGGAAAGGCTGGTGTAGCAATATGGTCTCTGTGGTCAGCGCAATAGTCACCAACACGAATTTCTCCGTGCGCCCCTCGAACATCATCGTCGCCACGCTGCCCATGTCCAGCATGACCTTGATGAAGGGACTCGTCTACACCGCTGTTCACCAAAGGAAGCACCCCGCTGGTGACCACCCCTCCACAGGCCCCCACGAGTGTGTCAAGACCTTCGAGTACCCGCTATATAGTGGGAGCAATCAGCAATAGCCCTGATGGTGAGCTCAATGAGCTTCGCAACACGAGGATCTTGTTCTTTTCGAAGGAGGAAGACGACGTCGTGGTGGATGCCAATGTTAGGTTGTGCTCGTTTGAGCACATGAGCAATCTGGAAGTGAACAAGAGCGGCGAGATGGCTAGGAGCATGATCGGCACCATGAAGCACAACACCTTCTTCTAGCGAAGCCTGTTCAGGGATTAGGTGAACCACCTCTCGCCGGAGATGGCACAACGCATCGATGTGATCACCGAGGCTAAGTTTAGGAGGTTCCAGTTCCAGTCTTAGTGTCTTTAGGGACACAAAAGTTTGTGTTTGTATGGCTCTCCTCCATGCATTTTCTAGTAGAGTGCATGTGCATTTCAGGGTATGGCTTACTCATAAATGGCATGCTTATTTAATTTCCAATAAATTGGTTTGATCTGTCCATTCATAACTTCATTTTGTTCTCATATGAGTAACAACTCATCTTGTTTTACCAATGTTAATGAGATAGCTTAATGATGTTCCCTACATTTTGTTCTTGGTTTTGCTCAAATGCAGTGACCTGTCTTTAAGTAGAATCGCAGACAGTTTTCTCCTCACCAAGACAGGAAGCCATTGTTTCCTTCTTCTTTGTCTCCAACCACCGCCGCCATTGCCGTCTTCGTCTCTGGCCGCAATCCCACACGATGTTAGGGTTCGGGTCGTTAGGGTTAGGGGTAGGTTCCTCGTGTTCATTGGGCTTAGAGATGTTGGGGCGGCGGCGATTCGACATTGGTGAGGAGATTATGGAGGTGTGGCGAGGCAGTGATGGTGCCAACATAGCCACAGGTGCGGTGGAAGGTGGTTGGATGGCACTGCAAGGCGGATCCGACACACACTGATCAGATTAGGGTGAGCAAAGCTGGTTTGGTTTGGGAAGGAATGTAATACATCGGTTGGGCTTTTGGGCCAAGTGAAGCCAAACCCAGCTAGGCGATACTTGATAGTACATCGGTTGGTGGGTGGAAGGAATGTAATACATCTTTGGATCGTTGCATCTAGACATCCATACCTTGTGCGCCAACGCCGTCGCTCGTCCCTAGCATTGTCGCCACCGGTGAGTCCGCCGTCGCTATCATGGCCAATGTCGTAGAACTATTAGTTGTTCGAGGTGTTGTTGCAGATCGGTATCGTCTATGCATCATTCCAACTCTCACGGTTAAAGACAAAGTGCATGTTAAACACCTGCTTAGTTCAATGGGTTGTGGTTGCTCTATTGTAGGGTTGGACAAATGCATGTGGTTGTACAATGGTGGTTTGATTGTTATGCTATTTATTTCTGGATTATGAAGATACTAGCAAATGCGTCCGTGCATTGCAATGGAATAAATAAAATTGCTTGCGTGGTAATAATTAGCCTCGCAAGAAGTCGTTGTCGTTCTTGGGTCAACTTCTACACCAGTAACGTCTTGGTCCAATGTCCGAGTCTTCACGTTCTTTCGGAGAGTCGTCGGCATCTTGTAAGGGATCCGAGGCCAAGAGGGGGGTGAATTGGCGGTTTTTCACAATTTTAGACTTTTTCTAACTATTTGATAGACGCCGATTTCACACCTTGTGTTAGCAAGTTTAGAGTTAAGCGCAACGGAGCACCAACTAAACTAGCAGAGCGGAAGCGAGAGCCCTACACAGTTCTAGTATGCACGTGCACGAGCGGAAGCAAGCGGCAATTCTCGACTCCTCTCAACTCCACGTGGCTCGAAGGCACACGGCACTACACAATCTCCAATTCAAAGCTAGAATAGTAAATGGGTGACACGAGGATTTGTTTTACCGATGTTCGGTGCCCAATACATGTGCACCTACTCACCGTTAACCAAGGTCGTACCGGAGCTCCACACAAGGCTCGACGGATGACCCGGGACTCTTTCATCCCTAGTGGTCGAGTACTAGAAAGACCTCACCTACACATGGAGAGGAGCAGTCATCGTACAAGGAACGACGGCAAGCATCCACATGTGGAAGCTCCCGTCACACCAACTCCACAAGCGGAGCCGGCCTCCACACACGTTGGAGGACTTTGCTCACCAAGGACGCGTCCAAGGAGAGCACCGAAAACGTGATTCCGGTGGCCGTAGGGAAGCTACGGGCTTTTGGCGGAGTAGCGGTCGTCACGGTACAAGCTTGGCGATGAGGTACTCGGGTACGGTCTTGTCGTAGATGTACACGTCGGTGAAGCCGCTCGCGGAGTCGTTGGGAAGCACACAAGAGCAACCGGAGCAAGCTCCCCTTTCTCAACCTTGGGCTAGTGGAAGACCCAAGGGAGGTGAGGGGAGCACACAAGAGGAACCCTAGGGAGGCACAAGGTGGACTCTAGCCTTCTCCCTCTTCTTCTTCCCTTTCTCACCCTCTCAATTTCTCAATCCCGAGCTCACTACTAGAAGGCCATGGAAGCTAGGGTTTGGGCATGAAACTTACCATGGATGAAGGGGAAACTTGGGGCAAACCTAGGGGATGACCTTGGGGACGAGCTCCCTTCATTCTCCGTTCCTTCTCCTCACACCGAGCTCAAATCATGGGATGGTGGCTAGGGTTGAAGAACACACCATGGGAAGCCTCTCTCTTCTCTCTTCTCCTCTCTCACACTTAGGGGCTAGGGTGGATGCAAATGAGAGCCTCACCTTGTAATCCACGGAATTTGGTGTATATATATACCCCTAGAAACCGACCTTGAAGTGTATGGCTGGGATTAGCTCGAGACTGGATTGGATGGCTGAGATTGAATTCGAATCAGCCTCGGGAGCCTCATCGGATGCGTCCGATGAATTGTGGGCGCTGGGGTTGAGCTGCGCAGGAGGTGTTCGGACGTGTGCTAGACCGTCGTCGGACGCGTCCGATGAGCCTGTCGGACGCGTCCGACAGTGACATTTGTTTTCGGGGCTGGCTAGGACTTAGTTGCTGAGCGCTTTGGGCTGCTTGGCCTCACTTCATCGGACGCGTCCGATGAGGGCAATTGGCGCTGGGGCTAAGGCAGATATGGTAGCTCCCCTGTTACCGAGCTATCGGACGCGTCCGATGAATTTTCGGACGCGTCCGATGAGCCATGCAGTGCACAGCTTTGGCTCACCCTAGCTCTCCTTCGGTCCTTAGGCTTTGGGCTTTGGTTCAAATGTTTCTAGGGTATGATTAGGGCACTGGTCTTAGTTCACTTAGCCACCGAGACATAGGAAGGACACAACTCGGCTAAGAGATGGCTTGGTTTGGCTCAAAGACCCAAAGTGCTTGACCTAGAGCTTGACAAAAGAACTTGGCTTGGTAGGCTAGGATTGACTCAAAGGTTTGGCTTGGGATATCTCATTTGCTCATGTGCTCGAAACCTTGAGCTTGAATGCTTGTTGTAGATGTAGATGTTGCCGATAGGACCGAAGACTCACGCAAATAAAACATTAAGAAGAACTAAGAAAAAGCGTCCTTAGCCTTCGTCATCAATACCAAAACTATCTAAAGCTTACAATGTCCCCCTTTTTGGTAATTGATGACAACCTGCAACCTGCAACATCTATCTCCAAAATATTGCATTATATATTCAACTCAAGCATTGGTTAGATTAAGCACAAGAGCACAAAATGGATAGCACTTAAGCAGTATCTAAGCCAAGACGCAAATGAGCACATGCAAAATAAGCCAAACAAGCTAAGCATCACTAGTTCGCTCATCTCGCCCTAAGTTCAAGCATTTGCTAGCTCTCCCAATTTCAGCCCATGATACCACTTGTGAGAATAACACTAGCAATGAAGCCCTCCCCCTTTGTTATGCACACCAAACTCTCATTCTCCCCCTATGTGTGGAACTCCCCCTTTGTCATCCACACAACGATCACAAGTAATGCATATCCAAACACAAGAGATAGGTGGCAACATTTCTCCCCCTAACTCCACCTATCCAAGCACAAGGGAGATAGATAGCCAAAATTCTCCCTCTTTGGCATCAATGACCAAAACAATCAAAACACATAGCATTTTTTCCCAAAAAGCTCTCCCTAAACACATGCATCTTACAATGATACCACAAGTGAACATGCAAGAGCAAGCTATTGAGCTATTGAACATGCAAGAGCTCCCCCTATCACTATGCATGGTTTTATCTCCCCCTTGATCCAACATTTTTGATACCAAGTGAAATCACTCACAAAGGCACATGGAGAGAATTTAAATGAAAGTAATAGTGAGAAGCTAATCATGGGACTTTGGGGATTATCCAAGTGTGAGATTACTTAAAACACCCACCATAGTACACAATAGAGCAAAAGACTAGGCATAAACGTCACAAGCACAAATGTAGCATTACAATGCATGCTCAAGTGAATTATACCTAGATCATGAGATAAATAAACTATGGTAAGATGATGCACTAGTGGCTCACACCTAGAATTGATTCAAGTTCAAATAGCACTAGTTAAGATATTCTAGTTCACAATTCAAATAGCTAGGCTAAAAGCGAGTCTTACAAATCATTTTGAGTTGAGCACTTTATTCATTTTAAAATCCATTTTTAGAGCAAATGCAATGACATGTTTGAATTACGACCAAATACTATGCAACATGATTAACAGTGCAACACCTGAAGAGCTTGTCATGTGCTAATGGCTCAAATTTAGCTTTCTTGCTTTGCAAGGATTGCTTACTTATTTATTTATTTAATTATTTCATAGTTGGCTCTAGTGAGCATCTTTTGTTTGGCCTCTTGGGCTCTTTTGTTGGTACATTGGCTTTTTAAGGCGAGGCTAGAGCAAAGCACATTGCAAGACATAATTTAAAGCTCTAAAATGTTGCAAGGGTGCTCCAAAACAATGGCATATGATGTCAAGTCTAGCATAATGCACTCAAATCACATATTATCAAGTTGCAAGATATGACATGACAAAGTTTTTCATTTTGGCTCATCTCATGCAAAAGTTGCTCAAATTTAGCAAAGCTTTTGAATATGTGATCTAACAATAGATTAGATAGCCCATGAGCACTAGATCAACTTAGAATGAGAGCAACTAATGAGCCACCTAGCCATTGGTTATCTTTTCTAGCACTAAAAGATCGGTTGGCTTCAGTTCTAGCACTGAAAAAATGCCGTTATCTTTTCTAGCACTAAACCATGTCTCCGTTAGATGTTTATAGCACTCCGTCACCCGGGAGTTCACTCCGTCCCCGATTTGTCATCAACCTCAGACGGCGACGGCATATATGGAGCGAGAGAGGGGTACTGGCCGGCGGTGGCTCCAGATCCGACGAGGCTTGGTGTGGCGGCGGCGAGCTCAAGGTGGAGTGGGTTGCCGGGAAGGCGACGGCTGCGGCCCCGGCAAGGACAGGCGGCAGCTTGGCTGGGCCTTGACCGGCGAGGGGTGGCGAAGAGGAGCCGGAGGGACTGCTGGAGGCGGCGAAGCGGCGGCGCTGATGGGGTGCGGCCAAGGGGAGCAGCGGGGACGCGACGCGGACGCGGCACTGCCGGCGAGGGAAGGCGGTGAGGTGCCGCCGCCGGCCACCGTTGCGAGGGAGATGGAGGAGAGAGGAGGAGAGCCTGGATAGAGAGGAAGACGGAGATAGAGGAAAGGAGGCGAATCTGGAGAGAGGAAGAGTTGGCTCACCGTCGCCGGCGTCGCTGCCTCCGCCGCCGCGGGTGTCGCCGTCGCGAGCCGCCGCCGTCGTGGGTGTCGCCGCCTCCGCGAGCCGCCGCCACCGCGGGTGTCGCCGCCGCGGCCGTCGCCGCTAGCCGCCGCGGGCCGTCGCTGCCAGGAGAGTGGGGGTGGAGAGAGAGGCGGAGGAGAGAAGGAAGAGACAGGGGGAATCGAGAGTGAGAGAGAAGGGAGAAGAACACGAGCAGGGAGAGAGAGAAAAGGTGGGGCCCATATGTCGGTGAGATACACTAATGGTGCTAACTGTTCCATCTAACACTTGGGGTGACGGAGTGCTAAAAATGAATAACGGTGACATGTTTAGATGCTACATAAATGAACCGTTACACTTCAGTGCTAGAATTGAAACCGGCTGATCTTTCGATGCCACCAGCTCAATTTTTCCTTAATTATTTATCACGAGTTATAGGGCACATATTATAATCTGATTTTAGATTAAGCTCCTATTGAACAAGTGACAAATGAGCTTCTAGCCAACCACACTAGATTCATACAGTGAGCCTCTAAGCAATTCTTAGCACAAGTATAGTAACCAAAGTCTAGTATGCTCACACCAGTGGGTTCATTAGAATTCTCTACCAACTAAGCACATCACAATCATTATTTAAGGAGATTCTATTTTGAGAGGATCCAGTTGAATGAATCCAATACTGGACTACCAGCCTAGGTCAAAATGCAAGGTACCACATGAACGCACATACAACTAGATGATGCCTATTGCAAGCTCCCAAGACAATGAAAGCACAAGAATGATATGGAATGGCATTTCTGGACTAACAGGTAATGAAAGCAAGCAAGGCACCAACTATGCATCAAAATCATCAAGCACAAGAACCTAGACATGGCAAGGAGCTAAGCTCACAGCAAAACTGCCCACTAGATCAACAATTCAGAAGCCACACATGATACCACATGATATACTAAAGCACATGACCGCAGGATCAAAACAGGTAAAGAATGACCACTTGTAAGAGCTGAAATGTGTACCTGCGGTGTAGAGGAAGTAGTGGTACACGTGTCGGGCTTGAGCTTTCTCCCCCTGAATCTCATCTCCTCCAGCCGAGTGGTCATGGTGCGAAAGAGTCATCTTCCCACCTCTTGGTGAGCAACCGAGGACACCGACTTGATCGATCAATGTCTCCATGACGTCCCCCACTCCGGCTGCCCACCTGCACTAAGTGGATCACTTTTGTGACCCGGGAACCCAAACAATGGGTCCCCGAGGGTTAGCTCTAGTACCTACAAGGTTAGTGTCACAAAGTGAATCTAGAATTGACTTCTTAACCCACACCTGTGGCCTATACTCCTAATCCCAAGACGGTCCCACATACTTAGCAAACACTTGACCCCGCTCATTCTTCCTAAGGGTATAGTTGCCATCTAGTTCCATATGGACTCGTCTAGTCTTGGCTTGTGGCCTGGGTTTTGGGCGGTTCTAGACTTGGTGTTTTGGAGTTGGACGGTTGGGATACCTATTATACCTAGGTGGGTATGGTCTAGCGTACATGTTGTACCTACGAGGTCGAGGTGGTGGAGCATAGCTAAACCTCGGTGCATCTATCCTAGAGTTGTACCTAGACCTATACCCAAACCTCTCTTTAGGACCATCCCACGTACTAACCTGCCAAGGAGCTCTATTCCATCCAACTTGGTACCTAGACCTATCCTCCCAAAAACCGTGACGCCTAGGACGACTCTGCCACTGATAGCTTTCAAACTGTCTCCTAGGGTACACACCTTGGGTTTGTGGAGGTGGTCTTCTTCTCGGGTTTGTGTGATAGTAGCTCTGGCGCACTCTAGATGCCTGAGGAGCACTCTTCTTTTTCCTCTCTGGCTTCTCTAGGATAAATCACAAGCCATCCTTTTGAAAGGCAGGCCTTTGCTCCTTAAGCATCTTATCTAAGGCTAAACTTCCCTCAGAGCACTTGCCTAAGGCTGCCTTCTTTTTTGCTGGTTTGTTGGTTTTGTTTGTTAAAGACAATTGATTGAGATTTTGGATTTAATTTTGTATTTTCTTAAATTATGGATCTAGTGATGCCGAAAAACAAAAAAAACCGAATAAAAAAACTAAAAATTTTGGCCTCTATAAGCAAACCAACAAAGTGCTGAACCAACAAACAAGCTGAAAAGAAGGGGCCCTAAGCCTTTTTCGAACTTGCTAAGCTGCAACTTAAACTCAGCGTTCTCTATTGCTAACTCCCTAGCAGCTAGAGCAAACTTGCACGTGTCCGGTGTGCACTCATGTCTGATCCCACTAGAACTAGATGCAATGCAAGCAGGTAAAATTAAAATAGGAGACTTGCTAGATGATGCACCTATTGCAGAGATCATAGTAGTAGCAGGAGCAACATTCGAACTAACAGTAGCAGTGATCATAGCACACTCAGAAGTAAAGCTAGAGCTAGCGGGGGCAACATCAGGCATATGAGCAATAGTAGCAGCACTAGCATTAGGCACAGTATCAGAGGCAATAGGCAAATTGGCAGAGGCACTAGCATCAGGCACAACAGCACTAGAAACAGGCACAAGCTCAGCACAAGGCACAGTAGCAACCACAGCAAGTGAAGTACTAGGATCTACCAACTGAGCAACAGGTAAAGTATCAAGTGTGGCAATCCTAGCAACAAGTTTAGTTTTCTGTGTGCTAAGTGTTCCAAGTTCATCTCTAAGCTCCTGAATTGTTGCAAGCAATCCTTCTTCAGAGTCATTCATCACTCTGTTTTCTACTTCCATAGCATTAAGCTTTTTCTCTAAGGACTTGATAGAACTAGTGAGTAAGAGATGTTCAGATTCTAGTGTGCCATGTTTCTTAGTGAGCTCAGCTATCCTATCCTCCAGCAAGTCAGCCCTAAGTTTTTCTTTGTAGTAGCAATCTTTGACTTGATCAAAGTAACCTAGCAGTTCTTGTTCTCTAGCAGTAGGAGTCACAAGTGTCTCAGGATCAGTTTTCCAGCCAGAGGAGGAAGAAGAATCTTTGCTAGTTACCTTTTTCTTGGAGGAGGGCTTGACCATAAGGCACAAACCTGACGTGGCGAGAGCTATTGTCGCTGTGGTAGGAGCTGGTGGAGCGGTAGTAGAGCCTGAAGGAGCTACCGGTGCTGGTGTAGTGGTGCTCGGGCCTGGTGGAGAGGTAGTAGCGCCTGGTGCAGCCGGTGGTAGAGAGGAGGCAGCCGCTCGAAGAACAGTCGGTGAAGAGGGGCCATCTGAAGTCCACTCCTCTTCTTCACCGGATCACCAAGACCGCACTTGACCTTCTTGCCACTCGTCTGAGGTCAAAGTGGGCACCGCACAAGTGGGAAAAGCAGTAGTGACCAAGGCTGTCTCATCATCATCTCCGGACCCTTGTGAGCCAGCCAAGCTGTCGGTGATCCACTCTCCCACAAAGGCGATCTTCTTGCTGCTCTTGGAGGTACCCTTGAACTCTAACTTGTGAAGGGTCCTCCTTTGGTTCTAGCCCTTCTCCTTGCTCTTGCTCTTATCCTTTTGCTTAGCCTTTGCCTTAGGCTCATCGTCATCACTCCCATTGCCCTTGTATCTGGCAGAACTCTTCTGTGGGCACATGGAAGCGATGTGGCCCTTCTCTTGACACTCATAGCAGCGATATGCTGCATATGAGGACTTGTCCCGTCACCTGAGGCCGTAGCACTTGCCGAGGAGACCAACCACTTCTTCTACAAGCGCCTGCTTGGGGCTTGTTGGGCGCTTTGGTGAGGTGGCCCGAGTGGAGGTGATGTTGGAGCTTGCTTGGAGAGCGATTGACTTCTCCTTTTGTTCAGCCTGGGCCTTGATGCGGTTGGCAATTAGCATCTCATGCGAGGTAAGCTTGCTCAGCAGTGCGGTTGGTGACATGGTCTCCATCTCGCCGCTATTTGCCAGGTAGGTGACGATGTCACGGTACCCATCAACCGGCAACACCCTAATCATCTTCCTGCACACATCAGCATCAGACAAAGAATCTCCGAGCCCTTTCAGCTCGTTGATTAGGGGGTTAAGACGAGTAAACATGTCATTAACATTTTCTCCAGGCAACATGTCAAATCGATCAAATTTATCTCTAACTATGACAAGCTTGCCTTCCTTAACCGCACTAGAGCTCTCGTGAATTTCTATAAGCGTGGTCCAAACATCATGAGCACTAGAAAGGTTTGACACCCTATCATACACTTCCATGCTAACACCACAAAACAATACATTTTTAGCCTTAGCATCTAACTCAAGTGTTTTGTTTTGTGCATGGGTGGGCTCAACATCCTTCTCTAAGGTGAAACCAAGACCCTTATCTACCACCTTCCACATGTTCATGCCCAAGGACTGTAGATACACCCGCATTCACCCTTTCCAATAATCAAAGTGAGTGCCCGCGAAGAAAGGAATTCTATTTCCAGCTACACTGTAATCCCCGTCTACCATCTTGTCAGCGGTTAAGCCTTAGGACAAGATCCTGGCCCTTTGATACCACTTGTTGTAGATGTAGATGTTGCCGATAGGACCGAAGACTCACGCAAATAAAACATTAAGAAGAACTAAGAAAAAACGTCCTTAGCCTTCGTCATCATTACCAAAACTATCTAAAGCTTACACATCTATGGCTCCGGCGTCAACGACGATGTTTTGAATCGAGTCTTAGTATTGATGATTTTTCGGGTATCAGCCGATACTCACGATGCCAGAAAAAAAATACCAGTACAGCATACACGTAAACCGTGGCATAGATAAATACACAGCAACATAGAAAATTACTAAAATCATGAAACAAAATAGTAGGTAGAATAAAATATTAAAAGTCTATGAAAATTGGTTTTAGAGATAAAAAATCGGAAAATTGCACTGTTCACGTGAATCGTTCATGGTCTGTATCAATCGGGCTGCTTGCTCGTGAAGCATCGGCTCTTGCATTCTTTCTTCAACCTCCCGATCGGCTCCAATTTCTTCTTCCAAGCTGAAAGAAAGGAAGAGAGAGTATGAGAGGAAGAGAGAGAAGGGGAAGGAAAGGAGAGAGAGCAGGTGGATGGCGGCTGGGCACTCCGGCGAGGCGGCTCCAGCGGCGGGTTGGCTCAATGGCAGGGCAGGCGGCGCTCCTCCAGAGAGGCACGACGACGGCTCGGGCTGCGCCTAGCTTCGGGAGGGCGGCGGCGCAGGGCTACAGTAGCCGACGAGGGCGGCTAGGACGAGGACGGCAGAGCGGCGGCGTTGCTCCGACGAATCGACGACTTCGGCGATGGGAACCATCCCTTCAATTTGTCATAGATGTTGATGACGGGTGTGTCAATTGAGATTGATTTTGGGGGAAATTGGGAACTTGCTGATCGGTGAATTGTTGGCTTTGGCGGAAGGGATTCACATATATTTATGTAGAAGAGTTGGAAAAAGAAACGAATTTGGTTGTTCTTGATTCGATTTGATTAAAAATTGAATAGGGATATCTGTCGGACTACGTCCACAGTGGAGGAAAAAAATGTGGGGGACGGGAGGTTGCGACGGACGAAGAACAAAGAATCCCACTCTTTTTATATAATAATAAATATAAATATAATGAGCGGACAACAAATTAAATGAGACGGGCAGAGGGTCAGTGGGCAGTAGTCCACATCTCACTCTTAAATTGTTATCCAACGCTCAACTGTATCTTATGTTTTGATGTAGCCATTCATCCGTGATCCAACAACCAGTAATGGTAGTGCATCGTATCAGCAATTCGTAAATCTAGTGCATGTGATGAATATATGCGGTTGCAGCTATTCTATTCAAGAAGCTGCGACAGACTATAATTAACAGCGCCCCGCAATAGAACTTATGGTTTATGGAACCATTTTAGTGTGCATCATTTTCGTCGGTGGTCAGAGACACTGCCCTAGCAGCTACAATGTTCTGCATGTGAGTTGTCTGGCTTCTACAGTAGCTCAATAGTCTTGGAGGCGACGATGGGTGTCATTGATAGCTAGTTTTTACTGGGTTTAATTTTGTTGGACAAAAAAATTAAGGGCCATTAAAAAGAGATATAAAAGGACTAAACAATTATTTAAAATATTTTTAAGATTGTTGAGCATATTCAACAAGACCATGAAAAAATTACTATAAAATATTTTAAAGTTTGGTCTATAAAAACCACTCGAGGGCATATGAGATCTTATGGGAACATTAAGCATTGCTCAACGATGACACTGCGATGTACTAATAAAATTACAGTATGACGCAGCCCATATATGTCAATACCCAGCTACACAAACAATGAGATCTTCAGGCTGCTTGCAGAGCAACGATGGTGTGGAATACAAATTTGGGCTTACGGTATTGGATGGGCTTTCTTTGCATGTTGGTTCAGCTAATCAGCCTGGTGCACACAGTTTAGGCTAGGGGGTGCACCTATTGTACATATGGGCTGACTAGCACTAATTTTTTTCTTTTACCCTAGTTTCTGTGCACCCCCCACAGTCCATTAGGCTCCGCCCCTGGAGATGCATGTTCCCAGAAGAGATGAGATGCATGTTCCTAGATGGCATTTTTTATAGATATTTTTGGACATTATTGAAAACTGTTAAATGATCTTGCAAGTGGTTGTGCAAGTTAGTGAGATTTGTAATGAGACTATATATTTTTGTGTTCATGTTCATGTAAGTGATTGTGCAAGTGATTATCTGCTTTTTTTTGGATGAGAAATGGTGATGAGAAATTATGAGAAATTGTGCATTGTGCAGAGAAATCGAGGGCTTGTCCTGTCTGTCATGTCCTTTGAATTTTTTTTCTGTCACCGAAAAAAAAGCTCTCGAGGGCTTAGCCCCCGAGACATTGTGCAGATGCCGTTATATGGGTCCAACTCCGTCATCTCCTAAGTGTTCTCGAGGGCACTTAGAAAATCCTGGAGAAACAACTTTTTCGAGAAAGCCTTTTTTCTCGAGTAGGCAGTCACGAGAGCCGTTTCTCGAGGACCGACCCTTAAAAAAGCTTAATCTTGAGGGTTTCCCCCCTTTCTCGAGGGTTTCTGGCCCTCAAGAACAACGGTGGGAGAGAAAAGCACTATGCATGGTCGGTTGTTCCTTGCTAGCGGCTAGAACAGAGAGCTGCTTGCAGTAGGCTTGGGAGAGCTCAGGATGACTATGGGGCTATTTGGATAACAGCCTAGCTAAGCATGCCACAGATAAGGTTCAGCATGTGCCAAACCCTTCTAGGCATGCGTTTGGTTCTTAGCTCAGTGTTGGCTTGCCAAGGAATGTTAGGCAGCTTTCCAATGCGGTGCCACATAAGTTTATGATGCATCTGTGGCAGGAAAACGATCGCCACAAATCATTTTTATCATGACCTGACCCTCACAAACGCCTCGAGCTCACACCTTCAATTCCCCACCTGGGTTGTTCCCGATAGCAAGGCTCTAGGGTTTACGAGGTGATTTTCTTGAATAGATGGGTTGTAGGAAGTTATATCTATAATATTATGTTAGCTACTGCTACTACTTACAGAGGAGACGGTTGCTTCCGTTGCAATTTCTTTAGCAATTCTCTGGTACAAGATTCATTTGCAGAGAACCAAGAGAAGAACTGTGAGATATGCTTCTATATTGGATAGAGATTTGTATAGAGAGTAATAGTTAAGACCTTTGTATAATGGAACAGAAGCCCATTGCATTAGTGAGTTGCGCATGCAGAAGGTTGTTTTTCATAAGTTGTGTGGTAATCTTATGTCACGTGGTCTATTAGTGGATACACTGCATGTCTCAGTGGAGGAATATGTTGCAATCTTCATGCATGTAGTTGGTTGTAAATGGACAAATAGGACATATGGGTTTGAGTTTAACCGATCAGGGGACACGATCCATAGGTATTTCCATGCCGTGTTGGATGCACTTAGCAATTTTGCTCGTGATTTTATTACCATCAGAACCACACAAACACAATCCAAGATAACAGGTAGTCCAAGAAGATTTCACTCGTACTTTGAGATAACGGTAAGGATACAAACACTATTTGTTTGATTCTTCTTTGCTTATGACAACTATGTAATTCAAAGTCTCCTTTTTTTGTCATTTTTGTAGAGATGCATAGGAGCCTTGGTCCTTGGATGGTACCATATACCAACATATGTACCAATAAATATGCTAGATACTTAGATAGGTTTAACAAGGGTGGAACTGTTAGAATAATTATGGGGTTGGCCCATTTAATTATTGTAATAGAAATTCCAAGAGGCCCATTTAATACTAGGAGCTATGAAAACAGTTTAGTACCGTACGGGAAATTGGGAGGAGAATATCTCAACTTAAATAGTTGGATTGTGGTTCTCCCAATTAGAAAAGAGAAAGGCAGGGCCACACGCGCGCGCGCGCCGAGCCGAGCCGAGGCGTGTGCGTGTGCGTGGGCGTGGCGTGGCGTGCACGGGCGCGGTTCACGGAATTCGGAAGGTTTTGCCAGTTTGGATGGCTACCTTATTTTCAGGTAATTGCTAAAAGATTCCTTAACGGCTCATGGGATGCCTGATGACGTCCGTTACCGATCTAACGGCAATTGATGGCCAGCCGTAACTCTCGAACGTTAGCGAGAGCTGTAACTCTCGAACGTTATCACCAGAGACGTTACTCCTCGCTGCCAGAGCCGTTGCTCCTCGCCTCGGCTATAAAAGGAGGGTCGCACCTTTCCTTCCAGAACACAAGAGTTCAGCTCTCTCTCTCTCGCACCTTCCAATAGCTCCACAAATTCCTTCTGTAGTGCTGCACTTTTGTTTTTCCCCGCCACTGTTTCCTTGCGCGCACAAGGAGCGGAAGGAGCAGGCCTCCGGAACCTCGCCCTTCTCGAGATCCTGCTCGGGATAGAAGGCCGACAAGGTTTTTGGGGAGCGTACAACGCGACTGCTCGAACATCCGGGAAGGACGTCCCTGAAAGGTGTTGTACATCTACTCGGCATCGACGTTCGACTGCACTGACCGCTTCACTGCATCAACGGTATCTCTGCGACAACCTGTGATCGTCTACATCGACCGTCATGGCGAGCAACAATGAACAAGTCATTGTTCCGCCTGCGCCTGTGCCCGTGGTGGTACCGGCTCAGGAGTATATTCACTTATACCATGTCTTTGTTTTGTTGATTTCTTGTTCATTAGCCTTTGCGTATGAGATAGATAATTTGTTATCTAGTACCTTTGCTTATGAACTTGAAATGTGCAATTGTTTAATCATGATTTACATAATTTTGTGGATTAAAATATTGAGAAAATTCCTAATTTATCCAACAGGAACAAGGGCCCTTGACAAATACGAAGATATTTCGTGACTTCAAAAACATCTTTCATAGCAGTTGGTATAATCACCCTATTTCCTGTATCATTAAATAAGATTACACCTTCTTTACTGTAAAAAAAATGTGAATGATTACAATGAAGGAGTTAAAACATAAAAGTGTATGAATTTTAAGTATGGAAAAAAATGATTTTCTTAGAATAACAAGCCATCGATATGCAGTTTATTTAAACATTGTTGAGAGTAATTAGAAGCAATGTATGTAGTGAAGGGCAATTTTATTTAGTGGTGTACAAGTAAGATTACATAAAGAAGAAACATGCAAGTTACACAGCTGTTTGCATGTTCTTAGATGAAATGCCCTTCCATCATAACTACACAAATTCAGTAGTAACCATGCATATGTAGAGCAGATGACACGGTAGACAATGATCAGTCGGATCTGGTACAATTTTATTTAGGACATCTATTGCATTTTTATTGAAGTATTATAACCATATAATATTGCACCAGCAATAGTTTTATGACCAGAGCCAACAATGGTAGCTTGTAGTTTGATTCCAGTCTCCATGTCATTGACAGTAGTAGTTTAACCATAGAACATGGCACCAACACCAGATTTATGACCAGTGCCAGCAATGGCAGCGTGGAGTTTGGTTCCTGTCTCCATGTCATTGATATTAACATTATGCCCTGCCTTATCCAAACTTTGTTCAACTTGTTCCCAGTTAATGTTGTGGAATTTATCTTTACGGCCACATTTTCCATATATCTGCCTCATTTCAAAGAAAAATAAAAAATACTTATTATTAATTATAACCAATAATAAAATGGAGAATGGGATTTATCTATGTAATACTATTGCAAAATATATCATAGTCTGACATCATTTTGTTACCTTATGTATTACAGTAAGCTTAATTAATATATCAATTATTTTCACTGAGATCATATATAGTATGGCAATGACCTTAGGACAAATGGAGTGTGTGTTGTTGCAATATACTTACCCTTCTTCCAGTAGCCTGGGTGTCAGCAAAAGCCAGGAGCCATCCACAATCAATACCCTTTTTGTTCTTGCCTGAATACACCACAGCAACCTTAACACCCTTATTAGACATAGCTGACATGGTGAAAGCACCAGTATTGTTAAGAGGGTTGGGGAAGTTTTTGACAATGTGTCCTGCATATTTCTTAACAGCCATAACACTCAGGGGTCCCTTTGTCATATTCTTGAAAAGACCTGCTACTATAGTAATCTGGAGATTGAGAGCAGCGGCCTGGCCAACGCCGTCATTTCTGACAACCATGGCACGAGATTGGTTCACAAGTTCCTCAGATTCCAGTGAGCCTACTGCTTGTTGTACGATTTCATCTAAACTTTCTTTCTCTTCCAAACCGTATTGCATAGTGATTTCCTCGTTCCTTACACATGAGATTGTTGCCATTTTTTTTTCTTCACTCACTGAAAATGAAAATTTTAAAAATAATTAAAATTGAGATGATTTTATGTTCTAACCTTTTTGGATCGATGATGTAAAAAATTCCTTAAAAGTATTTGGGATGAATTATTAGCCATTTGTAGAGATGATTCTCTAATAGGGGGCTTTACTCTATTTTCTTACATAGCATATAAATGCATAAATTTACACATTTCCCTAGTCAATCATGGATGAGTAATACACTATTACATGAAATCTAGCAGAGGGAAATATTTTTTATAATTAAGTAATAATTTCATCGAAAATGAACAATTATAAAAAGGAGGCATACCTCCTTCATAATTGTGGTGAGCATCCCTTCTAGAACTAGAAGTGCACACTCAATACAACTTACTAGTATACAAATTAATAGATACTATTTATTTATTAATTCATAGATAATTATACTAGCAGTGCCGTGTAACCAGTTAAATCATCAAACAAATATTGAACCACGATGATAAGAAAGGGTATGAAGATAAGAAATACCTCGATCAAGCAAGAAAACTTGCAGTGATGGCTGAGTACAAAACAAGCTACCAGTTGGGTATATATAGAGCTGGAAGCAAGGGTAAATAAAGAAATCTGAATAATAAATAAAAGTTCACCTTATCCAAGATGCCATTCTTATCGTAATTTTAATTTTTACTATTTTACTATTGATTTTATAGACATTTTTTTATCATTATACCTTCAAAACATACACAAACAAATAAAAAAATATGGGAGTGTCCATAGCTTTATACACCAAAATTTCACACTATTATTTTGTAGCTATTAGTCCTTGGTAAGAATAGAGGCATAGACCCAGCTGCGTAATTATGAGTTTACTTAAGATTTAAATGGTAAAACATTATGATTTTTGGAGGGTGGAATCTTGACCTACCATGTGATTTATTTCGATCAAATTGTGGGTTGGAGAACCTTCATTACACTGTAGGAAAATGCAAGAATGGTATATGTACCTATCAACTTTATTTGCCATTGCTTTGGCATCATGCAAAGAGCATCTCGTATTCTCATTCTATTCTATTATTACTTCAGAAACTACTGTAAATTGTTGGTGGTGAAAAAGATAATATTGACAGGTCAATAATTGATGAAAGCATCTTATTGTGTGGCCTCCTTTGTTCCTAATGTTTACATCCTTGACTAGTGTTGAAATACAATTAATCTTAGGATAACTCCATTATTACAGCTCCGTATATAGAGTGTGATGGCTTACTAATCGATGATTATCTCTATCTAACAAAAATATTGAAAAACATGAAATTGATATTCTGCATAGTTGGTGCTTTATTTAGGTAACTGTTGAAAAATTTCGGAAAATTTTGGAAAATCTAATTGAGGGAAGGTCTCTTTGAATAATTTGTTAAATATATTATTTAAATAGAAAAAAAAATTATTATGAAAAGAACGATATGTTGTATAGAAAAATTGATATCTATACATAAATCATTATTAAAACAACCAAATGAGCTCTGATCAAATTGATTCTTTTGTTATTATATTCCTAAGACGATACCATTTTTCTGATGATTTTATTGATTTTAATTTCTTTACTTATGGCATATAATTTTTCTTCTTTAATTGACAACAACCTAGAGTTTGACAAGTCATATCCCATGAGGCCAGTAAGGGGATTTTGTGGGTTTTACTTTTGAGTAGCAAGTCAATCATGCACCATACTCCTCCAAATATGAACAGTTGTGTGCAATTGGCAATGATTGGTTATGTGTATGTATGCATGTGTCGTAGAGTGATCAGGGGCGGAGCCTAATGGACTGTGGGGGGTGCACAGGAACTAGGGTAAAAGAAAAAAATTAGTGCTAGTCAGCCCATATGTACAATAGGTGCACCCCCTAGCCTAAACTGTGTGCACCAGGCTGATTAGCTGAACCAACATGCAAAGAAAGCCCATCCAATACCGTAAGCCCAAATTTGTATTCCACACCATCGTTGCTCTGCAAGCAGCCTGAAGATCTCATTGTTTGTGTAGCTGGGTATTGACATATATGGGCTGCGTCATACTGTAATTTTATTAGTACATCGCAGTGTCATCGTTGAGCAATGCTTAATGTTCCCATAAGATCTCATATGCCCTCGAGTGGTTTTTATAGACCAAACTTTAAAATATTTTATAGTAATTTTTTCATGGTCTTGTTGAATATGCTCAACAATCTTAAAAATATTTTAAATAATTGTTTAGTCCTTTTATATCTCTTTTTAATGGCCCTTAATTTTTTTGTCCAACAAAATTAAACCCAGTAAAAACTAGCTATCAATGACACCCATCGTCGCCTCCAAGACTATTGAGCTACTGTAGAAGCCAGACAACTCACATGCAGAACATTGTAGCTGCTAGGGCAGTGTCTCTGACCACCGACGAAAATGATGCACACTAAAATGGTTCCATAAACCATAAGTTCTATTGCGGGGCGCTGTTAATTATAGTCTGTCGCAGCTTCTTGAATAGAATAGCTGCAACCGCATATATTCATCACATGCACTAGATTTACGAATTGCTGATACGATGCACTACCATTACTGGTTGTTGGATCACGGATGAATGGCTACATCAAAACATAAGATACAGTTGAGCGTTGGATAACAATTTAAGAGTGAGATGTGGACTACTGCCCACTGACCCTCTGCCCGTCTCATTTAATTTGTTGTCCGCTCATTATATTTATATTTATTATTATATAAAAAGAGTGGGATTCTTTGTTCTTCGTCCGTCGCAACCTCCCGTCCCCCACATTTTTTTCCTCCACTGTGGACGTAGTCCGACAGATATCCCTATTCAATTTTTAATCAAATCGAATCAAGAACAACCAAATTCGTTTCTTTTTCCAACTCTTCTACATAAATATATGTGAATCCCTTCCGCCAAAGCCAACAATTCACCGATCAGCAAGTTCCCAATTTCCCCCAAAATCAATCTCAATTGACACACCCGTCATCAACATCTATGACAAATTGAAGGGATGGTTCCCATCGCCGAAGTCGTCGATTCGTCGGAGCAACGCCGCCGCTCTGCCGTCCTCGTCCTAGCCGCCCTCGTCGGCTACTGTAGCCCTGCGCCGCCGCCCTCCCGAAGCTAGGCGCAGCCCGAGCCGTCGTCGTGCCTCTCTGGAGGAGCGCCGCCTGCCCTGCCATTGAGCCAACCCGCCGCTGGAGCCGCCTCGCCGGAGTGCCCAGCCGCCATCCACCTGCTCTCTCTCCTTTCCTTCCCCTTCTCTCTCTTCCTCTCATACTCTCTCTTCCTTTCTTTCAGCTTGGAAGAAGAAATTGGAGCCGATCGGGAGGTTGAAGAAAGAATGCAAGAGCCGATGCTTCACGAGCAAGCAGCCCGATTGATACAGACCATGAACGATTCACGTGAACAGTGCAATTTTCCGATTTTTTATCTCTAAAACCAATTTTCATAGACTTTTAATATTTTATTCTACCTACTATTTTGTTTCATGATTTTAGTAATTTTCTATGTTGCTGTGTATTTATCTATGCCACGGTTTACGTGTATGCTGTACTGGTATTTTTTTTCTGGCATCGTGAGTATCGGCTGATACCCGAAAAATCATCAATACTAAGACTCGATTCAAAACATCGTCGTTGACGCCGGAGCCATAGATGTGTAAGCTTTAGATAGTTTTGGTAATGATGACGAAGGCTAAGGACGTTTTTTCTTAGTTCTTCTTAATGTTTTATTTGCGTGAGTCTTCGGTCCTATCGGCAACATCTACATCTACAACAAGTGGTATCAAAGGGCCAGGATCTTGTCCTAAGGCTTAACCGCTGACAAGATGGTAGACGGGGATTACAGTGTAGCTGGAAATAGAATTCCTTTCTTCGCGGGCACTCACTTTGATTATTGGAAAGGGTGAATGCGGGTGTATCTACAGTCCTTGGGCATGAACATGTG
>SPJY01033272.1:865294-973244 GCA_005191435.1 Raddia distichophylla | reverse complement strand
CTACCCGAACGTCGAGCATCCTTGGTTCAATGATCCAGCGGTAAGTCTTCTATGCCAAATCAATACACTATCGCATAGTATATATATGTCAACATACTAATTGAAAAATCTCTAAGGGTTCGGGTTCTGCGATGTCTACACCTCCGTCCTTCGTGCCACCTCCTCAGGATGACGCGCAGCAGGGCGACGACGCCTCAGCGAACATGGCCGCTAACCTCGCGGAGAAGCTCTTCGGGACGCCACCACGACAGTCATGATCGATGTTTGTTTTATTGTGCTCATGATGTTGAGACTGTCATTACGATGTTTGTGAATGTTAATTTGATGTTTGTGAATGTGGATGTGATGTTTGTGATCTATATACTGCGATGTTTGTGATATATTGAAATTATCAGAGGTGTATGTGTAGTTGTGAAATTATGGAAAATTTGAATGCGGGGATTATTTTGGGTTTGCAGGTTGCAGCTGCTGCTGCTGGGTGCAGTAGCAGGTGCAAAATTATTGTGATTTTTGCAAATTTTTAAAATTTCTTTTGCTTTTTTCTATTATTCTCGAATCTCAACGGCTAGAGCCTGGCCGTCGAGAAAGCTCCCATGGCCCACCTGCCAGTTCCGTCGCTGCCTGGACCGGCCGAGAATCAATCTCGACGGCCTTAAGCCGTCGTGAATAACAGTGCTAGCCCACCTGCCAGAGCCGTCCTATCCGCGGAGAGGCTATCTCGACGGCCGTTGGCCGTCGTGAATAACTAGTGGGCTGGGCTGCGCGGCCTGCAAAAGAACAATCTTGACGGCTTACGGCCGTCGAGAAAGGCTACATCATCACGTCGTGCCTGCCCGGTGCATGTATCTCGACAAACTGAAGCCGTCGAAAAAGAGTAATCACGACGGCCAAGCCGTCGAGAAAGATTGTCTCTCTCGACCGTGCTTTCTCGACGGCCAAATCTCGACGGCCAGCCGTCGAGATTTATCTGTCTCGATGGTTTAGCTAGCCGTCGAGAATTTTAGCGATTCGCGTGGTGAGTGCTGCTGACAGTGAAACCAAAATTAAGACCTTGATACCAAGGTGCATCAGATCAAAGAACATCTCCACCGCGGCCATTGCTTCCGGGGGCAATTGCGTTCAAGCTAAATGCCTCTCAACCGCACTGGTCTAAGAGGGTAATTGAGCCTAGCTAAATTTGTTAATTATCCGATAGATTGAACAGCGGACTTGATGATCCTCGCTGCCTCGGACTCTCTCGAAGCTTGTTGCTTCACCCGTAACCCCGTCAGGTTCGTCATTACGACGTAGTAGTCCTCATCAGTCGGCCGTGAGGAGGACGAGGCTGAGCTAGTCTCGCGTTCCCCTTGGTCGCGAGGGCTTAATTTGCCTCCTCTCCCACACATTGTTGCATCGCCGACTGTGAGAAGGGTAAATACTTCACATTCAGTAATGGCATGGAAAAAGATTACCGAAGAGGAAAGTTCTACGGTGTGCGCAGATGACATGAGCTATCCATTCACTCAAATCGGACACTCCATGATGGAAGGTAAAAAGGCAAAGTTACTTAAGTACCGGTGAAGGTACACAACTGAAGAGGGTAACCAGATCATTTCTCATCAAGTTAACTAGGGACAAAATCGTTGTGTGAGAGGTCCTAACCGCGCCCTCCCTCGCTGGCTCACCGCCGCCAAGCGCCATCGCCAAGGATGACACCGCACTGCGCGCCGCCATCCCAGTCTGGCAGCGCTTCGCCGTCTGCCTTTGGTGCCTCGCCACCGGCGAGCCCCTCCGGGAGGTCTCGTGCCGCTTTGGCCTCAGCGTCTCCACCTACCACAACATCATCCTGCAGGTCTAAGCCGCCATCACCGCCATCCTCCGCCCCGCCGCCGTGAGCTGGTCGGAGTCCCCGCCACCGCAGCTACATGTTCGAGGCCTTCACAGGCATCCTCGACGTCATCGTCATCGTCTACACCAACCACATCCCTATCAAAGAGATAGACAATTACCCTAATAATCCTCAAGTAATTACACATATCTACCACCGGTTATAAAATTTTCACTTCCGTGAATGCTCTTTGATGATCAATGGTGCACCTTTCTTTCATCTGAGGTACCTCTAGGTAACTCGCAAACACCGTAGCAAACCTCTACTGAAGAATTAATGGTTGAAATTATATTAGTGAAGAACTGAGCTGGGATTTGAGTCGTAGATAACTGAACTTAGTTTGGTCAGGGCTGGAGTTAGACTATTGAAGAAGTTAGATTACCGAGTAGAGAAGAGAAAACTGAACAAGTTAGTTTACGGAAGAATCAACCTAGAGAAAGATCACTGAAGAATTGAGTTGGAGTTGTGGGCCGATCGAAAACTGAAAATGTGCTGTTCATTGAGGATTTTTGCCATTTCATGGTTGATTTAATAAGGAGAGTTCATTTCCTGACATGCTCATAGATACTTTCTTTTAACCTACAGTTACGAATGTCATATTTAAAGGTGTGTTCAATTTGAACCGGATCCGGTATTCCGGTGTAACATCTAAATTTTGAGCAAATTGGACCACATTTAGCAATTCAAAACTTTACATTTAAATTTCAACTTCTCTCTCTTCCTCTCACTGTTGCACACATCGGCGCCTTCCCGCACTCTTCCCACACTTGCCCCCGGGCGCCCTCCTCTGCCCTCTCTCTTCATCACGACATTAGCCACACCACGCGCTCTTGCGCGCGCGGATCGGTTGCATCGTCGACCGGTCCGCCATGGTGGACCGCCGGATCTTCACACCATCCTTCGCTCCATCACCAAGGCCCAGCGGTTCGTCTAGCACACTGTGCACTGTAGCTATGAAAGCCATACCAAGTCAAAAGGTTAGGGCTAGCCGTGTCGCCCTGTCATGCCACCAGTGAGCTTGCCATGTCGTATCGCCATTACACCGCAAACACGCCTCAGGCGGCCTTCTACTCCCATGATAGGTCTCTAAAAGGCCGAACCGAGCCCCATCGTCCCCACTTCTTCCCAAACCTTTTTCCAAATCCATCACCACTCGAACCCATCGATTTGGTGATTTTCTCTGCAATTCCAACGAATTAGAGATCCGTCCCAACCTTCCTAACCGGTTCTTCTCTGCCATTTTGGCAAGATCTTCTATGTCAATTTGGCTAGATCATGGTAAAGCATTTTCAACCAAAATAGTTGAACCGCAAGCCTAACCTCGGTTAAGTTACTAAGTGTGTTGGCATGTGACGCCTCAAGGTAAGAGAGATGTGTTCATGTATTGGGGTATTGGGGGTAAGTTGGAACATCTATACAATTAATAATGTTACACTATGTGTAGCTTCGTGATTCAGAGGTTAGTGTAATTGTACAATAGGTATCGAGACAGCCATGTGTTAATACTTATTCTACGAACTATTAAGTTACAAAAGTTTATCCTGAGGTTTAATGTATTATATTTTGTGGGTAAAGACGCATTCACCCTTTGTGCAATCATAAAAACAAATCGGATAGTAATGGTCACGAAGAATGTTCGGTTATACTCGAAACAGGGTATAATGTTTTATAAATGCAAACGGCTGATTATCATAGCGGGGAACCCTTGGCTGCAGATATTCGGCTTTTTGCTATGCTTATTAATTTAATTAAATCATTCGCTTACTCACTTTTCAAATATATTATACTTCTGTGCCTTTGTTAAGTGTTATTTACTGAAAAATAACCCCACGGTAGCGCTTGATGTAGGAGAAGTACATCAGGGTGAGAGTCGAATTCACAATATAAAGCTCTCTATGTATATTGTATTATCCCATGATTCATAATAGTGCACATATTGGTGTCATCGGTGAATTATTAAACCAATATCATAAAAATAAAACTTTGAAGAAACAACTATTATTAATTATCCGAGTAGCGATCTCATAATCAAAACGTACGTATAACTTTTTGGAGGCTAAACTCTACAATGAACATCAATGTAGCCAATCAATATGCTTAAAGTCAGTCGACTAGGATAGCTCAACCTAGTTCTTTTTTTTTTTAGGAAAAGGTAGGAGAACTGTTTTGTATTAATTCAGTAGAAAAGTTACATAGTCAAAATATAGAGGGAGGTTTAGACGCATTCCTCCGGACGCACGTTACAACAGCGCTAACTTATTACAAAACAGGAGCCTACCACCTCCCTAAGGCGCAGGACCTCCAGGAGCAAATCGAAGAAGGCCATAGACGGCAACTCCTTTGAGTTGACAATGCGATTGCTCCTTTCAAGCCAGAGATGCCATAAGGTTACTAGCACGACGGATCCTAGGTCTAAGACAAGGTTGGATTGGAAGATGTCCTCGACCCTCCAAGTGCTGAGTCCTAAGTGTGGGTCCACGCAGAATGGAGAAGGCGTGAGGCGTTGAGCCTGTAAGCCAGGAGGTCCCAGATGTGGGAGAAGAAGGGACACTCGAGGAAGATGTGTTCCGAGGTCTTCAGGCATATGAGGCAGAGCGTGCAGAAGTAATTATTCGGCAATATTCCCCACACAGCAGGGCGTTAGCAATCATGACCCTCCTTAGGAACAACGTCCAAGCAAAAAACTTGCACTTAGAGAGAGCCCACTGCTTCCATGTTAGGGCTAGCACCGTCGGAGATGTCCTTCCAGCTAATTGCATGCGGTATGCTGAGCGGATAGAGAACCCATTTGTTGAGAAACACCAAACGGCTCAGTCCTGGTGGTTCGGACAAAGCGCAACACGACTGATCTTTTGGCAAAGGGAGACCAGCTCCACGGCGAGGTTGGGGGCAAAATTCTGTCGTAAGTCCAACAACCAGTTGTCATTATAAATGGTATCAGCGATTGTGTGGTTTTTTTGAGCGGAGGCTGTAAAAAGTCCTAGGGCCACTTCCTTTGTAGATTGCCCAAGTAACCAAGTGTCGGTCCAGAAGAGGAAGGTGGCACCATTCCTATGTACGAACTTAGTGCCTGCTCTGAAGAGTGCTGCATCAATAGGATCCACCCTGTCCAGCGACACAAGGCACGATCTGGGGGAGCCAGATTTGGCCAGCCAAAGCCAACGTAATTGGAGGGAGTGGGCAAAATTCTTTAGGCCGAGCACCCCGATTGAGCCCCCCAAGGGTAGCCGGGGAACAGACGAGTTTCCAGTTAACACGACACTTGCCAGCCGCAACATTGTCATTTCAGTGCCAAGGCCTGGCGTGACGCAATTTGCCGATCTTCTGAAGGACAAAGGTAGGCCGGGAGATCACTGATAGGGTGTAGGACGGTAGGGCTGAGAGAACCGACTTGAACAGGGTGGCTCTACCCCCTTTTGACATCATTTGCCCTTGCTAGTCTGCCAGACCGCCAACGATCTTGCCAATTAAAGGTTGGAAGTTGACGTGCTTAAGCTTCTTGATGGCGAGCGGGAGGCCAAGGTACGTGATGGGGAAGGATGTTCACCGCTCGGGTAGGTCGGCGAGAATGTTGTCGAGGTCAAGCCCCGCGCACTCGATAGGCACGACCTAACTCTTTTCAAAGTTGGTGCGGAGGCCAAAGATTGCTCCAAATCTCTACAGGATCTGGGGCGGCACTGAGATCTCTTCCTTGATTAGCGCCATAAGATTGCAGCAGCATCGGCGCATAGCGAGATACGTAGGTTGGACGAGATGCCTCAAAGCGGTGAAAGGACCCCCTACTCGGTGGAGATGTGTAGAAGGCGTTGCAAGGGTTTAATTGCAAGGTTGAATAGGAAGGGGGACATTGAATCCCCCTAGCGGAGCCCTTTGCAATGGATGATGAATGGGCTCGGGGAGCCATTGAGGAGGACTTGGGAGGAGGTCGGCTGCAGAGAAGGTTGTCTAGAAAGTAGGGCCAAGAAACTGAGTCAAAGGCTTTTTGGAGGTCTACCTTCAGCAGGAGGGCCGGCGTGCCGGATCTGCAAAGAAGTTTGGATTTGCTCTGGACAAAAAGGAAGTTATTTTGGATATGACTTTTTATTTGAAGGCACTCTCACAAGGTGAGATGAGCTCATATATGAAACTGGCTAGGAGAGTGGAAAGAATTTTAATCTAAAGCTTCCCAAAGCTGTCGATAAGGCTGATGGGTCGATAGTCCGAGGCTGAGACGAGGTCTTTTTTCGGGATGAGGACAATCGTGGCAGAGTTGAGACCTTGAGGTGCAGTGCGACCGTGAGTGAAAAGACACTGCAGGGCCGCAAAAAGATCAAAACAGATGAATTTAACCGTCTAGCCTGAGAGCTTTATCATTACGCATTGCCATCAGGGTATCGTGGAGTTCTTGAAGGGAGAGTGGTGCCTTGAGGGACGAAAGGTCGGTCACTGGAAGGCTGAGATTGCTCCAGTTGAAGGTGAGGGAGGAGTCAGGCATGGTAGCATGTGGCGCTCCGAAGATAGAGCTGAAATGATGGTGCACGGAGTTGGCCATCTCGTCATAATTGGTCAGGGGCCCACGATCAGTGACTAGGGTGTGAATGTAGTTTCTACGGCGCTGCGAGTTTACCTTAATGTAGAAGTATCTTGTGTTGGCATCCTCAAGCTTGAGCTAGTTGAGCGTTGAGCATTGTTTCCAATGGATTTTCTCAATAGCGGCAAGGCCCAGAACACAGACCTTGAGCGCTCGTCGTAGTGAGGTTTTCTAGGGAGAGAGTGAGCAACTCTCCACGGCCTTGTCGAGGAGGTGAATTACTTAGGAAGCAACGACGAGCTGGAGCTTGGTGTCGCTGATGTTGTTCCGATGCCAAGTTTGCAGAGCCGCTGCGGTGTGGCGGAGCTTGATCCAGAGAATCTAGAGGGGGTCGGCGGACGTGGGGGGAGGGGAGCTTTCAAATGAAGATTGTTTTTGGCCGGGTTAAAAGCATACATGCCACTGGAGACTCTCCTTTGGGCAAAAATGCCATCGCAGAGATCGAAATATCTGAGACGCCATTATAAAGTTTATATTTGTGCATACATGCCATTTTCGGAGCTGGGAAGGAATTTTGGATCAAATAGGGGAAGAAATGGGTCTAAAATACGTACTGACATGTGGGGCCCACATGTCAGCCTCTCCACTCCATCTTCTTCCTCCTCCCAACTCTCTCTCTCTCTCTCCTCTCTCCACCCGAGCTCTCTCTCCCCCTTTCTCTCCCCGAGCTCTCCCTCTCCCGGCGGCGGCCGAGCCCGTGCTGCCGCCGTTGCCCCAAATCTGAGCAGGCCGTCGCCCATCTGCCGCCGGCCACCATCACCGCAGCGCCGTCGCCGCGCTCCTGCTCTTGCCGTCGCGCCGCCGGCACCGCCTTGTGCCGCCTCCGCGCCTTTGCCGTCGCCCGCCCCTGCTCGCCGCTAACCGCTTCCCTCGCCTGAGCTCGCCGGGGAGCTCGACACCCGAGCTGCCACCGCCGCATCCCCTCCCAAGCTCGCCCAGGACAGAGCACCACCAGCCCGAGCCGAGCCGCCGACGGAGCGCCGTCTCCAGCGTAGGTGCGCCGCCTGGAGCCGCACCGCTGTGCTGCCCAGGCCGCGAGCTGCCCCATCTCGCCGCCCGCCGCCGGTGGAGCCTCACCGCAGGAGCCGCCGCCCTCTCCCCCATGGCCCTCTCCCTCTCCCTCTATCTCTCGTCACCCGCCGCCCGCTTGCAGCCGCCTCTCGCCGTCGTCGGCCGCAGCTGCCGCCACCGGGAGAGGGAGAGCTCGGGGAGAGAGAGAGGGGGAGAGAGAGCTCGGGTAGAGAGAGGAGAGAGAGAGTTGGGAGGAGGAAGAAGATGTAGTGGAGAGGCTGACATGTGGCCCCACATGTCAGTACGTATTTTAGACCTATTTCTTCCCGTATTTGATCCAAAATTCCTTCCCAGCTCTGAAAATGGTATGTATGCACAAATCTGAACTTTATAATGGCGTCTCAGATATTTCGATCTCTGCGGTGGCATTTTTGCCCAAAGGAGAGTCTCCAGTGGCATGTATGAATTTAACCCTTGTTTGGCCACATCGAGAAAGCCTGGTATTTTGCTCCAGAAATTCTCAAAGCAGGAACGCCTGGGCAGCCGCTCAAAGGAGTTGACGGAGAGCAGCAACGGGCAGTGGTCAGAGGCTGACGAAGAGAGCAGGGTTAGAGAGGAGGTTGGAAAGACCGTCTCCCAAGTCGAGGTGCAAAACATTCGGTCAAGCCTAACCAATGTTGGATTGGCTTGCTCGTTGTTCTAACTGAACCGCTTGCCTGATAGGTGAAGCTCGCGGAGATGACAATTGTCTAAGGTGCTCCAGAATAGATTCATTAGTCAACGGTTAAGATTGAGGTTGTTCTTATTGAAAGCCTTGTATATGAGATTGAAGTCACCCATGATCAATCAAGGTTCCTGGACAATGCCGACGATGGTTTGGAGCTCATTGAGGAAGGCTTATTTCGCAGAGTCAGACTGAGAGGGGCCATAGACGTTGGTGATGACCCAAGATTGGCTTGAGTGGGTGCAAATGACCTTGGAAGTGATGGAGTTGTGCGGGGGCAAAGGATCGGTCATTGAGATGGAGTTGTCATCCCAAAGCAGAAGAAGGCCCCCGCCGGTCCCGACGGCAGGGAGCTGAATGGAGCCGCAGAGCTTATGAGCACCGATCTCCCTGGAGATCCAAGCCTTGGAATGAGTGAGCTTGGTTTCTTGAAGGGCCAAAACAGACGGGTTGTGAGAGCAGACGAGGTTGGCGACGACATCACGCTTGGCAACGGAGTTGAGACCGTGGATGTTAGAGGAGACGATCTTCATTGGGAAACTAGGTGAAACAACACGGCGAGGGAGACAGTGAGGCCTAAGCGGGCATCTCCTCATCAATAGAGTACATACCCACAGCAAGCAGGTCTATGGCTGGCCTGTTGAGACCACACAGGTCGGACACAACGTTGATGGCAAAGGAATCCATTGGCGAAGAGAAAAGAGCGATGAGTTGTGAGGCGACCTCCTCCACGTCGCCTGAGGCCTGTGGGACCTACCCTAACTTGCGCGCCGGGATGGATTATGATATACGGATAGAAGGGACCGCAGAGGCACCGGGGGCAAGTAGTGTTGTGCCGGAGGAGGCGATGTGGGAACTGCGTCGAGCGTTGAAGGAGGAGGCAGCTCAACCACGCACACCATGACTGTGGCACAGTGAGGGGTGGGCGCCAGGGGAAAGCATCGGCAAAGGTGGCATGGAGCGCGTTCGCGAGGTGCTGCGGGGCGTGCATGGCGAGGCGAAGAAAGGACGAGCTCTAGTGGTGACCGTGTGCGTCGAACATGACGGGCGTGGTGAGTGTGGCTAGGGGGGACTGCGGGCACGATGAGCACGTCGAGTCCGGCGAAGCAGGGAGCGCCGTGGCGAAGCCATGCGACAATGTGGGGGGTGGGATCGCCGTAGGGGCGGAGAGAGAGAGAGTGAGCGGACTCCGCAGTGGCGGTAGGCACGGGGGAGCCAAGTAAGGTGCAATTGCCTACCAGTAGCTTCGCGAGCGGCTGTCATGGCCAGTAGCTTCGCAAGCGGCTGTCATGGCGGCGCGAGGTGGCCACGTGGGAGGAATCGGCTAGCCAAGAGAGCCGATCACTACCTGGCGGGAGTGGTGCACCGCGTCATTGGTAGCGCCATCGTCCTCGTCATCAGTGACCTCGCGCCAGAGCGCCGAAAACAAGGAGTGGCCGAGCAACTTTGACGCAGAGCGACGAACAGGGGACTCACCCGCATCAGGGAGGCGCACACGCACCGGGGCCTGGATAACCCGATGAGGCTGATGGGGAGGACCAACGACAATAGAATCGACATCGCCTTCAACCTCTAGGCGCAGTCGAGCAAGCGACACGCGGTGGGCCATAGACAGATTGAGCAGGCATTGAGTTCACAAAGTCGGGGTGCCAGAGCTAGTGTCCAACCACAGGCCGCCTACCATGGTTGCGGGTGGACACGGCAGAGAAGTCTTCGATGACTGCGACGTGGATAAGGACACAAAACTTAGAGTAGCTGGACGGTCATGGCCAGGACGTAGCCGGAAGACGCGAACAACACTAGCCGCCATCTCTGGAAGGCTCCAAGACCGGTGCCGAGTCAATGAGCGAGAGCTTAGCCTCCAGGGGATCGAAGCAGGGTCATGGGTCCAAACCCAGATGTGGTACACCAAGGTATTGGAGTGGTGGCGCGAGGCATTATCGACGATGTTGACACGTCCGCAGCCAGCGATCAGGTGGTCAACAATCACCGGCTCCCAGAAGTGGAAGGGGAGGCCCTTTAAATCGAGATGGATCTGAAAGCGGAGGGCACGGGTGTAGTGAGCCACGTGGATGTTCTCCGGAAACGCAGTGAAGACAAAGTCGCGGCCCATGTGGTAGAAGGAGCGGCGGGCGGCGACGAACCTTGCCTGCTCCGGGTAGGTGATGCACACGAGGAAGCGGTGGCCAAAGGTGAAGGAGACGCGGACGTCGCCGAAGGGGACACCAGTGTGGACACCAATTGTCCTCGCAATAGCAACGCTGTCCGGGTTGGGGCCGTCGGCGACCGCCAAGAACAGCGCATGGAGATGGAGATTGACAGCGGTCGAGCAGATGGTAGCTAGGCGTGATATCCACGTAGGCGCGAACAGAGGGGGGCAGCGAGCAGTGAGGGTGGAGCACTTGAGCAGCAAGGTGGAGGGAGGTGAGTGGGATAGAGACAGGGGCAGGAGGGGAGGTAGCCTTTGACCGGAACGGCAATGACGAGAGCAATGGCCTGAGTGGAGGCAACACGTGCATTTCACAGGGTGACGGCACGCCGCCACCACGTGGTCACGCGTGAGGCATTGGAAGCAATGCCCTGGAACATGGTGGCAGAGGTGCGGCGGGGAGGACGCGACGACCGACCGGCTTGAAAGGTGACACCACCAACTCAGCGGGCACGACTCGGGAGCACCAGATTTCAGTCAGAGGCAGAAGCAGGAGTATCAGAGCCGACAACGACCGAACGAAGGGCAGACCTAGCCAGAGCGGCGTTGAAAGCGGGCAGGGAGCAGCGGGTGGCCTCCGGTGCGGAGTTGCCAAAGCGGCTTGGAATGGAAGGAGGGGGTACAGAACCAGGAGGTAGTAGGGGTAACAATGAAATCATAGGAGCGGACAGGTGGGGGGAGGATGGCGACCACGTCGGGAGAATTTTGGGCAGTGGCAGTGGGGTGTTTGGCGAGGTGGGCGATCGGCAGAGAGATGACAAAAGGGCTCGGTGGCGGGTCCTAGTGCAAGAACGAGTTACAAGATCCGAAGGATAGCGGTTCAGAGCTGGTCACACTTGGAGAGACGAAGAGCGGGGAGGTGGCCACCTTGGCCGAAGTAGCATGAGGCAGAGGCAGCAGGGAACACGTTTGGCCGAAAGGATTGGCTATGACCTAGAAGCCACCGAGCACAAGAAGGAGCGATGGAGAAGGGGCCTTGTGCTGGTGGGTGAAGGCGGCGTTCGACGCTCGAGCTGGGGAGGCGGCGCCTGCGCGGAGAGGGGGTTCGTGGCGACGGTGCCGGCGGATATGAGGCGGGAGGGGCGACTGCGGTGGAGACGGAGGGGGCTGAGGGGAGGCGGCGGGGTGGAGGCTGAGGGAGCCGGTGGTGGGGGGGGGACAGTTGGTGGCGGGCTGGCGAGAGGAGCAGCAGCGAGGTTGGTGGAGGCGGAGGGGTCGAGTGGAGGCGGAGGGGGTGTCGTGTGCGGTGTGCGCAGGACGTGTCGATGGTAAGAGGGTGCTGGTACAAGCAGGAGATCCCGCTGGGGTGCGAAGGGTGGCTCGATGTGGAAGCTTCCTAGCAGGGGAAGTGGCGGTACAGACCGCTCCGGCAGCCGACTGCTGATCAGGTGGTGGTGGACGCGTTGTCGGCAAGTCGCACCACTGTGCTCCTCTAGAGGGGACGGTCGGCGCGAGGTGCAGCGTCGTCGGCGGTGGTGGATCGGAGGGGACGAGGGGTGACGACGGAGTGGATGCGGAGGGGCCGTGGGTAGGTGGCGTCAGCGGTGGAGGGGACGGCTACCGGCGGCGGTGACGTCGACGGTTGCCGGCGGGAGAGGCAGTAGCGGCGGCGGCGGAGGGGGCCGAGGGGAGGCGGAGGTGGCCGAGGGGAGGCGGCGCCAGCGGTGGAGGGGACGGCCAGCTGCGGCCGGTGGGAGGGGCGACGTCGGTGGCGGCGGAGGGGGCGAGAGGAGGCGGCGACGGCTAGGGGACACCCTAGGCGCCCCGCTGGTCGCACGCTGCCGGGCCATGGGCCTTTCCTGCTACTCCTAAGGCTCACACCTCATCTGTCCGACACTTGAACAGCCCTCAACCTAGTTCTTGCCTCCATTGTAAAACATGTCATCTAAGTAACCCTCTTTGGCGAGCGATGCATTGGAGCTACGGGGCACACCACCCTCCATGTGCAAAGTTATTAGTTATAGAGAATCTTTGTTCTTGAATCCTAATATATGTTTTATTGGGTTTCATCTTCGAGCAAGTTTCAGATCTGAAGTTGTTTCTTGCATTAACAACAGTTGAGACAAATTGCCAGCTTTACTAATACTTTGAAGCAAACCCCTTGTGGCCTCCGGATCTTGTTGCAGTCGCTATATAGCACGTCCACTCTTAGTGTTCTGCTTACTTGGTACTGGTTGCACAGTTATGTTTATAAGTATCAGTATGCTTATAAGTATCAAGCTATGTTTATATCTTTTCCTTGATATAATTTACTTGTGAGGTCCTCTAGGTGTTTGGAACCTGTTTTAAGGATATATATGCCTCCTTCTGCAGAAGGCCTTTGCTTAAGAGAGCATCATTAGGCAATCTGGCTCGAAGTTCGCGAGCTATTTGTAGCTCGCTCGGCTCGGCTCAGGCTCGGGCCCTAGCTCGATCTTTTTTTGTAGCTCAGTTAGAAAACAAGCCAAGCCGCGCCGAGCCTAGGGCTGGCTCGCTCGAAGCTCGTGGATTCGTAGATTTCTAGGCAAATTTTCAATCCATATCACTAATAATTGGTCTACCTGCTTACATATAATTAGACATACCGGCAACACAACCCAAACAAAGGTTCTCAAAGGTTTAAATTAATGGCCTTCCTTGGTGGAGCCCTCCAAACCCCCTTTTTTCAAACCCCAAGGATCGCTTATCAACTTGTTCATCAGGCTCGTGATCCCTCACGAGCCGGACCGAACCTCAAACGAGCCCGAACCAATCTTTTTCTCCAGCTCATATGGTGAACGAGCCGAGCCCGAGCCGAGCCTAGAAATGAGCGAGCCGAGCCGAGCCAGCCCTTAATTGCCTCGCTTAAGCTCGGCTCGTTT
Organism: Raddia distichophylla; assembly: GCA_005191435.1. Classification (NCBI taxonomy): domain Eukaryota; kingdom Viridiplantae; phylum Streptophyta; class Magnoliopsida; order Poales; family Poaceae; genus Raddia; species Raddia distichophylla. The sequence goes on along the minus strand of SPJY01033272.1, from coordinate 960,023 downwards.
CCACCCAGCATCATATTATGCTAGCTATGTTATTCATTGTTGGGAACATTAGCTAGATAATTAGGTAGGTAAAATGATTTGTATGCATACTACAGAAGGTAATTAAGTTGATAATTCGAGCCAAATCATCCGCATGCATTCAATTTTTTACATGAATAAACCAACGGGAAAAGAACTCATAATCTGTATGTGTACTCAAATACTCCCTCTGTTACAAAATATAAGACGTATTTTGACCGGAGAAAAGTCAAACTTAGTAAATTTTGATCATAAATAAATCAAATAATATCTATCGTTAGTATACCAAAGTTGTACCAAATTGTTCATATTTCAAAGTGCTTTTTGATACAATATTATATTGTAACAATTCATAATATATAATAGAGTAATCTAATGGTTAAACTCTACCTTTAAAGACTTTTGTGGAGTCAAATTACGCCTTATATTTTATAATGGAGAGAGTATTGTATAGTTCATTAACAGTTCCTAAGGTAGTTAACATGATGTTTGTACGGAATATAAGAAAGGGATAATATCGTGCTCTCCCATTGCCGAGTCGCTACACGTAAAATTTCACACATCATTGCTAAGTTGTTTTTCTCTTTTATGCTATTACAAAAGCTAATTTACTATATTTTTCATTTAAGCTATGTAAACATTTAAAAAAATATCTTATGCTATTACAACATTCGAAATGTATAATTTTTCAAGTATTTTTAAGATAAATATCTTGTGTTTAAATCGTTTAATTTTTAAGTTTAACATTACAAATTTCTATAAAAAATAATAAAAATAGATTGAAAGTATTGATTGAAAGTATTACGTATACGTCAATATTGTGAATGTTTGAGAACTTTTTATATGTTTAAATGGCTCGAACAAAAAAAAGTTTTACCACAACATTAAACGGAAACACTTTAGGACGGACGTCCGTCCGTCCGGACTCCTCCCTCGCTCATCCTCGCTCGTGTCAGCTCGCTCGCTCGCGCTCCTCCTCCTCACTCGCGCTCCTCCTCCTCCCGCGCTCCTCCCTCTCCGTCGCAACCTCCTCCCACGCCTCCTCGTCGTCGCATCTCCTCCTCCGCCGCCTCCTCCCGTGCTCCTCGCCGTCGCCACCTCCTCCTGCGCCTCGTGCCTCCTCCCCTCCTCCGTCGCCGGTGCCGCCCCACCTCCTCCTCCCTCTCACGGCGGCCGGTGCCGCCCCGTCCTCCTCACGCTGGCGCACACGCGAGGGACCTCCTCCTTGCCGTGCTCCAAGGGCCACCGCCAGATCTGGAGGGGGACGGCAACCACGCCGACGAGGGAGCACGGGGAGCAGCGACAGTGAAGCTCGCCGTCACGACGGCGGATCCGGCGAGCAAGGGCAACGATCTCGCCGGATCTGGGGAAGAAGGAGGCAAGGAGGAGACCCATCCCCATTTCAGGCTCGAAACCTGAGGTTTGTCTCTGGAAACTTAGGATTTCTGTGCTCGAAACTTGGAGTTGTACATATAAAACTTTCTGTTTTCCTCGATCTGGAACTTTGAAGGGCTCCGCTCATGGAAATGAACTTCTCTCCTACCGAAACTTTCTGTCTAACTTTTGAAACTTGAATATCTGCCTACCAAAACTTAAACTTTGCACTATTGAAACTTGTCTTACTCTCGAGACGCTTTCTGAAATCTTAGGTTTCATCGCCAAGTTGCACGAAACTTGAGGTTTCACGACCTCGAAACTTCGTTTTTTTTCTGGAAACTTAGGTTTTGCTCACTGAAACTTGTATATCGCCTACCGAAACTTGGATTTTGTACAGTCGAAACTTGGTTCTTATTCTCGAAAACTTTCTGAAATCCCAAGTTTCGTCCCCAAGTTGCCACGGGTTATCAAGTTTCCACCGTTATTTTTCAAGTTTCAGTAGGTATCCGCGCAAGTTTCCTGCTGACGTCAGCAGGTCCGGACGGTCCGGACGTCCGATCCCTGGCGTTGCCTTCATTAAATTAGCAATTGCAATGGCATAAAAAAAAGTAACGATTAAGCGGTGGCACATAAGGCTCTAAATAATTATACAATGGCACAAGAAAATTTTTACTCCGCAATAAATGTAAATGCAAATACAACATCAACAAGTCCGTAAGCAAGTGACCCAAATATTTGCTGTGACGCGGAGCGGCCTATGAGCTGGCAGCTCTCCCAGCTAGAGCTCAATGGTCCAGGGCCGGGGTAGTACGTGTTGTGGATGTGGGAGAGGAGATCTTTGGGTTGGAGGTGGCGGGCGGCGATTGGGCGCGCGGGCGGGCGGCGATCCCGCGCCATATCCAGAGGCGCCGCGGCGGCCAATCGGGTGGCGCGGACGTGGCGCGCGGCGCGTCCACCAGCTCCGTGCGCGGCCACTCAGGCGCCGTATAAAGATCTGCGCGCGAGGCGAGGCGAGCAAGAGTAGACCACCGCGAGCCGCACATCTCCATCCCTCCAAGCCGTGCCGTGCTGCTGCAGCTAGAGGCGTCAGGCATGGCCGCGTCGGCGCTCCACCAGACCACCAGCTTCCTCGGCGCCGCCTCCCGCCGGGACGACCTCGCCCGCCGCGTCGCCGACTCCGGCGGCCGCATCACCATGCGCCGCACCGTCAAGAGCGCCCCCCAGAGCATCTGGTAATCAATACTACGAAGTGTATACATATGCTTCAACAATGCCATGGTCGCATCTCCTATTCCTACTCCAGCAACATTGCATATAGGATTATATAGGGTATAAACGCGTGTATACGTGCGTGTGCTGCATGCGCAGGTACGGGCCTGACCGGCCCAAGTACCTGGGCCCGTTCTCGGAGCAGACGCCGTCGTACCTGACGGGCGAGTTCCCGGGCGACTACGGGTGGGACACGGCGGGGCTGTCGGCCGACCCGGAGACGTTCGCGCGGAACCGGGAGCTGGAGGTGATCCACTCGCGGTGGGCGATGCTGGGGGCGCTGGGCTGCGTGTTCCCGGAGATCCTGTCCAGGAACGGCGTCAAGTTCGGCGAGGCGGTGTGGTTCAAGGCCGGCGCCCAGATCTTCTCCGAGGGCGGCCTCGACTACCTGGGCAACCCCAACCTGGTGCACGCCCAGAGCATCCTCGCCATCTGGGCCTCCCAGGTGGTGCTCATGGGCTTCGTCGAGGGCTACCGCATCGGCGGCGGCCCGCTCGGCGAGGGCCTCGACAAGGTCTACCCCGGCGGCGCCTTCGACCCGCTGGGCCTCGCCGACGACCCGGACACCTTCGCCGAGCTCAAGGTCAAGGAGCTCAAGAACGGCCGCCTCGCCATGTTCTCCATGTTCGGCTTCTTCGTCCAGGCCATCGTCACCGGCAAGGGCCCCATCGAGAACCTCGCCGACCACGGGGGCCGAAGAACCGTGGCAACATGGCAGCTGGAGGAGGAACCCGCGGAGGCGACGGCGAGAACGGCGAAGCGGAGAACCGTGGCCACACGGCGACTGGAGAAGGAACCCGCGGAGGCGACGACGAGGAACGAAGAGGGGCAACTGTGGCCGGCTCGATGCCAGGGGCCGCGATGGCGGTGACGACGACGCAGTTAGAGCTAGAGTCAGGGGAGCGATGGGGAATGGGGAGAGAGTCGTGACCGTTGCTCGCTCGATCGTATTCTCACCCGACGCTTTTGCCCCTTGTTAATTCGATGTGAAATGACCTGGCTACCCTCCGTACCTCTGTACTTTCACCGGTACCTATGTACCTTTGTACCTTTCATTGTGGGGCATCCGATCTGAGGGAATGAATGGCCCATATTATCCGCACACACAATAGAACTTTCCATATTGTATTATCCCATAATTCATAATAGTGCACATATCGGTGTCATTGCCGAATTATTAAACCAATATCATAAAAAAAACACCGAAGAAACAACTATTATTAATTATCAGAGTAGCGATCTTATAATCAAATCGTACATATATTTTTTTGGAGGCTAAACTCTACGATGAACTTCAATCGCCCATTTTAGAAAAAGGCAGGAGAATTGTCTTGTATTAATTCAGTAGAAAAGTTACATGGTTAAAATATAGGGGGAGGTTTAGACGCATTCCCTCGGACGAGCGCTACAAGAGAGCTAACTTATTACAAAACGGACCCCCCCCCCCCCCCCCCCCCCCCAAAGGCGCAAGACCTCTAGGAGCAAATCGAAGAAAGCCATAGACGGCAGCTCCTTCAAGTTAACAATGGGATTGTTCCTTTCAAGTTAGAGATGCCATAAGGTTGCTAGCACGACGAATCCTAGGCCTGGGACAAGGTTGGATTGCAAAATGTCCTCGACCCTCCAGGCGCTGAGATCCTCAGTGTGGGTCCACGCGGAATGGAGAAGGTGTGGGGCATTGAGCCTGTAAGCCAGGAGGTCCCAGATGTGGGAGAAGAAGGGACACTCGAGGAGAGGTGTTCCGGGGTCTCCAGGCATCTGAGGCAGAGGACGCAAAAGTAATTATTCGGCAATTCCCTACGCAACAGGGCATTAGCAGTCATGACACTCCCTAGGAACAACGTCCAAGCAAAAAACTTGCACTTAGGGGGAGCCCACTGCTTCCATATTAGGGCTAGCGCCGTCGGATATGTCCTTCCAACGAATTGCATGCGGTATGATGAGCGGGTAGAGAAGTTCCCATCTGTGGAGAAACACCAAACATCTCAGTCCTGGTGGTTCGGATAGAGCACAACATGACTGATCTTTTGGTAGAGGGAGACCAGCTCCATGGCGAGGTTGGGGGTGAAATTCTGTCGTAAGTCCAACAACCAGTTGTCATTATGCATGGTATCAGCGACTGTGTGGTTTTTTCTAGCGGAGGCGCAAAATGTCCTGGGGCCACTTTCTTTGGAGATTGCCCAAGTAGCCAAGTGTCGGTCCAGAAGAGGAAGGTGGCACCATTCCTAATTACCAACTTAGTGCCCGTTCTGAAGAGCGTTGTATCAATGGGGTCCACCCTGTCTAGTGAGACGAGGCACAATCTAGGGGAGCCAGATTTGGCCAGCCAATGCCAACGCAATTGGAGGGCGCGGGCGAAGTTCTTCAGGCTAAGCATCCCGTTCGAGCCCCCCAAGGGTAGCCGGGGAACAGACGTGTTTCCAGTTAACACGACACCCGCCAGCCGCAACATTGTCATTTCAGCACCAAGGCCAGGCGCGACGCAGTTTGTTGATCTTCTAAAGGACAGAGGTAGGCGGGAAGATCACTGATAGGGTGTAGGACGGCAAGGCTGAGAGAATCGACTTGAGCAGGGTGGCTCTACCACCTTTTGACATCATTTGCCCCTGCCAGCCTGCCAGACCGCCAGCGATCTTGTCAATTAGAAGTTGGAAGTGGACGTGCTTTAACTTCTTGGTGGCGAGCGGGAGGATAAGGTACGTGATGGAAAAGGACGTTCGCCGCCCGGGCAGGTCGGTGAAAATGTTGTCGAGGTCAAGCCCTGCGCACTCGATGGGCACGAACTAATTCTTTTCAAGGTTGGTGCGGAGGCCAAAGATTGCTTCAAATCTCTACAGGATCCGGGCAGCACTGAGATCTCTTCCTTGATTGGCGCCACAAGATTGCAGCATCATCGGTGTATAGCGAGATAAATAGGTTAGCCGGGATGCCTCAAAGCGGTGAAAGACCCCCCTACTCGGTGGCGATGTGTACAGAAGGCGTTGCAAGGGTTCAATTGCAAGGTTGAATAGGAAGGGGGACATCGAATCCCCCTGGCGGAGCCCTTTGCGGCGGATGATGAATGGGCTTAGCGAGCCGCTGAGGAGGATTTGGGAGTAGGAGGACTGCATAGATGAAGCGATCCAATTCCCCCACTTATCGCCAAAGCCGCGGGCGCGAAGGTTGTCTAGAAGGTAGGGCAAAGAAACTGAGTCAAAGGCTTTTTGGAAGTTTACCTTCAGCAGGATGGCCGGCGTATCGAATCTGCAGAGAAGTTTGAATTTGCTCTGGGAAAAAAGGAAGTTATATTGGATGTGACTTTTTTTTTTTATAAAGGCACTCTGACAGGGTGAGATGAGATCTTATATGAAACCGGCTAGGAAAGTGGAAAAAATTTTAATCTAAAGCTTCCCAAAGTTGTGGATAGGTCGATAGTCCAAGGCTGAGACAGGGTCTATTTTCAGGATGAGGACAATCGTGGCAGAGTTGAGACTGGAGATACAGTGCGACCGTGAGTGAAAAGACACTGTAGGGCCGCAAGAAGATCAAAACAAATGAATTTCTAGCAGAGCTTGAAGAAGACCCAGGTGAAACCATCTAACCCGGGAGCTTTATCATTAGGCATTGCCATCAGGGTATCGTGGAGTTCTTGAAGGGAGAGTGGTGCCTCGAGGAACGAAAGGTCGGTCACTCTGAAAGGTCGAGATTGCTGCAGTTGAAGGTGAAGGGGAGTTAGGTATGGTAGCATGTGGCGCCCTGAAGATGGAGCTGAAATGATGGTGTAGGGAGTCGGCCATCTCATCGTGATTGGTCAGGGCCCACGATCGGTGACTAGGGTGTGAATGTAGCTTCTGCGGCGCCGCGAGTTTGCCTTAATGTGGAAATATCTTGTGTTGGCATCCCCAAGCTTGACCTAGTTGAGCCTTGAGCGTTGTTTGCAATGGATTTTCTCAATAGCGGCAACGTCCAGAACACGGACCTTGAGTGCTCGTCGTAGTGAGATTTTCTGGGGAGAGAGTGGGCAACTCTCCACGGCCTTGTCGAGGAGGTGAATTACTTAGGAAGCAACGGCAGGCTAGAGCTTGGTGTCGCCAATGTTGTTCCGATGCCAAGTTTGTAGAGCGGCTACGGTGCGGCGGAGATTGATCCTGAGAATCTGGAGGGGGTCGGCGGACATGGGGGGAGGGGAGCTTTCAAACGAAGCTTGTTTGGTCACCTCGAGAAAGCCTGGCATTTTGGTCTAGAAATTCTCAAAGTGGAAATGCCTGGGCATGCCACCACCACGTGGTCGCGCGTGAGGCATCAGAAGAACGCCTTGGAACGTGGTGGCAGAGGTGAGGTGGGGAGGACGTGACGACCGACCAGCTTGAAAAGTGACACCACCAAGTCAGCTGGCGCGACTTGGGAGCACCAGCTTTCAGTCAGAGACAGAAGCGGGCCTAGCCAGAGCGACGCTGAAAGCGCGCAGGGAGCGGTGGGTGGCCTCCGGCGCGAAGGTGCCAAAGTGGCTTGGAATGGAAGGATGGGGTACTAGACAAGGAAGTAGCGAGGTGGGCAAGTGTCAAAGAGATGACCGAAGGGCTTGGTGACGGATCCCAGCGGAAGAACGAGTTGCAAGATCCGAAGGATAGCGGTTCAGAGCTGGTCACACTTGGAGAGACGGAGAGCGGGGAGGTGGCCATTGTGGCCGAAGCAGCGTGAGGCGGAGGCAGCGGGGAACACATCTGGCTGAAAGGATTGGCTATGACCTTGAAGACCCGAGCTAGGCGGCTAGAGGGGGTGTGAATAGACACCACAAATTTTCGACGCTATCGTTTTCACCAAAACCTGAACAACTTGATAATTATGTGTACCCGTAGCATGCATGATTAAGAGTCATGGAATATGTGGGAGTTTTTGCATTCACAATCCTGGTTGTCAAGTGTTCAAAAGAGAGGAATCAATTCAAAGCTTGCTTTACAAAAGAAGACCAAGCCAAATGATCAAAATAATGTCCGACACTCGCTCGTACTCCCCTCGGCTAAGGCCTTGAATAAGAAAATTTTGAGATTTTGCATTAAGCTCCACATCGGCTTGATTCGCGGTCATCACCTCCTTGGGAAACTCATATGGGTCCTTGATCTTAAGCCAAACATTGTAACCTTGAGCCATCACATTTGTCTCCATCCTAGCTTTCTAATAGAAAAAATCGGCTCCGGAGAACATGGGGTTTGGTGGAATACTTGTCCGCCATAGCTCAAACAACAATAAGGGTCGGCTTCAAAAATCGGTCAAGTTTGGTAAAGAAGCACCAAACCAAATGCTCTGATACTAGTTGAAAACCCGAGCTAGGCGGCTAGAAGGGGTGAATAGACGCAACAAATTTTCGACGCTACCGTTTTCACCAAAACCCGAACAACTTGACAATTATGTGTACTCATAGTATGCATGACTAAGAGTCATAGAATATGTGGGAGTTTTTGCATTCACAATCCTGGTTGTCAAGTGTCCAAACGAGAGGAATCAATTCTAAGCTTGCTTTACAAAAGAAGACCAAACCAAATGATCAAAGTGACCTTCAGAAAAATAAAAACAGATTTGTTCTCACTTGGAGGAGATGGATGGTGGTTTTCTGGTGCTCTTCAATTTTTGAAATTTTTTGACCCTATTACATTATTAGTCATGAGCAACTCAGTAGAAAGTTTAGGGCCCAGTTTTCACTTGATAGCTCCCAAATGGAGAAACCAGTGGACTTCAAATTTTTACCACAGATTGGTATATGACTCACGCATCTTTTTCAACTGGAATCATCGCAAAATGATTTTTCTAGAGTTTTTTACAATCTTTTACTAACTGCTGCGCAGATGAAAGTTTCTGGACAGATTAGCAACAAGTCAAGAACTTGATCTCTTGCCTCTCATATGGTTGCAAAGTGTGTATCAAATCATATTAGCAACCTCAAGGCATCATAGAACACCAATAACCAGCAAGAAATCATCCAAGTTCTTCTCAAAACAAGAGCTTCAAAAAGAAAAATGAAAACAAGAAGAAGTAGGAGCAAATCAATACAAGATATTTACGAAGAATAATGATTTCATTGCATAGAAGTTGGGGATTACAAACCACAATCCATGTGGTTACAAGCACTCTAAGTGCCACCCAAAACACACCCAACTCACCCTCTCTATTTCTAAAATATTCAGCTCTAAGGGGATGAGGAGGTGCTCCCCTCCCCCTCTATTTATAGCCCAAGGGTGAGATGCCCTAAACCCTAGAGCCCATCTCCACCCTTCATTTGAGGATGAGTGGTGTACAACTTACACACTACAAGACACACTCCCGAGAGGGAATATTATCCATATATTCCTTCGAAAAATATCTTCGTAGCTTCCTCGGTCACCAGCCTAAGCTTGGGCCCACCGGTGAGATCAACTTCGCCACCAGGTTACTGACGCCGCAGCCTCCAGCTGCCTCGGATTCCTTGCCATCGCTAAGCTTCTCGATTACACCACCTCATGTGACCGCCAGGTCATCGAACCCGGTCGCCTGCACGCCTCCGGATGCACTAACCTCCAGTTGTCCCCACGAAGCGTCAGCCACGTACCCGCCGATACCTGCGTCACTGAGGTGAACACACACGAAACCAACATACCTTGCCTCACCTGCAAGGTTAGTTCATCACAAAATTTCTAACATCATAATCCCTTCGTGACATCACAATTAGGAAGCCCTAAAACATCACGTGTCATCTTAACAAATTCCACCGGACCATGTCTGATCAAACTATTACCTAGCCCAATCTCAGCACAATGGTCCGATTCCAATTCCACAACAATTTTCACAAATGCACCATTTAACATTCTTCAAAACACTCCAAATTCCATCTTGTCACATATATTCATCATCAAACCAAGGTACCCTCCACATGGGTCTCAACAGACCTGGAAGCCGCCGGGCACAAGAAGGAGCTATGGAGGAGGGGCGTTGCGGTGGTGGGTGAAGGTGGCATTCGATGCTCGGGCTGGGGTGGCAGCGCCTGCGCGGAGAAGGGGTTCGTGGCAAGGGCGCTGGCGGCTGTTAGGCAGGAGGGGTGACTGCGGTGGAAACGGTGGGGTCGAGGGGAGGCGGTGGGGTGGAGGCTAAGGGGGCTGGAAGTGGTGGGGACGGCTGGTAGCAGGCCGGCGAGAGAAGCAGCAGCGAGGTTGGTGGAGGCGGAGGGGTCGAGTGGAGGCGGAGGGGGCGTCGTGTGCTGTGTGTGCAGGGCGTGTCGACGGCAAGAGGGTGCTGGTACAAGCAGGAGATCCCGCCGGGGTGCGACGAGCCGCTCGATGTGGAAGCTTCCTAGCAGGGGAAGTGGCGGTACAGACCGCTCCGGCAAGTGACGGCGCATCAGGTGGTGGTGGACGCGGTGTCGGTAGGTCACACCACTGTGCTCCTATGGAGGGGACAGCCGGCGCGAGGTGGGGCGTCATCGGCGGTGGTGGATCGGAGGGGATGAGGGGTGATGACGGAGTGGATGCGGAGGGGCTGAGGGTAGGTGGCGTCGGTGGTGGAGGGGACGGCCGGCGGCGGCAGCGTCGACGGTTGTCGGCGGGAGAGGCAGTAGCGGCAGTGGCAACGGCAGCGTCCACGGTTGTCGGCGGGAGAGGCAGTAGCGGCAGTGGCAACGGAGGGGGCCGAGGGGAGGCGTAGGGGTGTAGGCAGAGGTGGCCGAGGGGACGCGGCGCCGGAGGTGGAGGGGACGGCCGGCGGGAGGGGGGCAGCGGTGGCGGTGGTGGCGGAGGGGGGCAAGGGGAGGCGGCGGTGGCTAGGGGACACCCTAGTCGCTCCGCGGGCTGCACGCTGCTGGGCTTGGGCCTTTCCTGCTACTCCTAAGGCACACACCTCATCTGTCCGACACTTGAAGAATCCTCAACCTAGTTCTTGCCTCCATTGTAAAACTTGTCATCTAAGTAACCCTCTTTGGCGAGCGATGCATTGGAGCTACGGGGCACACCACCCTCCATGTGCAAAGTCATTAATTATAGAGAATCTTTCTTCTTGAATCTTAATATATGTTTTGTTGGGTTTCATCTTCGAGCAAGTTTCGAGATCTGAAGTTGTTTCTTGCATTAACAACATTTGAGACAAATTGCCAGCTTTACTAATACTTTGAAGCAAACCCCTTGTACGGCCTACGGATCTTATTGCAGTCGCTATATAGCACGTCCACTCTTAGTGTTCTGCTTACTTGGTATTGGTTGCACAGTGATCCCTCTTGATTTTTTTTATGTATCAGTATGCTTGTAAGTATCAAGCTATGTTTATATCTTTTGCTTGATATAATTTACTTGTGAGGTCCTCTAGGTGTTTAGAACCTGTTTTAAGGATATATATGTCTCCTTCTGCAGAAGGCCTTTGCTTTTGGAAGTCCTAATAAGAGAGCATCATTAGGCAATCTCGCTCGAAGTTCGCGAGCTGCTCGTTGCTCGCTCGGTTCGGTCTCCGCTCGTAGGCCAACGAGTCCTAGCTCGATCTTTTTTTGTAGCTCGATCGGAAAACAAGCCGAGCCGAGCCGAGCCTAGGGCTGGCTCGCCCGTGGCTCGCTCGAAGCTCGTGGATTCGTAGATTTCTAGGTATATTTTCAATCCATATCACTAATAATTGGTCTACCTGCTTACATATAATTAGACATACCGCCAACACAACCCAAACAAAGGTTCTCAAAGGTTTAAATTAATGGCCTTCCTTGGCAGAGCCCTCCAAACCCCCTTTTTTCAAACCCCAAAGATCGCTTATCTTGTTCATCAAGTTCGCGAGCCCTCACGAGCTGGACCGAGCCTCAAACAAGCCCAAGCCAATCTTTTTCTCCAGCTCGTGTGGTGAACTAGCCGAGCCCGAGCCCGAGCCCGAGCCGAGCCGAGCCGATCGAGCCAGCCCTTGTCTCGCTTAAGCTCGGCTCGTTTCCACCCAGCATTGTATTATGCTAGCTATGTTATTCATTGTTGGGAACAGTTGCTAGATAATTAGGTAGGTAAAATGATTTGTATGCATACTACAGAAGGTAATTAAGTTGATAATTCGAGCCAAATCATCATCATGCATTCAATTTTTTACATGAATAAACCAACGGGAAAAGAACTCATGATCGATCTGTATGTATGTATGTATGTACTCAAAATATTGTATAGTTCATTAACTGTGCCTAAGGTAATTAACATGATGTTTGTACGGAATATAAGAAAGGGATAATATCGTGCTCTCCCATGGCAGAGTCGCTAAACGTAACATTTCACATACCATTGTTGAGTTTTTCTCTCTTCTATGCTATTACAAAAGCTAATTTACTATATTTTTCATTTAAGCTATGTAAACATTTAAAAAAATATCAAAAAATATAGAGTTACTAAGTATACAACAATCTACATGTAGAATTTTCTTCAAGTATTTTTAAGATAAATATCTTGTGTTTAAATCGTTTAATTTGTAAGTTTAACATTACAAATTTCTATAAACATACTAAAAATAGATTGAAAGAGTCGCGTATACGTCAATATTGTGATTTTTTTTGAGAATTTTTAGTATGTTTACATGGCTCAAACAGAAAAAGAAAATTTTAGCACAGCAATAAATTAGCATTGCAATGGCATAAAAAAAGTAACGACTAAGCGATAGCATGTAAGACTCTAAATAATTAAGTAATGGCACAGGAAAAATTTAACTCCGCAAGAAATGTAAATGCAAATACAACATCAACAAGTCCGTCATTAAGCAAGTGACCCAAATATTTGCTGGGACGCGGAGCTGCCAATGAGCTGCCAGCTCTCCCAGCTAGAGCTCAATGGTCCCCAGGGCCGGGGTAGTACGTGTTGTGGATGTGGGAGAGGAGATCTTTGGGTTGGAGGTGGCGGGCGGCGATTGGGCGCGCGGGCGGGCGGCGATCCCGCGCCATATCCAGAGGCGCCGCGGCGGCCAATCTGGTGGCGCGGACGTGGCGCTCGGCGCGTCCACCAGCTCCGTGAGAGGCCAATCGGGTGGCGCGGACGTGGCGCGCGGCGCGTCCACCAGCTCCGTGCGCGGCCACTCAGGCGCCGTATAAAGATCTGCGCGCGAGGCGAGGCGAGCAAGAGTAGACCACCGCGAGCCGCACATCTCCATCCCTCCAAGCCGTGCCGTGCTGCTGCAGCTAGAGGCGTCAGGCATGGCCGCGTCGGCGCTCCACCAGACCACCAGCTTCCTCGGCGCCGCCTCCCGCCGGGACGACCTCGCCCGCCGCGTCGCCGACTCCGGCGGCCGCATCACCATGCGCCGCACCGTCAAGAGCTCCCCCCAGAGCATCTGGTAATCCATACTACTACTAAGTGTATATATGCTTCAAAAATGCCATGGTCGCTCGCATCCTATTCCTACTCCAGCAACATTGCATATATATAGGGTATGAACGCGTGTATACGTGCGTGTGCTGCATGCGCAGGTACGGGCCCGACCGGCCCAAGTACCTGGGCCCGTTCTCGGAGCAGACGCCGTCGTACCTGACGGGCGAGTTCCCGGGCGACTACGGGTGGGACACGGCGGGGCTGTCGGCCGACCCGGAGACGTTCGCGCGGAACCGGGAGCTGGAGGTGATCCACTCGCGGTGGGCGATGCTGGGGGCGCTGGGCTGCGTGTTCCCGGAGATCCTGTCCAGGAACGGCGTCAAGTTCGGCGAGGCGGTGTGGTTCAAGGCCGGCGCCCAGATCTTCTCCGAGGGCGGCCTCGACTACCTGGGCAACCCCAACCTGGTGCACGCCCAGAGCATCCTCGCCATCTGGGCCTCCCAGGTGGTGCTCATGGGCTTCGTCGAGGGCTACCGCATCGGCGGCGGCCCGCTCGGCGAGGGCCTCGACAAGGTCTACCCCGGCGGCGCCTTCGACCCGCTGGGCCTCGCCGACGACCCGGACACCTTCGCCGAGCTCAAGGTCAAGGAGCTCAAGAACGGCCGCCTCGCCATGTTCTCCATGTTCGGCTTCTTCGTCCAGGCCATCGTCACCGGCAAGGGCCCCATCGAGAACCTCGCCGACCACATCGCCGACCCCGTCAACAACAACGCCTGGGCCTACGCCACCAACTTCGTCCCCGGCAAATGAGCTTACTCAGCTTGCCGCCATCGCAACCGTTTGATCGATGCATGCATGTGTAATCCTAGTACATCCACGTACGCGCGCGCACACGCGGACGTACATGTGTGTTGTTCATTAAGGACGTTGTATGAATATGATCGAGGTGTAATGTCATTAAGAAGCAGCTAGCTGCGCGTGAGTGAACGAACAAACGAATGAATTAGTCGTTTCTCATTACTAGCAATTTCGCATGCACCACTAAATGCTAGGCTTCTCGGAGCCGATTGAGATTGAGGAAGCCATGGGGAAAAAAACTTGGTGGAGCCGGGATGCAAGCGCACGGCTGTGCATACACAGCCCCGATTCGTGCCGCGTGGCCACCGCAAGGATCCAACGAACGCCACTCCTGGCCAACGCGCAGCGGCTCAATTCGGCTCCAGGCTCCCAGCGATTGTGTATCTTCGTCCCAGCGGCTCCAGGCTCCTGGCGTCCGTCTCAGCGATCGCGTCTCTTCGTATGTGATCCCTGCGTTTCTTCGTATGTGATCCCTGCGCCGCCTTGATGGAATCGCAGCCACCTCGGCGGCGAGGCCAGCGAAACGGAAGGCGCTCTACTTCGCAGCGCTCCTGTTTCTCGCCGACGCGGCACTCGCCGCCCTCGTCGTCGCCATTTGTCCCGTGTACGCGCCATCAACGCACGATCAAACCCTCCCCGATCTTCTTCCCTGTCATTGGCATCTTGCCTGCAGCTCACTCACCTCTCGATCGCTGCTTCGATCTGCAGACACCAAGATTGATTGGTACACCTACATGGCAGGAGGAGCCCTCGTCCATGGTTGCTCTGTTAGCACTGGATTGTCTCAGTTTGAGTGTATTTTTAATCCAGTTTGAATGTTAATAGCACTCAGTTTTTGTACTCTGTTCATGAAACAATATGGCTATTTTTTTTTAATCTTGATGAAAGGAAATATACCAGTGCTATGTTAAGTGGCCAGTTTAAATGTCCGTATTTGAGTTTTGGAATGCAATGCCCTTTTTGTTTTAGTTTCTGGAAATTCATTTCAGTTCTGAAAGTTTTTGAGTTTCATGTGCGTACTTTGCTGTCAACAAGGAGATTCCTTTGAGTTTTGGAAGTTTGAGTTCCCTGTGAAAATTCATTTCAGTCATTTTATTTCTAGAAATTCATTTCAGTTCATACAAAGTTCAATATTTTTTGTCCTTTGCTGTCAACAAGGAGATCAAAGGAGCACCCTGACAAAGTTTATCTCATACAGACTTTGCTATTTACACTGAATCTTATACAACCTTTTTAGGAAAACAATTATCGAAGTCAAAGATTCCATACAAAGTTACATTACCTGAATATTTACAGGGCCATCTCCTTTCGATTGAACTAGAAAAATATTTAAAGTACATGCTTAGCTTAAGACTACTAGAAGATGTTATTTATCCTGAAGAGATTACACATTGTGAGGCTGGTGCAGTGGTGTAGTGGTGATCCAAATGCACATTCAGTTCCTCGGTCTAAGCCCCAATGCTCTAAGCTACCAGAAGATGGTACTGGTGATGGTAAGATCCCTCAAACAATGGAAAACGGATTGACATTCAAGCTAGCACAAGGTGTTAATGGTTGTCATCAAGATCTTCCACAGCGTGTAACAGGTTGAGGATTCATTGGCAAAATGCAAACAATAGTGAAGCAGTTGTCATCGAGACCTTCCACAGCGACAGCGTGGTAAGACAATATTTCCTTGGGTCTCTGAAATCTCCATTCAACGCGGAGGCAAGGAAAGCCGCTGGCTTCGAACCTGCCTGGTATGTCCGCCGAGTTCTAGATGCCATCACCGCTGGTGCCGACGAGGGAGACCCACTTCGTGCGCTACTCGACGATGTCTCCCTCAACGGCCTCCGTGGCGGCGGCGCGCGGCCAACGGCGGTGCCCCTCAGGCTGCCTGATCCAGGAGATGCCGAACAGGTACCCGAAGGTGACGTGGGTGGAGCACGTGGAGGCGGACAAGCAGATGATGCACAACCTGTACAGGCTGGTGGAAAAAAAGGTCGACGCGGCGGCGCCAGGTGGAGGCGCGGAGGCAGCGCAGGTGAAAGCGGCGGGGGCGCCGCAGTTTGCCATGGTCGCATCTCCTATTCCTACTCCAGCAACATTGCATATAGGATTATATAGGGTATAAACGCGTGTATACGTGCGTGTGCTGCATGCGCAGGTACGGGCCCGACCGGCCCAAGTACCTGGGCCCGTTCTCGGAGCAGACGCCGTCGTACCTGACGGGCGAGTTCCCGGGCGACTACGGGTGGGACACGGCGGGGCTGTCGGCCGACCCGGAGACGTTCGCGCGGAACCGGGAGCTGGAGGTGATCCACTCGCGGTGGGCGATGCTGGGGGCGCTGGGCTGCGTGTTCCCGGAGATCCTGTCCAGGAACGGCGTCAAGTTCGGCGAGGCGGTGTGGTTCAAGGCCGGCGCCCAGATCTTCTCCGAGGGCGGCCTCGACTACCTGGGCAACCCCAACCTGGTGCACGCCCAGAGCATCCTCGCCATCTGGGCCTCCCAGGTGGTGCTCATGGGCTTCGTCGAGGGCTACCGCATCGGCGGCGGCCCGCTCGGCGAGGGCCTCGACAAGGTCTACCCCGGCGGCGCCTTCGACCCGCTGGGCCTCGCCGACGACCCGGACACCTTCGCCGAGCTCAAGGTCAAGGAGCTCAAGAACGGCCGCCTCGCCATGTTCTCCATGTTCGGCTTCTTCGTCCAGGCCATCGTCACCGGCAAGGGCCCCATCGAGAACCTCGCCGACCACATCGCCGACCCCGTCAACAACAACGCCTGGGCCTACGCCACCAACTTCGTCCCCGGCAAATGAGCTTACTCAGCTTGCCGCCATCGCAACCGTTTGATCGATGCATGCATGTGTAATCCTAGTACATCCACGTACGCGCGCGCACACGCGGACGTACATGTGTGTTGTTCATTAAGGACGTTGTATGAATATGATCGAGGTGTAATGTCATTAAGAAGCAGCTAGCTGCGCGTGAGTGAACGAACAAACGAATGAATTAGTCGTTTCTCATTACTAGCAATTTCGCATGCACCACTAAATGCTAGGCTTCTCGGAGCCGATTGAGATTGAGGAAGCCATGGGGAAAAAAACTTGGTGGAGCCGGGATGCAAGCGCACGGCTGTGCATACACAGCCCCGATTCGTGCCGCGTGGCCACCGCAAGGATCCAACGAACGCCACTCCTGGCCAACGCGCAGCGGCTCAATTCGGCTCCAGGCTCCAAGCGATTGTGTATCTTCGTCCCAGCGGCTCCAGGCTCCTAGCGCCCGTCCCAGCGATCGCGTCTCTTCGTTTGTGATCCCTGCGCCGCCTTGATGGAATCGCAGCCACCTCGGCGGCGCAGCGCTCCTGCTTCTCGCCGACGCGGCACTCGCCGCCCTCGTCGTCGCCATTGATCAAACCCTCCCCGATCTTCTTCCTTGTCATTGGCATCTTGCCTGCAGCTCACTCACCTCTCGGTCGCGGCTTCCATCTGCAGACGCCAAGATTGACTGGTACACCTACATGGCAGGGGGAGCCCTCGTCCATGGTTGCTCCGTTAGCACTGGATTGTCTTAGTTCGAGTGTATTTTTAATCCAGTTTGAATGTTAATAGCACTCAGTTTTTGTACTCTGTTCATGAAACAATATGGCTATTTTTTTTATCTTGATGAAAGGAAATATGCGAGTGCTATGTTAAGTGGCCGGTTTAAATGTCCGTATTTGAGTTTTGGAATACAATGCCCTTTTTGTTTTAGTTTCTGGAAGTTCATTTCAGTTCTGAAAGTTTTGGAGTTTCCTGTGGTTACTTTGCTGTCAACAAGGAGATTCCTTTCAGTTTTGGAAGTTTTTGAGTTCCCTGTGAAAATTCATTTCAGTCATTTTATTTCTGGAAATTCATTTCAGTTCATACAAAGTTTAATTTTTTTTGGTCCTTTGCTGTCAACGAGATCAAAGGAGCACCATGACAAAGTTTATCTCATACAGACTTTGCTATTTGCACCGACTCTTATACAACCTTTTTAGGAAAACAATTATCGAAGTCAAAGATTTCATACAAAGTTACATTACCTGAATATTTACATGGCCATCTCCTTTCGATTGAACTAGAAAAATATTTAAAGTACATGCTTAGCTTAAGACTACTAGAAGATGTTATTTATCTTTAAGAGATTACACATTGTGCAGCTGGTGTAGTGGTGTAGTGGTGATCCAAATGCACATTCAGTTCCTCGGTCTAAGCCCCAATGCTCTAAGCTGCCAGAAGATGGTACTGGTGATGGTAAGACCCTTCAAACAATGGAAGACGGATTGACATTCAAGCTGGCACAAGGTGTTAATGGTTGTCATCAAGATCTTCCACAGCATGTAACAGGTTGAGGATTCACTGGCAAAATGCAAACAATAGTGAAGCAGCTGTCATCGAGACCTTCCACAGCGTGGTAAGACAATATTTCCCTGGGTTTCTGAAATCTCCATTCAACGCGGAGGCAAGGAGAGCCGCTGGCTTCGAACCTGCCTGGTATGTCCGCCGAGTTCCAGATGCCATCACCGCTGGTGCCGACGAGGGAGACCCACTTCGTGCGCTACTCAACGATGTCTCCCTCAACGGCCTCCGTGGCGGCGGCGCGCGGCCACCGGCGGTGCCACTCTGGCTGCCTGATCCAGGAGATGCCAAACAGGTACTCGAAGGTGACGTGGGTGGAGCATGTGGAGGCGGACAAGCAGATGATGCACAACCTGTACAGGCCGGTGGAAAAAAGGTTTCTGTTTTCTCTAGTCCATCCATCTTTCAATCAATGAGCGATGTACACTCTAGTTAAGATCGTTGTATGATCGAGGTGTACTGGAATTAAGAAGTTAGCAGGTGCGCATGAGTGAACGAATGGCCCAATTCTTATGACCAAATATATTTGTTTAGTTTTTCACAAATAAAAAACTATTGCCTTTTTTAATTTTCAGATTTTCCAAAAGTTGTATTCACCATAATTTTATCCATATCCCTAATTTATTTGAAAATTTCAAAAATTATATTTCAAAATTAGTCTTTCACTTTTTTACTATTATGTCAACGTATTGATTTTCATAGTTATTAGTGGGCCTAGCATATCTCTCTTCGGCCAAGAGCTAGCCAACATGAGTTGCTCCCCATCCATTTCCTTTGATGGGTTTGCCTCCTTCCCATGGCCCGACTAAGCAAGTCCCAACTTAGCCAGCCTCTCTCCGCACCTCTCTCACGTGTGCGTGGAGATAAGCTCCTATCTCACTGTCGTTTCCCCCTTGTCGCCAGTCCCACTTCCCCACTTCTCTCTCCCCCTCTCTCCATATCCTTCCTCCCATTGTGCCCGCTAGATTAATGGAGAAAACAACCCTGTCGCGAGCGTGCAGTTGTGAGTCTATGTGTGCCACAACTGCCAAACCGCACAGTTTCCATCCACAGTTGACCGCTCTCATAAACGTCACTTTCTTAACTCTACTCCACTCTCCTCTATCTCTCCCTTTGGTACATAACCACATGACACGGTGCATCAGCCCTAGAACATGCCGCATGGTCTACAGTCCATCGCCCTAGGAAACACATGGTCTAGTGGTAGCACGTGCTTCTCTATCTAGGAAACGAATCCATGGGTAAGATAAGGTGGCCACTTGTTCAAAGAACCTATATATAAATTTTGTGAAATTTTGAAAAATCAATTTGATGACACATGAGATGTACTTATGTGTTAGTCTGCATTTAAAATATATTTTGTAAAATAAGATTTTGAGAGTGAAATGTATAATAAGATCCTGACAGGTAGGATTAAGCGCATACAAGAGAGAGAGAGAGTTGTCCGAGCTAGTGTTGGTAGGTTAAACCAAGATTTTAGGAGATATCTCTCCATGGCTTGGAGTCGGACTGTCGAGAGAGACCTTCCCAGTAGCTAGCGTTTAAAACCCATACTTCTATCCTATTGACTAAGAAAGGCATGACGACATGTGGTGTATGTGCTTAGTAGATCACGAGTTTGATCCTACGGCCCTGTCACACCAATTTCTTTACCTCTCTATCTTGGTAGCTCTAATTTGAGCTGTTGAGATAGGCTTATCCCTACTAATGGTGTGACATTCTAATAAATATTAGAATGTCCCAAATTTTATTTAAAAAGAAAAAAACAAATTTAAAATTTATTTAATATAATTATTCGATGAAAAACCTTAAATTTTAAAGATTATATTTCTTATAAAAAAAGTTTTATTATGATTTACGTTACAATTTACAAGGCTTTTACAATTATAATTTAACTCTCTTCCTCTCTTTTGACCCTCCACTATCGAAACACTAACCCTCTTTGTCGAGTCGACCAAATCGCTAACCCTGATAGACATTCCTTGTAACCTTTGCCGACCAAACCTAAATTCTCTCGGTCGAGCCCGAAACCATAAAACCCCTGGTTGAGTCGGTCGTCCATTCTCTCCCTCAACCAAAACCCTAACCCGACCCGACCTCCTTTGAAAACTCTCCGGACCATAACCCTAACCCCGGTTGACCTCCGTCGTAACCCTTGCCGGTCGAACGTCCGTTCCCCTCGGTCGACACTCTCCAAAACCCTAGCTCAATCCTCGACCGAAACTCTAATTTTGGTCGAGCCAGTGTGGAGCTGCTTGGCGGCAGCGAGCCGGCGAGGTCCATGTGACTCCTCACACGACGATTTTGCCCCCTCGTTAATTTGATGAGCAATTACTTGGTTACCCTCTCCATTTGTGTACCTCCACCGGTACTTAAGTCGTAACTTTTTCTTTGTACCTTACATCGTGTAGCGTTCGATTTGAGAGCTAGAATGGTGGATCATATCATCCGCACACACAGTAGAACTTTCCAAGAAACTAATGTATAGAAGGATGGATGGATCTGCATTTTAACGTTGTGTCTCTCTCAAGGCAACCATGTTTGTCTTCCCCGTCGCCTACAAGCTAGCCGCGCTGCTGACGTCTCGTGGCCACGACTTCGTGCGTTGTCGCCCCAGGCCATGAGCCCGCGCGCTGTTGCCGCGAGACGCACGTTGTGCGCATGCCGTCCAGCGCGTGTGCTGCTGCAGCGAGTCGCGCACCGCCGCCGCGAGCACTTGGTCGCCCTGCGCGCGCCACCGCCTTAGCGAGTCCCATGCACCGCCGCCGCGGCCACGGCGCACACGTGGTCACGCCATTGCGTGCGCCGCGTGGCTGACATATTGTGGCTGCGAGTGCATGCACCAGCACCGCAGACACATGCCCACGTACACACGTCATCGTGGCACTACAAGGAATCGTAGATTTTCTTTTGGGTTATGGGAGTAAAGTGGCGTTGCGTTGCGTTTGTTTTTTGTAGCGGCCCAAGAATGAAGAATCATCACGCGCGCGCCAACAGTTTCCAGTTCAAGCCGGACCTCGTACCGACTCTAGCTAGCCCCGGCCCGGTGATGGAATGAACTCCGCCCGCTCATCCAACCCCGCTGAGTATAGCTTATAGGGGCGACCGTGACGACGGAAGAATAGTACTGAAGTTTGGGATTAGTGGAGGTGAAGCACAATTTGAGGCTTTTAAATTATGATCCATAGGTGTTGGCAAGCCAATTTAAACAAGTGTATTACTTGCCATATGCATGCAAGTTTATAAATTTGGCGGAGTGGTGGGTTGCATATCATATGACTGCACGAGGGTATATTCCAACAAATGACAATAGTAACGTATCAAAACCCACCTCAAGGATCAACTGAAGAAATCTTGTTCTCTGATTAAAAGGATGGTTTGTCCGACACATTTGTCATTGACCTAGGGAATGGCATCGAAATTGCACCTTTATTGATCTCAGAGGGATAACAAATTCAAAAGATTTGGAAATTCTGTATAGGAAGAACTTGCAAGGGCAAGATCAAGAAAGTGACGAGGATGAAGATCAAGATGAGTATGAGGATGAGGATGAAAATGAGGACCTTTGGCCTACAGCTTATGATCCAAATGAATTCTAGTATTTTTTGTGTTTGCTTGCATAAATTCTAGTTTACTGGCTATAATTTGACAAGTGAAATCTACTTTTATGTTCCTTCACTTGAATGGCTTGTACATTATAATATTATGTTCCAAAACCCATGCATGCCGACCTACCTTTTCTTTTCCTTGTGGGATGGCATTGGGACGGGTTCTTTACATGCTTGCTCACAGCCAGCGGCCGGACAAAAACTCGTCTTCTGGATTTTGGGCTCGATTTCAAATTACATTTGATTCAATTCTGAATTGTTTCAACATTGTAGTCGATTTTAGACAAACTTCAAATGCACTTGGGCTCGGCTTGGCTCAAAAGCTCAATTGTAAAGTTACCCCTCCAAAACTAAAATTATATAGAATCAATCTGTGTCAATTTTAGAAAGAGCTCGAAAAAAACTCGTAACGAGCTCGTGTCCACCTAGGTGGTAATATCATTGATGCCAACGTTGCTGACAACCATGGTGGCAACTATAATGCAAATGATGGCGACAGCATCAATCCACATAACAAATCCAATGCAAATGATGGTGGAGACACCAACATTGTGTAGGACCCGAATGTTGATCCTACTAATGGCATCAACCATGTCGTTGCTTAACAATCTGTTCTTTTGAGCTGATCTTAACGGCTGAACAGCTGAACAGTTGAAATGACTAGATTTCAAGCGCTTCTCAAGGTAATCGCGAGATTCGGATCCATTTCGTTTGACTTGCATTTTAAAGCGTTAGGACCCACCTTCAAAACAGTGAAAAAACGGACTAAAAACACTCAAAACATGTGGCTTTTTAAAACGTAGATAAGTTGTTAAGCTGTTAAGCCGTTAAGCTGAAAGAACTGGGCCTATACAACATTAAGATGCTCACTTATAGCTCTTCTAACAAGTTAAAGCATTATAAGTTGAATCTCAGATGATCCTATACAACTGGATTGCTTGCCAATAGACCAAGACATTATTTTGTATCTATTAATGTGATCGGGATGCTCTCTAGTAAGATGAACTAGTAAGATGCTATCTAGCAAGATCACCATAACTAATGTTAGATTTGTCGGCGAGCAACCAACCAGGGTGTGCACTGCAGCAAGAATCAAAAGGCCACGTGGAAGCTAGGCGTACGACGGGCGAGAGGGCCCCGATGCCACGGGCAAGCTGGCCACGTGGCAGCCAGGCGTACGGCGGGCGAGCAGGCCCTAACACCACAGGTGAGCAGCGCCACGCGTCTGGCCGAGCCAGCGGGTCGAAGACCCCACTTGGCAGGCGTGCGTACAACTAAGGAGGAGCTTCCCGTGGAAGGCGTCTCCCCGTTCAACGTATCGGAGACATTAATTGCGACGACTCGGCGTGAGAGACAGATGATGATGATTGCTGTCACTGTAGCTTTGGCCAAGGCACTGTTGCCGCTGAGCTGTCACTACGCGGTGGTAGGTCTGACCAGCGCCGGTGTCAGGCATCTCCCCCGTCCAATCCGCACGTGACGATTGGCGCGAGGGAGTCGAAGCAGCAGATGTCATCCCGTGGCATGTGGGCGCACAGTGGCCAGGACATTTAATGTATCTCTCTCTCACACACACACTCTCTCTCTCTCTCAGTCTCTCTCTCCGGCCATTGGCTGGCCCCTTGAGGTATAAAAGGGGCACCGAGCGGTGGAGAGAAGAAGAGGCCTCAGTTCTTTTTTTACTCATTCTGAGTTCTAGACTCCCAGAGCCGGTGCCGTACGAAATCGCTCCGTGTGAGCCGATCAAGAAGAAGCAGGAGTAGGACTGTTACCCAAATTGGGGTCCGAACCTAGGTAAAAATCTCGAAGTGTCCCTCATGTAGTAAGGAACCGGAGTGAGCTACATGGATACCCCCTCAGCTGAACAATTCCGCAATCCCTCGAAGGGATATTGTCTGGTGACATTTTCACTGACAAGATTTTGTATGGTTCGACAATGCAATTTGTAAGATGGGCCGATGATATCTACTATGAAATTAAGTGTACCCAATGCATAACTCGGAAAGTTGTTGGATGAAATTATTGTCACATTTGTAATATTATTTGGAAACTGGATGCTCCCAATATATTTTGTTGGATTAGATTGTTGTCAACTTTGCTTCGTGATATATAGAACTTGTATTCTCCTTCAAGAATATGAGTTGCATTTGAAATGTAAAATGTATTTCTTGAAAACGATGTCTTTTGATTGAATATATATTGCTTAAATAAATGGAACTTGAATGTGGATCACACAATGCACAATATTGAATGTGTAAATTGTATATGAAATAATAATTTTCTGACGTGAAAATGTTTGTACTGACAGGATTCTCGTCGAAATAAAAAAGAGCTGTCAGGGATTCTCCATGTTAGAGAAATTACATTTTCCTAAGGGTGGATAATTTTCCTGACAGCCATCGTCACGCCAGGGCATAGATTTTCCTGACGATTAATATTATCGTGGCGGTTCCCTAGCTCCAGGGAAAATATAATTTTTTGACAGTCGAAAACCGTCAGGCAATATTTTCCTGACGAGAATAGTCCGTCAAGTCCATTAATTTTCCTAACCGTTTGTACCGTCAGAACAATATTTTCTAACAATTTGTCATCAGCCAAATTATATTTTCGCTACTTGCTAGTCTTGAGTGATTTTTCCTGCCAGCACCCGTCAATATTAATTTTCCTGACGGGAATTAATATATTCCTAACGGTTTATGCCCATCGAGGATGCTCCTATTTCGGGTAGTGCATGCTCTTTCTTATCCATTCATCTTCTTATCTCCTCCCAAGTCCCAATTCAATACACACTATATTTTTCTTTTTACACATGTCCCTCCCTCTCTCTCTCTCTCTCAAGTCTCAATAGCAGTGAGAATGCTCATTACAGTTTCAATGACTATTTCGTATAAAAAGTTTCATGATACTTAATATTTTATAGTGTATTCACCAGAATCATCCATAATGCACAATCTAATAGCTGTGTTAAACGGTAACTTCTAGTATCTTTTAGTAACTTCTAAAGAAACTAATGTATGGAAGTATCGATTTGTATTCTACTCCACTAGTCTTCTCTTGTGTCTTTCTGAAGGCAACCATGTTTGTCTTCCCCGTCGCCTACAAACCGCGCTGCTGAGTGCTGACGACTCATGGCCACGACCTGCGTTGTCGCCCTTGGCCATGAGCCCGCGCGCTGTCGCCGCCAGACGCACGTTGTGCGCTTGCCGTCACCCGGCGCATGTGCTGCTGCATCGAGTCACGCACCACCGCCACGAGCACTTCATCGCTCTGAACGAGCGCGCCACGTACTGCCTAAACGAGTCCCTTGCGTCGCCGCGGCCACGGCGTACACGCGGTCACGCCATTGCTGACATATCGTGGGCTCGTGGCCACGAGTGCATGCACCGCCAACACGTGCCCACGTATACACACGTCATCGTGGCACTACAAGGAATTAATCGTAGATTTTCTTTTGGGTTATGGGTGTAAAGCGGCGTTGCGTTGCGGTTTTGGTGAGTTTATTTTGAAATTGTCCTGGTCTCGACCGTTTGATGGTTCTTGGTTTGCAAAGAGGACATTTGTTTCACAAATGCGTGAACAATTTTATAACAAGCAACACAAAATCAGCTGCTACTCCGGTTCATATCCACGCATGCACTGGACTGCTTCCTCAGGCTGTTTCCCGGCCGAGCTTCCCCGCAGAGCTTTGCCTTGTCGGACGTAGGTGGTATAACCCGAAGCCCAGTCATGTTAGTAACTAGCCGCGACAGCGCGCCCCTGGTGGGCCCGAAACGCCGCGATGCGTGCGGGAGGCGCGTGCTCTCGCGGGTGCGCCCGGAACGCCGAGACGCGCGCGGGAGGCGCGAGCGCGCGCTGGAGCCTCGCGACAGGCGCAAAAAATCGCATGAAAATGCAGCGGACCGGGAATCGAACTGCGGGCAGCTGGCTGAGAGCTGGCTCAGCTAGCCAGCCGGCCAAGCCGCTCTGCCGAGGGAGGGATGAAACAAATCGTTTTATAGATAAAGGAACGAACGAACGACTGGATCTCATTACGCGCGCGATCGGACGGCTGCGGCTACGGGGCGACGTGTGCTTCGAGAGGCGGGGAGGTGCCACGTGGCGAGGTGGACGGGGGAGTTTCGTTTTGTATCTATTATAGATATAGATGTTACAGAATTGGGGTTCTCCTCAATTAACCACCAATTAACAAGAGTGCATCTCCTCAATTTTATTCCGCAACATGCTGAATTACATATATGGCGGCCTACTCTTTCCTTCAACCTGGTGGTCCATTGGCCCACCCAAAAATCACACCAACGTGTTGTCTAAAGGGTTATATATGGATAGTTCAATGACACTCTCGAGAATGAAGTGCACTGCTTCAACATATTTCAGGTGATTCCGACGCAATTTTTAACGCTTCATGACATCTTGTTTGCCAGTATAAACTTGAGGGTGCTAGAAGCGTCACCACAAAGGAAGCTCTAGGGATGTGGATTGTTGATGAGGTTGAGTCCAATAGACAGGCATATAATAGGTATGGGCGTTGTGGTTCTACCATTAGCTAATACTTCATGCATTTTATGAATGCAATTTACACACTTGGGGTCATTATCATCAAGCCACATAAATTCAGCACTGTGGACCATAGAATGCATATTGCACATCTAAGCCCATTGTTGTATGACCACATCGGTGCAATTAACAAAACTTGTTAGGAATTACGCAACAATCCAGGGGGCTCCCTCACCACTATAAAAGAGGGTCCAAGGGGGAGCCAAACCCAACAATCCAAAGTTATCAACGGCTGTTTTGAGCGCATATTTAGGAGGAGTTTTTTAGGCGTGAGATTCCGAAGGAGGGAGGCGTTCTTGGAGGGCTGTTGGCGATCTGTTCAAGACGGCGAACGGGTCGGATGGCGATACATCCATCGATAAGCAATTGGCGTTGATAGAATCGCAGGCCGGCAGGATGAAGCCGACACATACAAATTTCGGTACGGTGACGTTTGACGGTACAGAAAACTTCAGTTTATGGCAGGCAAGGGTTCAGGATATCCTGGTGCAGCAGGAAATTGTGGTGGCTCTTAAGGGGAATAAACCGAAGAAGGTGGAGGCCGGTGATTGGGAGGAGATGCGGTTGCAGGCTGCGGCAACCATACGTCTTTGTCTCTCAGATCAGATCATGTACCATATCATGGAGTTATCATCACCAAACAAAATTTGGGACAAGCTGGCCAGACAGTTCATGTCCAAGACTCTGACTAGCAAGCTGTATCTGAAGCAGAAATTGTATGGGCTGAAGATGCAGGAGGGGTCATATCTGCAAGCACACATTGATGTTTTTAACAGTTATGTCACGGATCTATCACATCTAGAGGTGACAATCGCTGATGAAGACAAGGCAATTATTCTCTTTGTTCGTTGCCTCCGTCCTTTGAGCATTTGGTCACAACGTTGACATATGGCAAGGATAGCATCAAAACTGAGGATATTACTGCGGCGCTTATGTCTCATCAATTGAGGAAGAATAAAAATACAGTGAAGAACCTCGTTCAGTTGCTTTATTAATCTTAGGAGATCAAGACGGTAATGGGACCGGAAAGAAGAACAAGAAAAATAACAGGGCGGTGCGGTGCTTCAGATGCAATGAGTGGGGCACATGAAGAGGGACTGTCCAGGTCCATCAAAGGGAGCAGACGCTAATGTGACAATAGGCTCATATGACTCCAGAGGCGATAATGCTGAGGTTCTTCTATTAGAAGGGGCTTCTGTTGCAGGTGGAGCTGCTAAGCATGTTGCAGGGTCGGCGTCGTTTGTTCCAAAAGACGGCGAGTTTGATGAGGACTCATCGGGCGGCCCGCTATAGGCTGTAAAAGAAGGAAGCAACCAGAGTCCGGGTGCACGGGTTTGCGCAAGACACAGGAACGACTTCAAGGTGGAGAGACCATATTCTCCAAGGTGGAGTTTGTTAGGTATTGTGTCGAATATGTGTACGAGTAGGTTACATGGACTCTGTGTTGTAATAGGCAGGGTTGGTTAGTGTTAGAGTCGGACTCTATCCAGGCCTCCACTATATAAAAGGAGGCAGCCTTGGTGTAACCAAGGCAACGACTTCATAATAGTAGCATAGGCAAGAGAGGAGGTCAGCGGCCGGCATGTGGCCGTGACCTGGTTAGCCGGTGTGCTGCGGTATTATGGATTGGGGAGGAGCGCCCATAATCAGAGCCCCGCAGATGTAGGCGAAAGCCGAACTGCGTTACTAAACATCGTGTCTTCTGGTGTCGTTCGTGATCTTGCATCGGCGTAATTCCTAACAAAACTTACATAAGAATTGAGGTTGAACCTTCTCCACAGTTGAACTATATCGGCCGACACCATACACCAACTCTCAATTTCCTTGCAGTTGTAGACAAAGCGCTCGTTTCATATTCACAAATGCCGAAGAGGGACACCACCACGACGCTACTGTGCTAAGTCGTACTCTCGGTATTTATCCAGATAAATTCTCCAATACCCTGAAGGTATCCCTTTCAATCCATAAGAATTGTCATTGCATATTGAAATCATTGATACATGCACAAATTTCATTAATTAGTAGGTTGTCAATATTTATTTACCATGAATTGCCCCTCTGTGGATAGCATACACCCCAGGTACCCACACGGCGGGCCTAAAAGACCACCCAATAGGGGAAAGGGATAGACTTAAAGATAAAAGTCTATCCTTAATAGGTAAGATACAATTGTAATCTTAGATAACTACATATTTGGCTAAAGGATAGAGATAGGAATCCTACCTTATAACCGACCAGGACCCTATCTTGTAACCCTGCCCCCCACTATATAAGGCGGGTAGGGAGCCCCTGGTTCGGCATCTACATCTTCATATCCACACCCATCCATGTAGAGACATCTCCCACGACATTGATCATCAGATCACCATCATAATTCCAAGAACGTAGGACTAGGGTATTACCTCCACCGTGAGGGCCTGAACCTGTATAATCCCCTGTCTTGTGTTACCATCGAGTTTGGATCCAGTGCATAACCCCATATAATTCATTGCCGATGATACCCCCCAGTTAAACACCCGTCGACAGTTGTCGTCGCACTGAGCGCCCAAGTCTATGGCTCAGCGACATACCTACGCCGATGCCACGAGTGCCCAAGTATACGGCTTGACGACAAGTCTACGCCGGCGCCACGAACGCCCAAGTCTACGGCTCTGCGACATGCCTATGCCTGCGCCCCGAGTGCCCAAGTGTACGGCACGACGACAAGTCTACGCCAATGTCATGAGCGCCCAAGTCTATGGTTCAGCTACATGCCTAAGCCGCGAATGCCCAAGTGTGTAGCTCGGCTACATGCCTACGCCTCCAAAGCACTCGGAGGCTTTCTCAACAATACGTAACAAACAGTGACAATACGTTATTAACATCGAGCCTAACTTGGCCTCGGTACACTCTTGAGGGCATAAAACTGGAAGCGTCACCCATTAAAAAGTGTCTCATGGCATACCCATGTTGGGTCACTAGCCAACTTTGCATGTCCAAGGTTGGGTGTTGATGAGGCTTGGATACTGTTTCGAAGGTATGCCAGTCGTCGGTCGCCAGTTGTATACTGCAACCTGGATACAAAATACCTCTCGGCCAAACTTTATCCAAACGGTACGCCCTTAAGTGGGTCGCTAGCTAATCCCTTCTCCGGTTGGGACAGGTATCACTCAGTTGAAAACGCGCCCCATGCTGGACCAAGTGCTGAATTCTGAAAGACAGGATCGGGCGTTTGATGCCACATACTCCCTAATATGCAAAATGCAGTATACCGCAAGACAGTACCGTAATTGCACGGCTTAAGGTATGCCCCATGATGGGCGAATTATTGTTTTCACAAGATGAAGATGGGTACCGAGCAGCCAAATTAATGGAATACACCAATCAAAATAGAGTGGCATGTCTTATAAACAGGCCGCCTGCCAAAGTCTTGGTATTGCCGAGCAGGGCGTTGCTCTCGATTTCCAATATTAAGATCTCTTGAGTTCTTTAAAATCTCCTTGCAGATAACAGGAATAAATAAACAATGAACAAGTTGGCAGGATATATGACTCGATAGTGAGGCACTCAAGCGCCCCAAGCACCCAAGGCTACGGTTCGACGACAAGTCGGCACCATGAGTGTCCAAGTCTACGGCTCGGCGACATGGCAACTTCGCCGCCACGAGAGCCCAAGTATTCGGCTCCATGACACGCCGGTGCCCGAGTGACCAAGTCTACGGCTCGGTGACATGCCTATGCCGGTGCCCCGAGCATTCAAGTCTACTCCTACGCCACGAGCATCCAAGTCTACGGCTCGGCGACATGCCTACGCCTGCTCCACGAGCATCCAAGTCTACGGCTCGGCGATACGCCTACACCTACACGAGCATTCAAGTCTACGGCTCGACGACACGTCTATGTCTGCTCCATGAGCATCCAAGCCTACGGCTCAGACACACGCCTACGCCTGCTCCATGAGCATTCAAGTCTATGGCTTGGCCATGCCAGCGCACCTAGTGCACAAATCTACGGCTCGGCAATACGCCTACACCTTGCCAGAAGCTTATAAGCTAATTTTTCATCATCTTGATCTTTTTAATTTTGAGTTGTTTCTTGACTTGCTACTTAGTTGGTTTCAACTAATCAGTAAGTCGGGGGCTACACCTAATAGGTGCACTTATGTGTACTTTTGTTTCTTTCTCTTAATGATCGCAAATGAATCCGAGTGGTCATTCCGAGTAGTGAAGCTCTGACCCACAAACGGTGAACTCTAGTCACTCGGTACACGTGCCTGGGAAATAGAGCCATGAGCCAACTCTCGACGCTCGGAGGCTAGACTAGTTAGGCAGAGTGCATAACAAAAGGAAGATGATTTTGAGGAATTAAATATCAAAAAGGAAAAGAAGCAAAATCATAAAAATCATCTGCATAAAGCGGTCGGATCTTGCATCCGAGTTTTTGTTTTTTCATTTAGATGCTGCTTAATCCTACAAGGACATGTTTTAGGGGGCTCCGGCTTGCATCCGATGGGAACTCTACTCCTAGCACTGTCATGACAAGTGCTGAAGGCCGTTATGTCACCTTCTGCAAGCCTCGGAAGTTCATGGATTTCTCCTTCATCAAATGCCTTCTACGACTTTGTTTACAAGCAAAGAAGGGCCTGCACCATGAGCGCTACCTGCGTCTTTGGCCACGAGCCACGTTGCGCCTTGAGCGCCTACTACGGCTCGGATACAATCCTACGCTTCTGGCATGAGACACCCTGTGCCCTGAGCCTTTACTGTTATTCGACTAAAACGTTACGCCCCACGCTGGGCCTCTAGCTGTACACCGCCCCAGTAGGGTACAGTTACCACTCGGGCAGTAGTATGCTGATTTTCCGCTGGGCTTGGGACCGTTTGGGAGCTACACTTCTTAAAAAGGCCTTCAGCTGGGCCGACTACCGACAGAGTTACAAAAAATATCCATCTCTTGGTATATCCCATGTTGGGTCATTAACTGTGCATTGCAATACGAGTACATGTACCACTTCTTCAAAATCAAAAGTGATACGCCTTTCAATGGGCCGATCGCCAGAACTTCAGCAATATCGGGCTGGGTACCACTCGAAAATTTCAACAAGGAGCTTTATTGAGCCCTTCGCAGTTTCCTTGCATGCGACAGAGCACTCAACTTTAAAGAAGAAACCACTCAAAAAGAAACATCAACAGTCTACAAGCACTCGGCATGAAGCATGACTCATCCAAGGTGCGGTAAAGAGAAGCAGCAACTCGACTATGAAGCACTCGAGGCTACTGTGGATAATATAGACCCCGTGTACCCACACGGCGGGCCTAAAAGACCACCCGACAGGGGATGGACCAAGTCGGGTGGATAAGGACAGGTACCACTCGAACTCTAGAAGGCTTGCCCAGCAAGACTTAAAGATAGAAGTCTATCCCTAATAGGAAAGATACAATTGTAATCCCAGATAACTACATATTTGGCTAGAGGATAGAGATAGGAATCCTACCTCGTAATCGACCAAGACTCTATCTTGTAACTCTGTCCCCCATTATATAAGGCCGGTAGGGAGCCCCTGGTTCGGCAACTACATCTTCATCTCCACACCCATCCATAGAGAGATATCTCCCTCGACATTGATCATAAGATCACCATCGTAATCCCTAAACCTTTATAAACCCCATCTTGTCTTACCATCGAGTTTGGATCCAGCGCATCTATATAATTCATTGCGGACGATACCCCCCCCCCCCCCCCTCGTTAAACACCCGTCGACACCCTCCATTGTTTTCAGGAAAGTTATGTCAAGATCAAGACCCATATATTGTTGGCCCATATAGCCCATGAGGACTCTATATATATCTATCTCCCCTATGGGCCAATTATCTATTTGAGACCTCAAGTTTAGTAACATTGTATTAGAGCATGGTTTAGGATCAGGATTAGGGTTAGGATTCCTCTAATCTAATCCAATGAGATCCAACATGCGCTCTAGATCCACACCGTTTGCCATCATAATCGTCGCCAGATCTGCCCCCAGGTCGTCGCCGTCCAGCCCGCCGCGAGGTCGCCGTCTAGATCCGCCGTCCAGGCCGTCGCGGTCACTGTCACCGTCCAGGCCGTCGCGGTCGCTGTCCAGGTCGCCTCGAGGTCAGCGTCCGCCTCGAGGTTGTCTTCCAAATCCTGCATCACCTCGAGGTCGCAGACTTGAGGTCGTCGTTGTCATCTTCAAGACACCGTTGCGGCATCTCGTCGCTCACGGTCGTCGTCTTCAAGCCACCATCGCGGCCATCATCTCTCTGCAAGCCAGCTACTCCTCTAGGTCATTGCCTCCAGGTCGTCGTCATGGCCTCGTCTCCATTTCAGGTCGCTGCCACCGATTGGACCCCGTCTCCAGGTCGCCTCCACCGGCCAGACCAACATCGCATGCTCCTCCTTCGGGTGTTGCTATCAGCTGCACCCTTCTCTGCTCAGAAGAGGTGCAAAGGGAGGGCTTTGTAAGCATTGTGGCAAGACTGATCATAGTCCTAAAAATTGTTTTTCTCAGCATCTAGAGAAATTGGCTGATTATCGTGCACGTCGTGCTGCTCATGGTCGTGGTACTGGTTCCACTCCTGGAGGATCAGTGTTTGTTGCTTCTACCGCTCGTGTGTCATCCGTTGCTTCACTCTCTGTTTCTTCCTTTGCCAAGTGGCATCATCATCTTGGTCATCTACGTGGGTTACGTTTGTCCACATAAATAAAAATAGGTTGTTTAAGTCATACATCTATTGAGTCTAGCTTTCATTGTAAGGGTTGCAAGCTTGGAAAACACATACAACTTTCTTATTTCTCCAATGTTTGTCATTTTATTAGACCTTTTGATTTTATTCATTCAGATGCATGGGGTCCTACACCTTTTGCTACAATGGGTGGTCATAAGTATTATGTATTTTTTATTAATGATCATTCTCTTTATACTTGGATTCATTTCATGAAACATCGTTCTCAATTGTGTTCCATTTACCAGTCTTTTGCTCACATGGTTTACACTCAGTTTTCTACTCTCGTCAGAGTTTTTCATTGACTCTCGTGGTGAGTATTTGTCTAATATATTTCACCAATTTTTGACCTCTGAGGGTACTCATGCTCATCTCTCTTGTCGTGGCGCTCATGCCCAGAATGGTGTCGTTGAACACAAACATCGTCACCTCATAGAGCCCGCTCGAACACTGTTGATTTCCTCTTTTGTTCCTTCTCATTTTTGGGGCGAAGCTGTTTCTGTTGCAATCTATCTTTTCAATAGACAAACCATCATCCAAACTGTCCGGCAAATGTCTTGTTGAAGTACTTTTTGGTACTCCTCCTAACTATGATCATCTTCGAGTTTTTGGATGTACGTGCTATGTTTTGCTTGCACCTCGTGAGCGGACTAAGTTAACTGCATAATCTGTTGAGTGTGTTTCTCTGGGGTATAGTCCTGAGCATAATGGATATCGGTGTTATGATCCTTCTTCTCGTTGCATACATATTTCTCGTGATGTGACCTTTGTTGAGGATCGTCCTTTCTTTTATAACCCCTTTACTCAGCCCTCATATTGTCCCTCCAAGTCCACGTCGTTTCTGCATCTTCCACCTATTCCATCCAGTGATTGCATACATCTTACACTCGCTCCTGATTCTTTTGTTTCTATAAGATTATAACACCTATTCTACATGAGTCTCCTCCAACTACTGCTGCACCACCTCCATCTTCTAAACCACCCATCATACATGTTTACACTCGACGTCCCACATATCCCATAGTGCTTCCATCTAGTCCAACCACCTCGACCAGTCCTGATGCTCCTGCTGATGATGTTTATGATAATATTAATGAGTCACATACTCCTGTTGAGTTACAGGTTGGTCCAAAGTATAATATATGAGATCGTACTACTATTGGGCCTGCTGACAAGTATGGTTTTCCACGTGTGACTATTGTTGTTCATGAGCCATCCACTTATCAGGAAGGCTCTAGTATTCTAGAATGGCATCTTGCTATGTCTGAAGAGCTTGCTGCCTTTGAACGTAGTAGCACTTGGGATCTTGTTCCATTACAGTTAAGACCAAGTCTGATGGTTTTATCGAGAGATATAAAGCTCGTCTTGTTGCCAGAGGTTTTCAACAGACTCAGGGACGATATAATGATGAGACATTTGCACCAGTTGACCACATGAGTATATGACTACTGTTCGTACTTTGATTGCAGTGGCTGCCACTTCTTCCTGGACCATTTCTCAGATGGATGTTAAGAATACTTTTCTTCCTGGTGATTTGCATGAGGTGTTGATGCTCTTCCTGGATATGTCTGTCATCTTCCTCGTGCTTGGTTTGAGCGCTTTGTATCCGTGATACAGGCTGCTGATTTTCACTTAGTGAGCATGATCATGCTTTATTTATTCATTTTTCTCCACATGGACGTACTTTGCTTCTTCTATATGTTGATGATATGTTGATTACCGGAGATGATGCGGAACACATTTCTCATGTGAAGAAGCAGCTTGGTGAGCAATTTCAGATGTCTGATTTGGGTCCTCTCAGTTATTTCTTAGGAATTGAGGTGTTGCATTCTGCAAAGGGATATTATCTTTCCTAGTTCAAATACATACAACATCTTATTGCTTGTTCTGGTACTAATGATAATAGAACGGCTGCAACACCTATGGATCTTCACATACAACTTTGTTTGACTGATGGTACACCTCTGGAGGATCCCTCTTAATATCGGCATATTGTGGGCAGCCTTGTTTATCGCATCGTTACCATGCCTGATATTGCTCATGCAGTTCACATTTTGAGTCAATTATGGACATTTTCTTCGTGTGCTAAGATACTTAAGGGGGACAACATCTCAGTACTTGTTCTATGCTCGAGATAGTCCACTTCAGCTTCACACTCAGACTCCACTTGGGCGAGTGATCCAACGGATTGTTGTTCTATCACAAGTTATTGCATTCTTCTTGGTTCTTCTCCTCTTGCATGGAAGTCCAAGAAGCAGACAGTTGTGTCTCGGTCTAGTACAGAGGCAGTGCTTTGAGCACTTGCCACTACCACTTTAGAGATTATATGGCTTCGCTGATTGTTAGTTGGTTTTGGTATTACTTGTGATACTCCCACTCCTCTTCTCTGTGATAATACTGGAGCCATACAGATTGCCAATGATCCTGTGAAGCATCAACTTACAAAGCATATTGGCATTGATGCCTCTTTTACTCGGTCGCATTGTCATAAAAAAAAATTGATCTCCTATATTTGCCCTCAGAATTATAAGTGGCGGATTTTTTCACTCAAGAACAGCTTCACTTACTCAAACTCAATGTTTCAGATCATCCGCTTCCACCTTGAGTTTTAAGGTGGGTATCAAGTATATCAAGACCTATATATTGTTGGCCCATATAGCCCATGAGGACTATATATATCTATCACCCCTATGGGGCTAATTATCTATTTAAGACCTCAAGGTTAGTAACAAGTTCTACACTGTCGACTCAGTGTACTCGAACACGAAGGGTTACTCGCACTCTTTAGGAATGTGCGCTACCACCTTAAGACTTCAGTGGATGAGTTCCTGCCAGAATCGAGGAGGTTTTCAACTATCGACACTCGCAAGTTTGGATAGTTGTCGTAAGGGCTTTCGGGATGACAAATGATGTGCACTAGGTTGACCCGATCTTCTGGAGAGAACGATACGTCGATTTGTGAGATGAAGATGTTGTGATATTCCACTACCAACCAGCAAGGGCAAGAAACCGGCAATCGCAATACCACCAACTCGAGTGTTATCAACCGTGTCCAACACGATCGATCTTAATCCCTGCGAGCAATCGAGAAACTTGCAAGAATCAAGTAGATAGCAATTGGAACAAACCAACATCTCAATCCAAAGGTGAGGTTCTGTTTCCCGTATCGGGCGGTCTAGTCGACACGTGCAATCTCCGGGAAGGACACATAAAGGGTCTACCAAACACAACAAAACCTAAGGATAGAAGAGGACCGACGGTCACATATATAGCGGCGGCCAGGGGTAGTGGGGCACCCAAGGGGAGAGCCACCACCAAACCCTAGTGATACATGGGTCATAGGCCCAAAAATACGGTGACGCAGCACCCTGAGTTTCTGGCCCGAAATATTATTCTGCATTTTCCAGATGTTCCTGGATGAATTTAGATATGGAGCTGGATCCATTGGAAAGCTTATCTCCTAAGATTTCCAACGAGTGGTCGCACGCTGAAATCGGAGTTCGGGAGTCCGAGTTATGCCCGTTTGAAGTTGACGTGCTGCTGGGTGGCCGAACTAGGCTTTCCGGCATCTTGGGCTTCCATGTGGGCCTTCCTTGGCGCATGGGCTGTCCTCGTGGTGCGTTCTTGCTTCTCTGGTTCTCCGTCTTGGACTTGAAAGGCCGAGCTCCGGGATTTAGGCCCTTAGGCGATGACGGAGTCGCAGCGTTGATCGCAGGTGATGAAGATGGCATTGTCGAAGAGGATGTAGGGGCAGCGGTCGTATCCTTGGGTTGGATGTCCTCATCATCCTCCCCTTCTTGAATTGGAGTCGTCCTCGACTCCCTCTCATGCTCCTGCGAAATGTTAGTGACAACAGGAGGCAAGGAAACGTATGTTTGCAATGTGGTATCAGGGGAAGACACAGTTTTATCTAAATGAACTATGCCATTTATCTTTGGTTCAGAGTTTTGTGCACTGCTAGGAATTTTATCACCCTCTTGTGCATGATTTTTAGCTCTCTTTTGTTTATCTTTAATTAGGTCAGCAGGAGTCATGGGTTTGAAAACCACTTTCTTTCCATTAAATTTGAAGGAATATTGATTGGTTCTACCATTGTGAATAGCTTCTACATCATATAACCAAGGTCTACCAAATAAAACTGAGCATGCTTCCATAGGTAAAACATCACAATCAACATAATTTTGGTAAGAACCAATAAAGAAAGGCACTCGCACAGTTTTTGTTACTTGAACCTTACCACAAGAATTGAAACATTCAATCGAGTAATGTTGCTGAATTGGAGATTTGTACGACTTGTACAATCAGGATGTTCTCGATAGTAATTTCATGAGGTGTTGGATACTGTAAGTACTTTCATTCGAACCTTTCAAGCTATACTCATCTACAACCTTCCAAATTTGTATCAATGTACGACCCTTTCACTAATGCATGCAGATATCTGACACTGGAACTAAAAAAGGAACGTACCACGAACGACATCGAATATTTTGACCCAGGAGTGGTCAATGCTCAGAACGTCATCGAGAACCGAGGATTAGTCAAGTCCTACCTATTTAACTCGCTCATGAAGATGCAAAAAAAGAATGTCTTACTTTTACCCTATCAATACAGGTAATAAATTATATTTTTCAAAACTACTCATGTCCTTTAATACAATTTGTTGGTACTAATTTTAACCCTACATGTGTAGCTCTCATTGGATTCTAATAGCCATCGAACATCAATACAATAAGGCCATAGTCCTAGACTCCCTAGATAAGGAGATGGATGAATACAAGGAGATAATAGATTTGTTGGGCGATGTCTTCAAAAAATTCTGTAAAAAGAGTCAGAACTATCATCCGTTTCGCAAGACCCTATCAATAAGAACAAAGTTTCCTGTACGTTCTCTAATACAACCCCTTTGTGTCATACTTTCAAAATAGCGTTTCATGACATATTTTATATTATTTAGTGTGCCAAGCAGCCTAAAGGCACAAATTTAGGATCAACAATGTCGGTACTATATTTGCCTCATCATGCAACAAATATCTTTATCTACAATTCTAAACTGGGACGTTGAGATTTGTTTGTGAAAACATGTTTTCTTGATCATGTCATTCCATGATTTAGTTCTAATTACTTTATCCTCTTATTAGAAAATCAAGCTTCCGACTGGAGATCTGTCACCGGCCGTGCTACTAGGCATTCAGGGACAACTGGCTTGCCTCATCTTTGACGAAGTCATTAATAAAAAAGGCCAATTTCACCACTCTAATAGCAATGATCCATTGTTTCATATAAAGATGCCAATCAATCAAAAGAACATCTCTGATGCGGACGTAGATTTAGAGGAGGTGCAGGGGAAGATGAAGTGGAAGGTGCAGCGGAAGCAAACATTTAATTTCAATATGTGGAGCAAAACTTTTTGTAACGGGCATGTGTTGTGACCCAAACTTATTGGACTATTATGTTGCTTTGATAGAAGTAATTGTGGGACTTGTTTGAAGAAACTAATTTAAATTGACTATTTTGTCGCTTTCTTAGAAATACTTCGGCCTTATTATATGTAAATGCTATGATGTGGTGAGATTATTTGTATATGTGATGTCTTTTGATTCTTTTTTTGTATCTCTATGAGCGAGTTAAATAGGTAGGACTTGACTAATCCTCGGTTCTCGATGACGTTCTGAGCATTGACCACTCCTAGGTCAAGATATTCGATGTCGTTCGTGGTACGTTCCTTTTTTAGTTCCATTGTCACATATCTGCATGCATTAGTGAGAGGGTCATACATTGATACAAATTTGGAAGGTCGTAGATGAGTATAGCTTGAAAGGTTCGAATGAAAGTACTTACAGTATCCAACACCTCATGAAATTACTATCGAGAACATCCTGATTGTACAAGTCGTACAAATCTTAAAAATTGAATATGAAGATTTCACTCTTTGAATGGTGTAGATCTTTCTCGTTGTACTTAACTGTGATATTTTTAGGCAACAGTTCTTCATTTACCCGTTTCATATACCACTCATGTAAGCCCTTCAGTTTGAATGTCATAGACCTCAACCTTTTATCCGTTACCAAAGGCTTACCCATAACAAATTTCAAATGAACATCGGCATCATCTTGAGGACGATGCTCTTTACCCTTCATATCTATCATGACCTCTCGGAATTCAGAAAGTTTGGGCTTTAACTTCTTACAATTGGCAACGCCTTGATAAAAACGCTTTTGGGGAGACGTTATAAGATTTTTCTTTTTCTCCTGCGTTGTCCTGATACTATCACGAACTGGTGAAGGTTGGCCAAGGTTTTTAGGAGGGGTCGGATCTTCAGTGTTAAAGGTGATGTCACGCTTGCGCCACTGGATGAATGCTTGCTCTGCAAGGCCCAGCGTTGTAATCTCATCATTCGGGGCCATTTCCAGCTGCATGTCTCTGAACTCGGGAAACACTCTGTATACCTGAACTTTCGCGTATCCTGAGGGAATACGCATGTTGTGTAGGAGACCCCCTTCAACTGTTGGGTAAGCTAAGGCCATAGCAATTTTGACTGTGAGGTTCATGACTGGCACATTGAGCACACTGGTTGTTGACTCTTGTATGTCATCCACAGGGAAGTGTTCTAAAACGTTCTCCTCATGCTGCGGCCCCTCATTCGGTGTGGATGCACAACTGCTGCGACGCATATTAGAGGGACTAGTTAAGGCACCCTTCGGACCTTGCAAAGACCCACTAAGCACAGCTTGCAGTTGTTGTTGAACTTGCTCGGCTATGCGGCTATCCATATCTGATATCAATTCTTCCCGTATATTTCGAATCTCCTGCTCTATATGTCTATCTCTGTTTATCTTTCGGGACTTATAGGGGAAACTATCGTCCATGAATCCCTCCCTCCAGGGAACCTTGCCGCCAAGCCTCCGTGTCCGAGCTGGGTGCTCCTTGTTTCCTAGTGCAACGGTCAGTTCATCCCTTTCGCGGTCTGCATAAAAAGTTCCATCACTGGATTGGCTGCAAAGGTCACGTGCTTTCTGGCATATAGTTTGATCGGAACTGTTTGAGAATGATGCAGTACCGTCAGGCATTACAACACACCTCCCTATGAGGTATTGCTTGCAACGATTTGGCATTCCAGCAAATGGATGTCTGCCTTCTTCCTCCTTTTGCCAAAATTCAGCTTTACCCTTATACCCTCTAGTTCCAAGCCTGTACGGGTGTTTGTTCTTCTTGAACATAATTTGATGGGCTGCACTAGATTCCTTTGCCTCAGCACTTTCATATATCGCCACAAATTCATCCCAGTATGGCTCTACTTGTGGATGGTCTTCGACGGCTGAAATATTGTTCTTTACGTAGTCCCTGTTCAATCTTCCCTTCCAGTTCTTCCAAAACGTTCCCATGGTCATAAGGGCATGCTGACGCACGCGAGGGGCTTTGTCTCTAGGAAATTCAAAGGTCTGAGTCAGTTCTGTCCACAGAACGTCTTTGATGGATTCAGGGACATTGCGTCAATCCTTAATGTTTATGGGCACCTTATCCCTAACGATGACCCCACATGCTGTGATATTCTTTGTTGCGGCTTTAGATGGTTCAGTGGGCTGGCCGGCCTCATCGACTACCGTGATGGTGAATCGACCATCAGGCCTTTTGTTCTTGCCTCTGAGCGGATATTTCGGTGCAGCCTGAGATGCTTCTTCTTGAAGTGTTGTCTAGACATTTGAAAAGACCGACAATTAACAGACCGAGAAAGAAAATTCTACACATACATAGAATGCGGCCTATACGCAGTACCTCTTCTGTAACAGGTGGAGGCTCCTTGACGACGTCATTTGGAAGATTTTGGTATCTACTCGAGCTATTCTCCGGGCTCGAATTAGCGTTCAGCATCTAGGGTGTAGAAAAAGGCTACTTTTGAACTATATAGCTTCAAGCAGCAGATCTGAGCACTGAAACTAACTAGCCATCCTAATTTATAGATATAAGCATGTACCAAAATAGGATAATAGCACGGAGCATATAAAATAATGAAAAAAAAGTGACACAAAGATACAACCTCATGACAAGTAATAGAAATGGCAAAAAAATAAATACATGATGGCTACATCTTCCCCCATTGAGGAACAAACTAATTATTGCACAGACAGTCAACTGCAATTAACAAAAAGAAATGTGGATGGAATAACTAATTTAACAAAGGAGGCACTAAAGGAGCAGGTACATCCATGGCGCAATAGCTCAGTACAGACATAAAAAAAGAACCTTAAATATTTATGCTTAAAATCCAGAAATATTAGCATGTTAGACACCCCCAGTTAAGAAAGTTTAATCTAACTTCAACAAAGTACAGGCAGGCTATAATATTGACATGGCCAAGTGTAAGTAGCATGAAATCAATCTGTTCAGATAAATTTATGGAACCATGATCCACTTACAGGAGCACTGGCTCGAGGGATGATCCACTTAAGTGCATTGATATCAATGAATAATGCCAAAATGACATTGTCCTAGGACCAAAAGTAATTTGTGCATTACACAGCTCAAATGAGACCAAAAGTAATTCGTAACATGAACCGACACTGAAGGGCCAGGCATCAGTGTCGGTTCGTGGTATGAACCGACACTGATGGGTCAGACACTGATGCCTAGACCCATCAGTGCCGGAATATCAGTGTCGGTGCGAAAACCGGCACTGATGCCAGTTACGAACCGACACTGATGGGTCGTTCTGTACTAGTGAAAGTTCAATAACTCAAGAAACACCCCTTTGAATTATTCACTGATCATTCCCATATATAGTCCAAACGTCACAATCCTGTATCCCTTATATCCCATCTCCATACGCCACTCCATCTTCTCCGGTCGGCAAATCCCATTGACCACTATCTCACCGAGCACCGCAACGGACTGGTGACCCATACCACCCTAATGATTTGCCTCTCAACATATGATATGGTCCCTATAGTCCGCCCTAGCAGATAGGGTCAGATCACCACTCGGTGATGGCACAAAACACCTTCGCCTCGGGTTGGGTAATTGTCCCCTTTGGACACCAACCCGCGCTACCGCGCGATGGTCACGCGTTGTGGTGCTAGGAACCAAATCCCCCACTCAGAGAATGGCCAGCGACTTTCCGCTATGCATAACCCATATGTGCCCGTCTGTGTGAGTCCATACTCCGTCCCAGCCCATCCAACTTCACGTATATATCATTTAGATATAACTTTTGGGTCCACCCTGCCCAACACCCTTCTCTTCCATCATATCCATACCCGTATTCCCATTAACCATTCAAGTAAGCCAACCGTATACCAAATCTCAGTGTTCACACATCAACGTCCAATTCAAAGATACACATGTATCTTAAGAGCATTCATGACCATAACCTATTATTTAAATCATTGCTTCAGATCAACAATGCACAAACATTCGTAAAGCAATCATGACCATATGATAAACATTGCAATTGTGTCCATCAATGAGTTTTGGCTCATCAGTGCGGGATTGAATACTCAATTAAATAATGATGACTCAAACAAGTTTAAGCAGATTTTTCCCAAGACTAGAAAGTCTAAATATTATATATTTTGTGGGCTTTCAATGGAATCATGTTTATTAAAAAAAACGATGACATGACAATCAAGCATATCAAAGGCAGGGCATGTATGCAACATGATAGTAACTTGAACCATTTAAAACATAATATGCATGCAGTTTCATATTTCAAAAGATATAGTTGAATAAAACTTGGTAGAAGTATGAGGTAGGATGCTAACTTGTCTTGGAGAGCAGTTGACTGCAGTTGGCTCGATCCTAGGCAAAACTCCTCTTGCGCAAGCTCGTCTATCGAATTAAATAAACAAGAATAAACAATTGCATAACGAAAAACTATATACAAAATGCAGGCTTGGGTAACATTCCTAGTCGAGGGCGTGAGTTAACAGATATTTAGAAGACTAATAAAGCCTTTAAATACCTAATTCGAATTTATTTAAGGATATTACTATAAATAAGCATAAAAATTATATTTTTCCTAATGTGTAGACTAAGCCTAGTATTTTCTGTAATTTGTTCAGATTTTTTGGAGCAAAATTGCTAATTTTAGCAATTAGAAAAGTGTTTGGGATATTTTAAAAGATAAAACCAGAGAAAATCTCTCGGAATAGTAATGGGTTGAGCCCAACACTGTACCACGGCGTTGGCACGGCACGCGGCCCAGCTGGGATGCGCTGCCCATGGTCGACACGCACGGCACGGCAAGCGGTGCCGACGTCGAAGGCGCCCAGCTCGAATGCACCTCCACTAATGCTGACAGGCGGAACCGGGTGCCCCACACGCCAGAGAAAGAAAGGAAAGGGCGGAGGCGCGGAGCATGCAAGAGAGAGGGAGAACGATCGCTGACCGGTGGGACCTACGCGTCAGCGATACGCATGCACCGTAAATAAATTGATGACGCCAGCATGGCGTCATCATCTGCCACATCTCGCCGGTGCGCGCGGCCGTGAGGAACTCCGACGAATGCCGACGTTATAAGATAGGTTGGTAGATTCTAATGCTACGTATGGCTTCAATGCTTCACTGCTTCGAACTGTGTCCATGGCATGGACAACGGTGACCAAATGCGGCGATGGCATGTGCGGCAGCGGCGACGGTTCTCGGCTTGCATGGCGGCGGCGATGCGGCACTGATTTAGCCAAATTAAATACGGGGAGCTGAGAGGGTGCTTACCGTGGTGGCGTTCACGAGGACGGAGTGGGCTCGGAACGGCGTGGCGTAGTTTCTCCGCGGCGGCGCAAAATAGAGGCTCGGCGTCGTCGATGCTCCGGTGATGCTAATACAAAATTGACCAAAAGGTTTTGTGAGGGAGATACAGAAAATGCAAGGCACGCAAGGAATTTTGTTGGGGCTTACCAAGGAAGGAGAAATCGAGAAGGGCGTGATTTCTAGGGTTCTCGGATTGGCCACGAATTCAGCAATGCGGGTACTCCGGTGGCTCGGCGCGCGATCTGTGATGGCTAGGATGATGCTGACGACGAGGCGGAGCTTGCGAGCGTGTTCCAGAGTGGAGAGAGCGCCAGATGGCGGCAGTAACGCTGGTTTTACCTGCCTCGGGCGGAAGAAACCGAGCGAAGGAGGGCGAGAAAATTGCATTTTATTGGCACATGTTTTTCACTCTGTTGGATAAACTCTTACTCCCATTTTGCCATTTTATACATGACATGTGTATTCATCTGTGTCTATGACAGTGGGCCAGAGTGACAAAATAGTAAGGACAATGTTGAGAGTGGCAAAATTGTAATTGCCACGCGAAGGGCCAGAGCGACGCAGCTGGGCAAGAGGGGAGCTAAGCTAACCAGCGTCGCGAGCGGAGAACACCGCGACACAGTGACAGATATCGCACGACAGCATGGTAGAGAAAGGAGGATGAGCTGGGCCGGTAAGAGAGAGAGTCAACAACTGGGAGAGAGGGAAGGAGAGAGATAGAGAAATAGAGTTTGGCCAGGACTTAAGCCCAATTACAGCCCAAGATCAAATCCCAAACCGTGAATTCGAGTAGAACTTTGAATTTGGAGAAAATTTGTTTGAATTTTGAAATTTGGCCCATTTTGAGTGTTGCACATTCCTCGCTTTAACACAAACGGCTGAGAAAGTTTGTCATACCCATCTGGTTCAAGGCGCCCCTTAGGCATGAAGCCTTATTTCATAAGATCCAGGCAATATTGAACGAAGGATGTGAACTGAGATGGGGTCTATT
This sequence comes from Raddia distichophylla, assembly GCA_005191435.1. NCBI lineage: Eukaryota > Viridiplantae > Streptophyta > Magnoliopsida > Poales > Poaceae > Raddia > Raddia distichophylla. The sequence goes on along the minus strand of SPJY01033272.1, from coordinate 915,267 downwards.
TGCGTTTCGTACCCTTATTTTTGCCATCGGACGACATGTCCAATTGGACCTTGTCAAACACAACAAAATAAAAAATCATAAGTACATAAGGAACAATGCGCAAGCGACATCCACGCCAACAACACCAGTCAACCATAGTACAGAAAACTTGCTGATGAAAGCAGACCTTACACAACGATGACGGAGGCGAAAAATGGCAGGATGAGGTGAAATGGGAGAGGATGAGTGGAAGACGACAGGATTCTAGTTCAGAGTGTCGTAAGATGCAAGTACCTTCTTCGAGGAAGGGTTTCCGTGACAGACCATGGCGCCGCCCCTAGCAAGGGCTGCTGAATCGCCGGTTGCGCTGCATGAGCCGAAGCTTGATGAAGAAGTTCGTGAGCAGCTGTCATGCGCTAGCTCCACGGCAATGACATGAGTCACGAGGCCTGATAGTGGATTAGAAACAACACCATCACCAAACCAATCCAGTATTTTGAATCCCACCTGCTGAACCACACCAATCCAATCCGTGGCTCCCAAGATCCACACCGAACCAGCCCACATAATATTTAGTCCGAACATTTTTTCTATTCGATGGGTTTTTTTCTATCCAATGGGTTGAATCCAATCTCCAACCCGTTTTGACATGCGTGCGCAGCTCGGCAACTAGTGGTCCAAGATCGCCTCCCTGAAAACTATCGAAGCGTTTCTACTCCCACAAGGAGCCGCGTCTGCGCGTTTATATGGAGCCATCAATCGGCCACGAGATATACAAGGAAGATTACATCCTTGAATAGCAAGACAAGGCAATTTCTATCTATGTATGAGCAGGCGATTTCTATCTATACGCGAGCTATTTTAGCAGCAGGCAACTCAATCAAAGCATAATCTAACACTCCCATCTCCTCGGCCGGACCGCCCCAAGCCCGCTCCTCCTAAGCAGCAGCCAGCCGGCGACAGCTCATCGGAGCACAAGGTGCCGAACGACGATGAGCAGACGACGATGGCCGTCGCCAAGGCAACGAGAAGCCACGAGGTGTTCTGCACTGACGAGGTGCCTCTGATGAACTTTGATGATATCGTCTTGCCGTGTGACGTCATCGACATGCATCCTCCACCTCGGCGTCGAGCGGCTTCGACGACGAGTGACTGGCGCCGATGATCGCGGAATGGCCAGAGTAGATGTACCTGATGGGGCTGGTCGACATGGTCGCCGCCCCGACGCCATGGGAGTTCGAGGACCCTTCAACTCGTACCAAAGGATCGTGTTGTTTGATCACCAGGAGTCCAGGACACATGATATACTGAGTGTGAGTGTGAGATTGAATTCATGGTCTGAGCGATGGACTGCTGCCAGGCAAAAAAAACATGGAACCTTTTTCAACCCACACCAAACCAAACCAATAGGAGAATGAATCCACACCAAACCACTTCACTAGAAAACCTAGTCCATTTCAGCCTGGTTCAGAAGCATCCAGAGAGGAATCCGATCCGGGGTCCTTCTGCGAGGTGTACGACGGCGGTGGACGGTGTTTTCCTTATCCGGCTTCGGGGTCTGGTTGGCCTCTGGGCTGTTCTTCGGCGCCTGCGTCTTCGGCTCGTTCTTCATGCGGGCGTGCCTGTGTCTGCCCCCAGTGCGTTGTCAAGGTTGAGCGTCTGTTGGGCCGGTGATGGCGGCGCTACTAGTGTCGTTCCCTTCTGGAGGCATCACCGTGTTGCTCCCCTGTTGGGCAAAAGCCTTTTGCGGTCACCGGCAATGGCGGTTCTCTTCGTCGTTTACCTTGTTGTAGGCGTCGTGGTCTGCTCTGGTGTTGTGGTGGTCATTAGATCGACCCTCCTTGTTGCCGTTAGCCATTTTCTTGGTAGTGTCCTGTGTGGCTGGCTGCGGCCGGCGTCTCCTCTTCTTCCTCCCCCAGTATTCCTTTCACCTTCTTCTGTTAGGCTCTCTCCAACAGGAATCCCTAAATTTGATCCCATATAACCTCATATACAGGCTCCCTTTAAAAATAACCTCTCCCTATATTTCTTCTATCTCCAACAGCGTTCCTTATATAGAGAATTGTATAGGGAAAGGAAAGAGAACCCCTAAATATAAGGGAATAGAGAGAAAACCTCTATTTTAGAGAACGGAATAGGGAATGTTGTTGGAGCATATATGGGAAGAATTGATCCCCTATTTTGGGGTAGAGGGTGCTTTAGGGGAGCCTATTGGAGACAGCCTTAAGCCTTCGGCCTAGGTAGCAGCCGCAACACTGCGTTCTCCTCTATAGTGTGTGTTCAGGCCCGGCAGTGGCCGGTGGTATCCTGGCTTTGTTCAGGGTTGCAGTGTTGCGCTGTGGTTGTACCCCCTATTTGTGAGTTTTTTCCTTCATTTTTTCTACTTAAATGAAATAGATCGGTAGTTCTCCTGTCCCTCTTTAAAAAAAGAGAGGAATTCGATCCATGCTAACCATTTAAATCCAAACCAGTAGCAGGCCTAGAGATGCTAGATCGTGCTGAGGCGAGGTGGGCCGCCGTGGCGGACTGGGCGTCGGCGTCGTTGATCTGGAGTGGGGCCAGATAGGGGAGAGTCCGTGTAGCGCTCAGCCGCTCACGGCCGGGATGCCATGGAATGGGAAAGCTAATTCTCCGCAGGTATCAGGTATCTACAGTGTTCGTTTTGATTGACGGCTGAACCAGTGTATGGCCGATCAATTTCTCCAGGCAGACGACCCACGCAACGCAACGCCCTTAAGCACAACGCCAATGGCCAAAATGCATTGACAAAATCCTTGTTCAGTTGTTTGCCACTACTATAAAAATTTATCGTGACGAAAGTAAAATTTACAACAAGTTTACGATTATTTGTGACTGAACGATCGATGAATTTCTCGCAGCTTTGCTGTTTATTACTGAGCAAGAAAAACTAGTTCACCAAAGAGCGATATAATGGTGGCCATACCGTATTGGTTAAACCCAGCTTTGCCACTGGTAGGAAGGGTTAGTTGTGAGGAAACTATTGGTCGATCACAGATAATCGTAAACTAGTTTTGAATTTTACTTTGAACACTGCAAATTAACCATGCTACCCCTATCTCCTGGATAAAGGGGTTTAGGTCATTTACTTTCAGTGGCATTTACGTCGTCCTTTCAAACTAGGCTGGTTCTAATGATGTTTATCCTAACAGATGATGTCCTAGTATATTGTTTTTGAGATGATTTCCATGAACTTCAGTCTCTCTCCCTTGGTGATGATCATTTAAGGCTTGGTGAATTTCATTCTTGTCGAAGAGAGAATTCTCTATATGCCACTGGAAAAGTTTTAAATTCACTATTTGCCATTGGAAATTCCTTCTTCGTTTACATGCTACCGGTTTAAGTTTTTTCTTCCCTCAGTGCCACTCAAGCGGTAAAGTATATAACGGAGTTACAAAATGACCATTATGCCCCTGCCTATTTAATACATTACAAAATAGAAAAATTCATAAAAATAGTATCAAATTCATAAAAACATGAGAAAAATTTGTACAGATTCATAAAATTATGTACACCCAAAATTGAAAGTAAAAATTTAATTTTTTTGATGTAAATTTTATTTAAACATTAATCAAACCTACCATGTCTCACGAAAAAGGAGAGCAAAATCTAAAAATACCAAATGTTACAAATATTTGAATAGAAAATATAGCATGATTTTACATAAATTTATAATTTTTAATTACTCAATTTGGAGTTAAAATGAAGGAGATATGATTTTTTTAAAGTTTTTAAAACAAAGGGGCATTTTAGACATTAATTAACTTTTAAAATGGCTAAAACTAACAGATTTAACGGCAGTAGCATTGACGGAAGGGGAAACTTGAATCAATGGCATAGAAGGGAAGAGAGAATTTTGAGTGGCAAATAGGCAATTGTAAACTTTTCCATTGACATATAGGAAATTCTCTCCTTATCGAAACCCTAGAGAAAGTCTCGTGAGGTATATGGAAATTGTTGCGAGGATCAATGAAAAGTCCTCTTCGTAAAGGTCTGGTGAGGCTTAATTAGTGAAGGTCTTCTTGGTAAACGTTTTCCAGTTCATCAACGTTGCAGGGCAGGTGTACTACCCTTTAATAAAAACAAGAAAAAAGCTAGGACAAAGATATAGGGTGTGTTTGGTTCATAGCCCTCGTTTGCTATGCCAAAGTTTGGCTTGTTAAGGTGATATGGCTATCGTTTGGTTTCTAGCCAATAAATGGCGTGCCAATGGAAAAACTAGCCATGTCAAATTGTTTACACTGCACTCTGCGCCAAAACAATGGCGGTATAATTGCTCACCCTCGCCATCTTGCCAAAACAATCGCTCACACTCACTGCAGAGAGCAGCAGCATCGCTAGCTAATCATGTAGCTCATTTTAGTTAATTTTATCTTCTAATTTTCATATCTATTTTGTATAGTATCCAAATTACGTGAAACAAATTTTATAATTCATGTAAAATCCTAACCAACCCATTTATATTGTTTTAATTTTTTTTTATTTGTATGGTATATTTTGCATTTTTAATTCTTTTTTTTGCTTTTTGAAATGGTTTTTCATTTTTTATGTTCTATTTCAAATGTTAAAATCAATTTTATTTGCATATTTTTAAATTTATTAAAATTTATGCAAGTTTATATGATTTTTATTTGATCATGAGAACAATTGGCACATTATCATTTGTTAATCAACCAAACATATCATCAATTTTACCAACATTTGGCTGCCCTCAATTGACTATGAACCAAACGGTACAAATTCCATGCATGACGAGATGGTACGTGCACCGTGTTGTGTTTCCTCCATTAGGGGTGTGCACGAGAGATTCACTGTGTAAATTCGCGGTATGTATTATACCGGTCAATCTATCTGTCGTTGCTAAAACCTTAATTATTTCAGCATTATCTAAAGAGAACTACTATGGTAACAAAAAAATGGGACAGGGTGTACCGGTTTGTATTGGTGCATCATAGTGTGTCCTGGCGTGTCATAGAGTTCTAAAATTCATCATAGTACTGTAGGAGGGTGTATCATTGAGTAAATGAGTTTCAAATTATACCATGGTGTGCCAAGCATGTCCGCTCATTGCGTGTTGTGGTGTTTCAAAGTGTACCAGGCTGTTCTACGATGTTTCATCAGAGTGAAACCATGGTGTGCAAGAGTGTCATGGAATTTCGTATTGTACCATGGTGAGCAAAGTCTATCTCACTCGTTGCATGTCATGGTGTTTCATAGTGTTTCAATAGAGCGACGGGTGATCTAGAGTGTACCAAAGTGTTTCATGGTGTTTTAAGGTTAGTATCATCATGTGTTAAAAAGTATCGTCATATATTGAGATGAGTATCATCGTGTATCTAGATGAGTATTGTCATGTATCGGGTATTGCCGAGTACAGGGGTATCGTCATATATCAGAATATATCATTGATCATGGGGGGTATCGATTGGGTTATCTTGGATTATTGGGGATATCATTGTATATTGGTTTGAGTATGAGGGCATCATTCAATATTAGGGTATCAAGTTAGGGAATTGTGTCAACTATCGAGAGTATCGTCGAGTAATCAAGAGTATCATTGAGTATCGATGGTATCACCAAGTATGGGTTATCTTCAATTGAGTTAAGTATAAAAAACAAAAGAAGAAAATAAAAAAATTATAATTACTCTACAAAACTATAAATTCAAATTTCACCTAGCTAGCTTTCTCGCCTAGAATTAAGTCTTGCGAAATGAATTAATAGAATATCAGTAAATTTCCAAACTTGGAAAATTGTGAAACTTTACTATTTAAATAAACTTTGAGCACCAACATTTGGCATATAAAATAAATAAAAAATTATGAAAAATTATTGAGAGCTAAATTTAGTTCTGAATTGATCGTGGGAATTAATACAACGCAATTCGACAAAAAATGAATTTTGAGTGACCTACTAAAGGATGACTGTCACATCTTGATCAATGCTATTTTTGATTTTGACCGCCTGAGCAACCCAAGCACCGCGTGTGACCGGGTAAGGTGAAGCGCGAGATTGAGAATCGGATGGGCGAGGGCCACATTTTGTTAACAAATATCGTTGGTTTGAATGTGGAGGTATATCATCCTCTAGCAATTCCTATTTAGAAAAAGGATGCAACTAGGTGTCAGCGCTGTCCAATCTATTAATATCCATGTCACAATAAAAGCTAATATTGTTATACCATATTAAAAAGAGTGATTCAGATAGATGCCACAGCAAAATTGGAATTATACAAATTTGTCAATAAGTGTCAATGACATATGGGATCTACACCTACATGTCATTGACACATAGAGTGACAAATCTACAATTTCGTAACTCTATAGTGGCATACATTTATCCCTACTATAATACTTATTACACCATAAAAATTACTCTTGTATAACTGTCGGGATTGAATTTTTTCTTCCATATACAGTGAAACACCTCTCCGTTGTTCCCTGGGTATCCTTGTGCTCCTTACCCATCGGCATGCAGCTACCCGGGCGGACAGACCACGAGCCGGGCTATGCATGGCCTGGTGGTATGCTGATTAAGACATTGGAAGGCTTGGCGACCAAGTATTCCTCATTGCGACGACCCAGTTCATTACGGTGGAGCGTGTTAAGGTTCCAAATCGGCACCGACATGTTATGTAATTTTAGGGATTAGTTACCATGTATATGTTTATCTTTCTGGATTTGTATCATTAGGGTTAGTATAAATAGCCTCCTCCCGTGTAAGGGTAGGGTAGAGACAAAATATGCAACACAAACAGGAAGCATATTGAGAACGATCATCGGCATCATGTCGAGACTGTCACCATCACACCATTATCGCACTTTTGTTCATCTTGTATAGAGAGAAACTCTACCTGAGTCAAAAGAAGTCTTGTACATAGAAGAACTCTAGCCAGGTCCTTCTCTCGCAAGCTCTTGTATTGTGATCTATTGATTATAGTAAAAGCACCAGACGTATGGCTATTATACCCTGCCTGGGAGGCCTGAACCAAGATAAAAATCTCTTTGGTGTGTCTATTTTGTGTCTCCTATGGCAAAATCCCTTCGGCATCTTTAAAGCCAGGGTTACGATAGAAAGGGGGCCCTCTTGTCACGCAATTAAGAAGTAAGCTCAACTCGGGAAGCTTATATCCAATCGTCAAAAGTTGGCGTCCATTGTGAGGCTAGAGATTCTCTTGCCACTATTCTTTCAAGATGTCAATCAACTCCGGTGATACCCAAAACATGTGTGTCTTCAACAATAAAGACAAATTTGACGGATACTACAGTGAATTTAAGGTCCAATGGATTAAGGATCTTGACAACCATATGGAGCTCAGCCGGATGATATGTCGACCTCGCGGTGTTACCCCCCTTGAGCAGTTCCAAGGAGACCCAATGGACGAAGTACCCCTGTCCATCGGGGAAGCCAGTAATGCACTTTATGCCGAACTAGACATTCTGGATGACACAACAAACTCTGCTGATGAAGATCATACCATCGGTGACACGGTCAAGACCCTATCAGTGCCTAAAGGACCTCACAACGTCTTTATGGTGAATGTTGAGGAAATCGATCGGGATGTCGAGGGGCCCAACTAGGCAAGACGAGGATCGATCAACAATGTTTGGGCAAAAAGGCCTGGCGCATGGAAGAAGCCCAGAAGAAGCCTAAGGCACAAAGGAAGGTGAAGCCCTATGTTTCCCTAAGGAGGATGAAGCCTAGTGTGCTCTGAAGGAGGTTACATGGACAAAACCTTGACCGCAATGCGAGAAAGGGTCTACAAGGACAAACGTACTCTTCCAAGCCCACCTCGAGCATAATATGTTTCCTTGTTTCCCTGGGCAGGGACGACCTGTTTGACGAGCCGGCTCCTGGAGCTTCAAGCGCATTAATGCCCCAACCATCGTAGTTTGACAATTTCATGACATTCTTCGGGTGTATCGAATGGATCTAAACCACGAGGAGTGCGACAAACCCTCGAGGTGCGAACACTGTGATGCTGTTGCGTTGGGGGTTCCCCGTTCCCCGACAAGTCTGTGGCCAAGTTTTTGACAAACTCTGTCCACGAGGAGACGTACCTGTTTACCTAGCTCCTTCTAGCAATGGGGATCGCAGAAACTTGCCTAAAGAGCTGAATGTTGCTCGACGAAGCCGACATAGTGCCCAACCTTCTTTCGAGGCCTGCACAATGACGTTTGGCTAAATAGATTCAAGCCTGGGTATATTGAGAGATACAACGGGAACAAAAATCTGGATGAATTTCATTCCATCTACACGACCACAATATTAGCGACAAGCGGGGACGAGGCCGTCATGGAAAATTTTCTTCCCACTATCCTAGAAGGGCTGCCTACACTTGGTTATTCAATCAACCTGAGGGGTCAATCCATGACTGGGAAGAGCTCTGCAACTCTCTACGGAGTAACTTCAAGGGGTGCAGTGCCCAGCCGAGTAGGCCAGAAGACTTAGATATGATATTGGAGATGGACGACAAGATTTAAATCATTAATTCAAGGAACAAGTACTCCAAATGCACCTGATAAGGCTAACAAATCAGGCTATAGAAACACAGAAGATCCTGATTACGATCCAAAGAGAATATGGGGTCTGTGGGAGATGAAAATATCACCATCACTTCACCCACAAAGTTGCTAGTTCATTTAACTTGTTGGGTGGTTTAAGGATGTTAGGTGCATGTAATGTTTTGTATGTTCTATTTATTTCCATGATGTTTTAATTGACATACTTGCATTTTCATGCTTTTTTTGCATACAAGAAATTATACAAGAGGGTTGTCGACTGGCCTGGGCAAAGCCCCCCAAGTACAAACAAGATGCCTCTAGGTGGCACAAGACCTTCCAAGAAAGTGAAAGCAACAGAACCATGTACTAGACAAACAACAAGGTCGGCAAAGAAAGTGGGATCAACACTAGCTAATGGAGATAGGAGCACTCTAGCATCAGAACAAGCGGTTGACGATCAACTTCAGAGCCAAGAACAAGAACCAATTGTGGAGTCTATGAGTCCATTAGGGACTGGACTTATGAAGGAGAAGGTGTTGATGCGGACGAAGATGGTCAACATGTTGCCCTCAATGAGAACAACCAGTCAGACAATGAACGCATGTTTTTTTTCCCTGCTGGCATCTATCATTCTTTTGCTAACTCTTTGGATGACAACTTTGTAGATACCGCAATACCTTCAAGTAGAGGGAACAGGCCCCAAACAATGGGCAAATTGCTTGACAAGATGACTAGAGCTATGGGCAGAAGGATTCCCATCCAATTTACTGAAGGGGTCAGAAGGGCACAAAATTCAGAGTAAGCTGCTAACTTAGCTTCAGAGGCTGGCGTTCACATTAGGCAATCCGTTCCTATCCACACACACCGGAAGGAGTACAAAACAACACTTCTCATTTCATGGGAAAATTATTTGTAAGTAATTAATTCTTGCACACTGACTTTTCTTTTACCTGATTAACATCTGCTCATGCATGTTCATGTTTTCTTCTTTCTAGTTAATTGCTTATAACTAATTGTTTCATGGACAAGACTAGCCTTGAACACTACTGCAAAGCCAACCGAGGATTAATGCACTGATTTGTTCAAGGGCCCGATACGCTAGATATAGGCTGAAGAAGTGATTTTTTAATGGTGTTTCTGCTAACGAAATCAGTACAACATCTCCCTACTTCATTTGTCTATGGTCAAACCCAAAAAATACGGTATTATAACCGCGTTCTTCTTTCAAGATTTTGTTGCTGAATTTATTTTTTTGATTCTATTGTTGAATCTGGCTAACAAGACAGTCTTTTCTAGGAAATCTCTGAAAAGAAGAAGGTCAATCGTGCCAAGGTTCAGTTCCATCAGGCTACAGGAACTCGTAGCTACATAGCTCACAGTCATTCTCTTGTAAGTACCCATCGTCTTCTTATTTTTGGTTTCCTATCCAAAACTGCTCATCTTGCCTTGATTTTTCTCTTGCTAATACTTCTAGTCTTGCTTTCTCTAGAATGTAAAGTAAATGCACATTTTAGAAAATTAACTTAATGTCAAGTATATATGTACATAATACTTCACTTTTATGTTGATTTGTTTTGTTCGGTATGTACCTTCTTTCTTGGTTAGTAATAAATAATAGTTTACCAAATCCTTTTCGGTTACTAAGAAATTGCACATTGGTTCAATATTGTCATAACAATGCCTAATCTAGTGAATTTTTTATATATGGCATAGTAAAATTACCTATTTATTTAATTTGAACCGAGGAGATGTACATGTATGTGCCCTGATAGCATTGTTATGTATGTGCAATACAATACCATATTGAGTCCAATTATTATAGTGCACTTTACAGTACCATACACGTACATTGACTGTCTAAAAAAATTTGTTAAAAAAATTTCTCTATTAGCTTGTTTCATTTGCAGACTTGCTATTGTTATGTATTTTGGTTGTTTCCACCTAGAATAATTGGTTTTCAGCATACACAAACATTTTTTTTAGTGAAGTTCATATTTGCTTTTGCTGACTTTTTCCTTTTTGGATTTAGGCTTAGTGAAACACCAACATCCACTAAAGAGGTTGTTTCTAAGGTTCTCAGCCAGAGCAGTACAAACAACACCAATTTTTTTAGAATGGTTGCTTAGAGACATCCTCTGCGAAGACTACAAAGTCAAACGACAGAAAAAGACATGGAACAACTTGAGAGAGGGAGCACTCAGCTTCACTTCGCCAGGTAATTGAAGAACTGAAGCAGCAAGCGGCAGAAGCAATTATAACCACCCAAAGAGAATTGGAAGAAGTCAGGAGAAGTCAGGTGGGAAGTAGGATGAGGCAGGAGGAAATTGATGCATTTCTTCATCGTCTCGTGAGCTATGCAGGTCATTCTCACTAAATTTATGAATCTGTCAAGAGGTTCAAGTCTTGACATCAAACCATATTTTGCTTTAGGCTGGTACTTACTTGCAGTCTTTTATATTTTGTGTTGTTGAATTTCTATCGAAACAATTAAACAGTGATGAATGTTTGTGACTTGGTGACACAATGGGGCTATGCATCAGTCAAACACATTATCTTATTCTGCTACTATGTTTAATATAATATATGTGTCAATGGTGCTTAATGTGATTATTTGATATTGTGTGAATGGGTTGAGTGTAAATATGCCTATCTAGCAGCTATCCATGACACACTTATTCCTCATAGACCATGCCTCGCAAATATCTTCCACCCTGACTGATGACGTGGCATAGGCGTTAAAATGACGAAATTATGTTCATGTGGCATCTGTCCATGATGCAACCTTTCTTCACTAAACCATGCCACACCAATTTACACCTAGACATATGATATGGCATTGGCATGTCTCATGACGGAAGTTTTTTCCACTAAACTTGCCACATTATTTGCCACCCTGGCTGGTGACATGACACTTAAATCTATAATGACAAAACATTTAGCCCACGTGTCGTCCATATATGACAAAGAAATTCATCACAAATCAACTAGTCAACGCCCAGCAGTAGTTGGTCAAACGTGTGCTTCGTGACAAAATGAGGCCTATCAATGACGAATTTCGTGCGTCATCGAAGTTAACTCATCAATGATGGTTATATATATCAACATATATCAGCAGTCATTCTGAAACGAAATTACAAGTTTCATCACCGGTGATATAGATGACGAATGTACTTTCGTCATAAATTCGTCACAGAAGAAACAATGTGATGTTTTTTTGGTTTTTATTGATGTGTTTGTGACGTCATAGATCGACATTTTTGTTGTAGTGAGAACAGACAACCTTCTTGGCTTCGTAAGTAGCTGCAGGCAGTGTGTTACCCTTTGGAAACAACATTTTTATGAGACATAACAACTCGTCAAATTCATTATCAGACAATTTATTGGTCATCTTTCATTGCATCAACTCCAGTGTGGTACGCAACTTTTTTGTAGCACTGCTCATAATTTGGGCATACCAGTGTTCCGTGGTTCCTTTGCAGCTGCTAAAACTTTTTCAATTGTCTTTCATCGTTGTATTCTCTGTCTCCATCACGCAACATCTAGTTTAGCTCATCATCAACAATCCACCAATTTATTTGCAAGGGAATTGTATTGGGCAGCAAACGTCGATCGGGTCATTGTCATCTCCCTTTTCTCCTTCATTGTCTTCCCGCGTAATCTCTTCACTGTGCTTGATCCAACATATATAATTTGGCATGAAATCTCTTTGGATCAAATAGGTGTGAAGCTACCATGAGTATGGATACTCCTTCTCAATCTTGCAGTCTATGCATGCGCAACATATGTAGCCTGACGACATGTATGAATCAACGCATGAATAAAATTTTACACGCCCTTCGAGAACTCCTTTGAGCGTCGGTCCGTGTTGTACATCCATAGTAGGTCCATCTATATTATGTTACATCAAGAAAACTATTAGCTAATTTTTATAATGATTTATTAAATATTTCACAAAACAAAACAAATATTTATAAAACATTTACTATTTGTTCTTGGACTATTAAATATTTCACAAAACAAAACAAATATTTATAAAACACTTACTATTTGTTCCAGGACCTATCTAAACTATTTGCTCCATTCCACCCTCAAATTACAACAAAATATCCATGTCATTTTCAAAAAGTTTATAAAACATCTTGTTTTACTTCCTCCGGTCAGTAATGTTTGATGTTTTTTTTATTTTTGTACAGTCTCTAAAGCTTTACTTTAACCACTAAGTATCATTTTTTTTATAAAAGCACACTAAATTTATACTTTTATTAAAGTCAATTTCGAGATAAATCTACTCATATTATTTGTTATTGTCCATCCATATATTCTTCATGATTCAAAATATAGATTCAAGATTCATGATATCTGAAAACCTAATTAACTTTGATTAAGATCCACACTATCAATGCAAGCTACATCATAATCAAAACAAATTCTAAACTTACGCATCATGTGTTTACGACCTACTTGAAAATATCAAGGTAGATCTCTACAATCATAATCCTTCATTGATCATGAGAAAAGATCAAACTCTTCTTCAAATTGCATGCAGAGAGAAAGATGCATTTAACTACAAATAAAGTGAAGAATAATTTTACTAACCTTTGGAGCAGTTAGATTGGCAAAAAAATGACCAAATTTTGAAAATTTGATAGCACCTCCCCTCTCTTGAAGTAATTGGCCACCAGTTGCACCTACTTTGTTCTTGGTTAGGCAAAGTGTGTCGAATATGTGTACGAGTAGGTTACATGAACTCTGTGTTGTAATAGTCAGGGTTGGTTAAGAGTTGGAGTCGAACTCTAGCTAGGTCTCCACTGTATAAAGGGGGGCAACCCTAGTGTAACCAAGAACAACGACTTCATAATAGTGGCATAGGCAAGGGGAGGTCAGCGGGTAGCATGTGGTCATGACCTATGCAGCCCATAAATTAGGGCCCTGCAGATGTAAGCAGTGATGCTGAACTGCTTTACCAAACATCGTGTCTCCTGGTGTCATTCATGATTTTGCATTGGCGTAAATCCTAATAAGTGGTATCAAAGTTTGGTTGGCGAGGTTGGTCATGCGAAAGATCTAAGGGGAGAAACGAGGTTCAAGCATATACGGGCGCCGCGAAAAATGCCTCATCGGCGCAAGGTGAATCATGGCGGCGATCGACGACTCGATCAGTAGTGTCGGACAGTTCGGGCAGGAGGCTCGAACCGTTCAATTGGCTACCGTTGGCAGGGATTGACCAGACATGGCGATCGGGCTGACAAAGTAGCCGGCGAGGTCGGCAGGCGACGGCGACGACCTTGGCGTTCGTGATCAGACTGGCAGTCGTGGAAGTATGTTAGATAGATTGGAACGGCGAGAGCAGTGATGCGACCTGATGTTTCACGGGAGGTGCATCACGATACTGAGGCGAAGCTGTGTCGTGTATGCGGATGGTCAGGGTGCGACATGTTTTATCGTGCACGGACAACATGGTGCATGGTGGCGTGCTGGGAAGCCTGCTTGAGGGCAACCAGAGTTTGGGTACAGGGTTCACGCAAGACGATGGAACGACATGAAGGTAGAGAAGGTCATATTCTGTAAGGTAAAGTTTGTTAGGTTTTGTGTCGAGTATGTGTACGAGTAGGTTACATGAACTCTGTGTTGTAATATGCAGGGTTTGGTTTAGAGTTTGAGTCGAACTCTAGTCGGATCTCCACTATATAATGGCGGCAACCCTGGTGTAATCAGGACAACGACTACATAATAATAGCATAGGCCTGATGGGGTCAGTAGTCGGCATTTGGCCGTGACCTAGGCAGCCGGTATGCTGCGTTATTATGCTTTGGGAAGGAGCGCACATAATCAGTGCCCCACAGATGTAGGCGAAAACTTAAATGCGTTACCAAACAACGTGTCTTTGGTAGTCATTCGTGATCTTTGATTGGCTCAAATCATAACACAGCTGACATGTACCCATGAACCAGAGGGCTGATTAGGATCGGTTCGTTATATGAACCGGTACTAAATCGAAGACATCAGTACCTGTTGGACCCTTCAAACCAGTATTGTCGTTACTATTAATACCGGCTCACATCTAACCGGTATAGATGAGCCGATAGCTATGTGCAGTTCGCTGCTAGTGATACTACTACCATGATAGAATCTGGGAGCGAGAATGTCACCTATTGTGTTAACAGTACTAGTCCCAGCAGATCATGGCTAGTACACACAAATAAACAGAACTGATACATTGCCTTCGAATTACATTATTACAATATAGGGGACTACGGGTCCCAAAAGGAGTCACAATTTAGTACATCAAGCACGGCACGCAGGCCGAGATACAGAGTTACACAGACAGTCACACAGGGACCTAACATAGCGCGACTTTATTCTAGCTAGTAGGCTATTCCACAGGCAACGGCGGTAGGTAGCACGCAACCCTACTCTTCGTCTTCGTAGTCCTCCTCCTCCTCGTAGTCCGAGTCCTCCTCGAAACCAGAGTCGCAGGGGAGCTCTGCGGCTGTTAAAATTTTTAAAGAGGGGAAGGGGAAAACAGGGGTGAGTACAAAGGTACTCCGCAAGTCGAGAATATATGCGGATGGAGTTTAGTACAAATAGAAGGTTTGGGTAGTTTTGCAGAAATGCATTTTTTGTTTTTCCTAATTTTATAAAAGCAATACTCAGAAAGCTTTCAATCTTCAATCTTTATCTTTTAGGGTCTCATTCTCAAATTCTCTCGCCAATTGGCCACAGCCGAAGCGAATTTCTTCCTCAGTCTCTTCCCGTTACGGGGAATCACTCGGAACAGGGGTTAGGTCCAGCCGCGCGAGTAGTTCATGATAGGCCGAACCCAATTCATGATACAAGTCGGTAGTACCTATCTCAAGATCAAAACTCTTTCCCAACAACTTTTACTCAACTCAAATCCTTTTTGGAAATTCCCGTTTTTTGGAAAAGAAGAGCTACCATATGAACAGTCCCTTCGCATGCTCATAACCGCGAGAACGGCTACCATGATAGTTTTAACTCTGCAGAGTGGGTACGCTTTACCCTCTAGAGGCTACGCACCCAGAAGTGTTTCGCCACAAAGCCGTTAGACTCAAACACTAACGGCGACCGCCGGGAGTCTCCGTCAGGGTTTTTCAGCTAACAACTAGGCCCGTCCCATAACAGGACTCGAGGTCGTACTGAATGGCTCAGTTCGTAGGATCATAGGATGAGCAGTCCTTAAACTAGAAGAGAGACGATATTTTAGCCCCGATTTCTCAAAATGGTGCCACCTCGCACCGAACCGGCAAAAGTCTCTCCCTAGTCGGAAGTATTTTAAGGGAGAGGTAAAAATCATTTTCCCACCCATGGCATCGCCCTCGATGCACATACTTTCTCAAACTATTTCTCGAAACCTTTCTCCAACCATTTCTTATCACACGTTTATTTTCACACAACAGCATTATAATGTCATCGCGATAAAATCATGTTTAGGCATTTTTCCTAACATCAATGGAATGGAAGTAGATATACAAGGTTAATAGTAGTCCTTATGGTTTAAGTCTATCGCTAGTCTTACCATGATTATCTAGGTTGCTTAACTAATAACTAGTAAATACGACATTTTTACTTTTTAATTTAGCATGCCGGTTTTCAATCTCTAATAAATTCCTTTTAAAACAAAGCAAAATGGCTCACAGCATGGTCAAGGGGGACTTGCCTTGGTCGGACGACGGGTAGGAACAACCAGCGACGTCGGACGGGTCTACAACACCTTGGCCTCCTACTCGAGCACGGTCCAAACGTACAAATGAAAATAACAGTACATCAGGCACAAAATGTTTTTATGCATTTTATTTAGAGAGAAGGATGTTAACTTATTTTGTATATGCACATGAAATAATGGAATCTAAGTACTTGGACTATTAGAAATGCTATGGTTACAAGGGTGCAAAATTGGTTTAGTATTTTTATAAAATCCAGCTTGCTGCAAGGTACTTTTGAGAATTTTTACAGAATTTTGAAATGGCATTTGATATATTCTGCAAAATCTTTTCTGCTAGGACCTTTTAAATTCGCTTTCGAAAAATAAAAAGAGGCAACTCTGGCTAAGCCGGTCGGCACAGAACGGGGCGAGGCCCACGACCCAGAGCCGAACCGGGGCTTTCACCCCCAACTCCCATCGTCTTCAACCTCGGACCGAGGCGATCACGAGCGACGGCAGGGCTAGCCCGGTCACCGGCGACCGATTCCGTGCGGGGAGAGGAAGAGGGAGCGACGGCGATGCTAAAGATGGTCTCGGCGGCGACTGAGACTCGCCCCAGAGGCGGCGTGACGGAGAGATGCGGTGGCGAACAGGGGATCCGGCGGTGGCGCGCTCCTTGACTCGGCGGCGCTCCGGAACTCCTGACAGAGAGGGAGTGATGGTGAGAGAGAGACGAGGGTGACGGAGGAGAGGGCAAGGAGGGCGAGCTCACCAAGGAGAAGGATCGGGCACGGCACGACGCTAGGCGAGGAGGAAATGGGAGCACAGGGCGTATTCTTATAGGCGAGGGTGGCTCGGCGGGAACGGCTCGATCTTTAATAGGCAGGGTTTGGTTTAGAGTTTGAGTCGAACTCTAGCCGGATCTCCACTAGGGGGCAACCCTGGTGTAATCAGGACAACGACTACATAATAGTAGCATAGGCCTGATGGGGTCAGCGGTCGGCATGTGGCCGTGACCTAGGCAGTCGGTATGCTGCTTTATTATGCTTTGGAGAGGAGCACATATAATCAGAGCCCCACAGACATAGGCAAAAGCTTAAATGCGTTACCAAACATCGTGTCATATGTAGTCATTCGTGATCTTTCATTGACGCAAATCATAACACAGCTGACATGTACCCATGAACCAGAGGGCTGATTAGTATCAGTTCGTTCTATGAACCGGTACTAAATCGAAGACATCAGTATCTATTGGACCCTTC
Organism: Raddia distichophylla; assembly: GCA_005191435.1. Lineage (NCBI taxonomy): Eukaryota > Viridiplantae > Streptophyta > Magnoliopsida > Poales > Poaceae > Raddia > Raddia distichophylla. The sequence continues at coordinate 897,841 of SPJY01033272.1, read as the reverse complement.
AAACCAGTACTAGATGGTCCCTGTGGCTTTACAGCCGTTGAACCGGTATTGTTGTTACTATTAGTACCGGCTCACATCTAACCGGCTCACCTCTAACCGGTATAGATGAGCGGATAGCTATGTGCCGTTCTATGCTAGTGATACTACTACCATGAGAGAATCTGGGAGCAAGAATGTCACATTGTCCAAGAAAGAAAGTGGGAGGCGTGCAGGTGGGAAGGAAGAGTCCAAGGGAATGGGGCCGTGGACGCTTGCGCTTGTTCGGTTTCTGTAGGTGGGAATCGTGTTATTGGGTGGGCATGATTGCGCTCTGTCTGTCTCCCCCGTCACCTTTTCTTTTCCATCCGTCCGTCCGTCCCTCGTGCTGCAGCAGCAGCAGCCTCTGCCTCATGCATGCCGCTGCCCTGCCCTCTCTTTAAGCTCTGCTCCTATCATCCAAACAGCCGGATGGATGCTGCTCTGTCTCACCCACGCTGCGTGCTTTGGCGTCGTGGGTTCGGTTCTAGCCTTCTACCTCGTGTGTCTATTGTTCCTGACTTCCTGTAGCTGCGTGCACAGCAAAATATAGCGTCTTTCAGGTCCGGGAATGTGCATCCCATCAGTCGATGTCTTCGTATGATTATGTGAACGTGTTGGGGGGTTTTGGGTGCAGAAAGGCTGAGCTGAGGTTGCCTTCTTTAGGGTGGCGTTGTTGACTGAAGTTTACCTTTTGGATTTTTGAATAAATCCCTTGCACGACCACCCATCAAACTAAAAAAAAAAAAGGACTGGCGACTCCTAGTTTTCTCATTCCAACTTATTTTAATTTACAAAGTGCAAACTGCAATGTACTTCGTAATACTAGCTAAATGGTCCTGATTTGCTACAAATTAAAAGAGTACGTATTAAATAATGTACGCTTAATTCACTCAAGGCATTTAGCTATGCTTACATGTTAGACGAGCTACACTTGCATGTTAATGGGCTCACATTTTTGGCTTATAGAGAATCAAAGTTGGTTTACCAGCGATTCACACGAAATGCTATGGTTCTTCTATATGATTTCTGAATTTATTCAGAAGTAATTCATCGAGATCATGCACCTTTTTCTTATTTACCCAAATAAAAAATATTTTAAAGTGCCACCGGATAGATCCAATATATAGGGATGGAAATGGTGTGGATATTATCCGGCTGACTGACCGACGGAATCAGTAAGATGGTGATATGGATAGTTTTATGGTTATCCAGCTATTTTTGCGGATATGGATATAAATACGGATATAGATAATGACGGATAATATTCGATGGACTATATTCAAAAAAATATGGATAGTATCCGATGTATATTAATTCAATGGATACTATTCGACTCACAGGCAAGCAACACAACTCTATATTGGCTAACACCAATCTAAAACATATTATATTGATGATTTTCAAATATGAATTTATTTTTACATATTATCCGAGTAATATCTGTTCCGAACTATCCGATAATATCGATTTTTGATGATTTGTATTTATATTCGACACTATTCGTGTATGTATCCGACAATATCCATGTTTGTATCCATAGCCTAGCGATGTATTACCCCTAGGTAGTTAGACACATGAGAACATATGTCCATACATATTTGAAATTATATCTAGTAATCTATCACCCCATAGTGTTAGGGCCAGACCAAAAGCTCGAGCTTGATGAGCTACTCAAGATCATATTAAGCTATAAAGCTTAACAAGTTGATCTCAAGCCTAGTATTAAGCTCGAGTCCAATTCAATCTAGGCTCAAGCTCAAATAAGCTCTATTCAAGCCTAACTGAGTCTAAACAAATATTATCACACTAGCTATCTCTCTTTAAACCAACTAGTCCAACCAATTCAAGCCAAACTTGAGCTCAAAATCAAGCCCAACCATATAACCTTATCCACTATACTAGTATTAACCTTCACTCAAGCTCAGATGATCTGAAATCGAACCTAACCAAGCTTCTATCAAGCTCGATTTCGATACCAAATTTGACTCTAAGCTCAGAATGATTCGAGCCCAAGTTGAGATTGAGCCTAACCGAACCTCACAAGTAACTTGAGCTCAGTACTATCTTCTCCAACCCCGCCTTACATAGCAAATTAAAGAACTCGTGAATAGAAAATATCGTGTGAACATCATAATTCTTTATAAAAAAACATTTTGGTATATCATTTGAATTCGTGTGTCAATGGACAATTTATATATGTATGAAATTTGAGAGTTTTTGATAAATTAATGAATAATTGTTAAAGGCTAAACGAAAGGACAAACTTTACAAAGCATCGCATTAAACAATTATGAATTTTAAGTTCAAATTTTAAAATAAATGGGAGAAACATTGAATTTGTTACTAATAATAGTAGTCCATTTTAGATACCTAGACTATCATAAATGTCTAGAAAAACTCTCAAACTATAATTTTGTCTACTTTGCTCCTCTAGACTTGTAAAATTTGGTCAAAGTACATCACAAGATGGTTTCTCCTACCGATTTTCCTAACATAGCTGCTACGTATGAGCAAGTTTGCTGATGTGGCTGTCACACGGTCTACTTTTTTTAGCTAAGTTGGCGTCCATGCCGCCACGTCAACAAAACCATCCATATGTGGCAGCCACATCAGAAAAACCATTACGGAAAACCATCTTATGATATATTTTGATCAAGTGTTATAAGTTTAGATGATAAAGTAGACCAAATCATAGCTTATGGTTTTTTCGGACTTGATAGTTTAGGTATCTAAAATGAACTTATTTCTCTTTTTTATAGTTGTTATGTTCACCATGGGTCCTATAAATATAAACTTGGATATTCATTTGGTGCTAACCTAAGCCAATGCAACTTTTAGATTTTCATCAAGATTATGTTTTTCTATCTATATCACACTATTATTAAAATCTCGTTGCTATAATAAGTTGGTTTGTTATTTCACACACGCTATAAAGCTCCAACACTACGGGCACGCACATGCGCACGGTTTGGCTATGCTGGACGACGGATGGTTTGTTTAGTTTGCTGTTGAGAGGTGTGAGAAGTAGATTTTTTGCTTTTAGAAACGCTAATAAGCTAGCTACAATCATAATTAAATATAAATAGATTTGTTGTATCTCTGTAGCTCAGCAGATCAGCCCTATCATGTGGCCTTAAATTAATCTTGCAAGTATATGGATTGATAGCCTTGTCAGACTTCGCTCGACTTCTTTGGGGGAGGCATGGAACGCGTGACATGAAATTTTTTACTCACTCCAAATTAATAGGTAGATTGCCTGCTGCGATATACACCAGCCGTAAGCACCTAATCTTTCTATGCCTCATTTTTTTACTACATGTGTCACTTCCATTCCTGGGGCCTGGCTCCAACATGGTGGCGGCTTTTGCATGGAATAACGTGTAGTTAATATAATACCTAAACAGCCAATAGCCTGCTGATGGTAAACTAACGGATGGATCTAATCTCCGGGCTAAGTGCATTGTCGTTGCCCGAGTCAGACAACAGATTTCTAAGAGGTTTTCCCACGGGGGCGAGGCTCGCGGAGCAGCTCAGGGAGCGGAGTGAAGGCGAAGTAATCAGGATTTGTTTGTTCTGAATGTATCCCTCCCCATGCGCCATGGTGGCTTGTTTATGTAGGGTGAGGGCAAATGGGAAATCTCCTCTTTGCCCCCAAACCCCAGATGCCCGATGGGCATTCTTGTACATTTATCGCATACATGATGGCCATGGGGCTTCCTATACATATGTGGCCTACTCGATCCTAACTCATTGCTCTGGGTAGCCCAAAAGATCGGGTATCCCTAACCCTATGTTACAACAGTAGCCACTTGTATGTCCGTGCCGAGTCCCCAAGGGGCGGGCAGACACAACAGACATCGGGTTGGGGTCTTGGCCTAGCTTTTCGAGGATCGGAGCAACTCAAATTTTCATTCTTTGTTTGCCTTTGTGATGTCGTTGTACCGCGCTTGGGCCTTGTAAAAAACTCCTTCTGGAAAAACCCGGTGGGAAAAAACCATGATAGAGAAAAGAGTGCCTAGCAGATGCGGAGCATTCTTGGTGAAGTCGACAAAAATTTAGAGCTTGCAGGGGGTAGTCCTTCGGGTTGCAGGTGTAGTAGCCATCACAAACCCACTCCATCGAGGTCGTGGTCTTTGGGACGTAGATGAAGTTGTCGTCGAAGTTGTAGACCCGCTCCTAAGAGCAGGAACCTTGGCGTCATAGACGAAGCCGTTGACGAGGACGTCGAAGGTACTTGGCGAAGGACAAACCCAATAATCTCCGAAGCATGCGGGGAGCGGCATAATAATCTTTGGCACTTTACGAAGAAGAAATCCGTGAACCTCCGAAGCATGCGAAGGGTAATATAATAACCTTCGGTGCTTGGCGGAGAAGTCCAATATGATAACCTTCGACGCTTGGCGGAGATGTCCAATATAATAACCTTTGGCGCTTGGCGGTGGATAAGCCCATTATGACAACCTTCGGCGTTTGGCGGAGAAGAACTGCAATAAGATATCCTTCGGCGCTTGGCAAAGGAGAAGCCCAATAACCTTCGGCGCTCGGCGAAGGAAAAATCCAATCACCTTCGGCACATGGTGAAGGATTAATCCCATAACCTTCGGCGCTTGGCGAAGGAGAAGTGCAATATGATAACCTTCGGCGCTTGGCGAAGGAGAAGCCCAATAACCATCGGCACATGGTGAAGGATTAATCCAATAACCTTCGGCGCTTGGCGAAGGAGAAGTGCAATAAGATAACCTTCAACGCTCGTCGGCGCTCGGCGAAGAAGAAATCCAATAACATTCCGCGCTCGGCGAAGGCGAAATCCAATAACATTCGGCGCATGGCGAAGGACAAATCCAATCCAATAACTTTCGACACATGACGAAGGAGAAATCTAATAACCTTCGGCACACAGCGAAGGATTAATCCAATAACCTTCGGTGCTCGGCGAAGGAGAAATCCAATCCAATAACCTTCGGCACATGGCGAAGGAAAAATCCAATCCAATAACCTTCGGCACATGACGAAGGAGAAATCCAATAACCTTCGGCGCTTGACGAAGGAGAAGTCCAGTAGCCTTCAGCGCTCAGCGAAGGAGAAATCCAATAACATTCGGCACATGGCAAGGAGAAATCCAATCCAATAACTTTCGATACATGACGAAGAAGAAATCTAATAACCTTTGGCACATGGCGAAGGATTAATCCAATAACCTTCGGCGCTCGGCGAAGGAGAAATCCAATCCAATAACCTTTGGCACATGGCGAAGGAAAAATCCAATCCAATAACCTTCGGCACATGACGAAGGAGAAATCCAATAACCTTCGGCGCTTGACGAAGGAGAAGTCCAGTAGCCTTCAGCGCTCGGCGAAGGAGAAATCCAATAACATTCGGCACATGGCGAAGGAGAAATCCAATCCAATAACCTTCGGCACATGATGAAGGAGAAATCCAACAACCTTCGGCACATGGCGAAGGAGAAATCCCCATGATAGGACTTAGCGCTAGGGCGTGCCTCCAGCCCCTAGCAGCCTGGCGCGCAGAGTTGCCAAGTGCCGGCCGCCTAAGCGTGCTGTTTTCTTCGAGGGGCGAGGAGGCGCGGAGCAGCCAGGGGCTAAACGAAAGGACAAACTTTACAAAGCATCGCATTAAACAATTATGAATTTTAAGTTCAAATTTTAAAATAAATGGGAGAAACATTGAATTTGTTACTAATAATAGTAGTCCATTTTAGATACCTAGACTATCATAAATGTCTAGAAAAACTCTCAAACTATAATTTTGTCTACTTTGCTCCTCTAGACTTGTAAAATTTGGTCAAAGTACATCACAAGATGGTTTCCCCTATCGACTTTCCTAACATAGCTGCTACGTATGGGCAATTTTGCTGATGTGGCTGTCACGCGGTCTACTTTTTTTAAGCTCAGTTGGCGTCCATGCCGTCACGTCAACAAAACCATCCATATGTGGCAGCCACATCAGAAAAATCATTACAGAAAACCATCTTATGATATGCTTTGATCCAGTTTTATAAGTTTAGATGATAAAGTAGACCAAATCATAGTTTAGGGTTTTTTCATACCAAATAGTTTAGGTATCTAAAATGAACTTTTTTCTCTTTTTTTTATAGTTGTTATGATCACCATGTGTCCTATAATATAAACTTGGATATTCATTTGGTGCTAACGTAAGCCAATACAACTTTTAGATTTTCATCAAAATTATGTTTTTCTTTCTATATCATACTATTAATTAAAATCTCGTTGCTATAATAAGTTGGTTTGTTTCACACACGCAATAAAGCTCCAACACCACGGGCACGCAAATGAGCATTGGCTATGCTGGACGATGGATGGTTTGTTTAATTTGTTGTTGAAAGGTTTGAGAAGTAGATTTTTTGCTTTTAGAAACGGCAATAAGCTAGCTACAAGCATAATTAAGTAGATTTGTTGTATCTCTGTAGCTCAGCAGATCAGCCTTATCATGTGGCCTTAAATTAATCTTGCGAGTATATGGATTGATAGCCTTGTCCGAATCCAGTATGATGCTTCGCTCGACTTCTTTGGGGGGAGGCATGGTACGCGTGACATGAAATTTTTTACTCACTCCAAACAGGTAGATTGCCTGCTGCGATATATACCAGCCGTACGCACCTAATCTTTCTATGCCTCAATTTTTTACTACATGTGTCACTTCCATTCCTGGGGCCTGGCTCCAACATGGTGGCGCCTCCGTGCTTTTGAATGGAATAACGTGTAGTTAATATAATAGCTAAACAGCCAATAGCCTGCTGACCATAAACTATTGGATGGATTTAATCTCCGGGCTAAGTGCATTATCGTTGGTCCGAGCCAGACAATAGATTTCTAAAAGGATGTCCTAAGGAGGCGAGGCTCGCGGAGCAACTCAGGGAGCGGAGCGAAGGCGAAGTAGTCAGGATTTGTTTGTTGTGAATGGACCCCTCCCCATGCGCCATGGTGGCTTGTTTATATAGGGTGAGGGCAAATGGAAAAACCCCTCTTTGCCCCCAAACCCTAGATGCCCGATGGGCATTCTTCTACATTTGTCGCATACATGATGGCCATGGGGCTTCCTATACATGTGGCCTACTCGATTCTATCCCATTGCTCTGGGCAGCCCAAAAGATGGGGTATCCCTAACCCTATGTTATAACAGTAGCCCCTTGTATGTCCGTGCCGAGTCCCCGAGGGGCGGGCAGACACAACAGACATCGGGTTGGGGTCTTGGCCTAGCTTTTCGAGGACCGGAGCAACTCAAATTTTCATTCTTCGTCTGCCTTCATGATGTCGTTGTACCACGCTTGGGCCTCATATAAAACTCCTTCTGGAAAAACCCGGAGGGAAAAAATCAGGACATAGAAAAGAGTGCCCAGCAGATGTGGAGCAGTCTTAGCGAAGTCGACAAAAATTCAGAGCTTGCGAGGGGTAGTCCTTCGGGTTGCAGATGTAGTAGCCATCACAGACCCACTCTGTCGAGGACATGGTCTTCGGGACGTAGACCATGTAGTCGTCGAAGTTGTAGACCCGCTCCTAAGAGCAAGAACCTTAGCATCGTAGACGAAGCCATTGGCGAGGACGTCAAAAGTACTTGGCGAGGACGTCGAAGGTACTTGGCGAAGGACAAACCCAATAATCTCCGAAGCATGCGGGGAGCGGCATAATAATCTTTGGCACTTTACGAAGAAGAAATCCGTGAACCTCCGAAGCATGCGAAGGGTAATATAATAACCTTCGGTGCTTGGCGGAGAAGTCCAATATGATAACCTTCGACGCTTGGCGGAGAAGTCCAATATAATAACCTTCGGTGCTTGGCGGTGGATAAGCCCAATATGATAACCTTCGGCGTTTGGCGGAGAAGAATTGCAATAAGATATCCTTTGGCGCTTGGCGAAGGAGAAGTCCAGTAACCTTTGGCGCTCAGCGAAGGAGAAATCCAATAACATTCGACACATGGCAAAGGAGAAATCCAATCGAATAACTTTCGGGACACGACGAAGGAGAAATCCAATAACCTTTGGCACATGGTGAAGGTTTAATCCAATAACCTTCGGCACTCAGCGAAGGAGAAATCCAATCCAATAACCTTCGGCACATGGTGAAGCAAAAATCCAATCCAATAACCTTCCGCACATGACGAAGGAGAAATCCAATAACCTTCGGCGCTTGACAAAGGAGAAGTCCAATAACCTTCGGTGCTCGGCGAAGGAGAAATCCAATAACATTCGGCACATGGCGAACGAGAAATCCAATCCAATAACCTTCGTCACATGACGAAGGAGAAATCCAATAACCTTTGGCACATGGCGAAGGAGAAATCCCCATGATAGGACTTAGCGCTAGGGCGTGCCTCCAGCCCCTAACCACCTAGGGCGCGGAGCGGCCAAGTGCCGGCGGCCTAAGCCGGGCTTTCCTTCGAGGGTCGAGGAGGCGCGGAGCGGCCAGGTGCCGGCCGCCTATGTCATGACCCCAGTTTAGTATCTCGTGATGGACAATACGGTGGAATCATCGCAGTACATTAATTAAGGTGCATACAGGTAACACAGTAGCATTTTATTACAAGAGGAACTAGCATACTAGTTTCAAGTTTGCGATAAATTCCAAGGCATCGACCTGGACACCTTCTCTAGTCTTGCGCACCCCCGTCAGGGCCCTCCTGGTCCTGACCGAAATTTGAATAAATATGTCCGCGAGAAATTTAATTAGTACGCGGCTTCCCAGCAAGCAATCCTTAACTATGAGTGCAGGATCAAGAATGGGGATTAGGTTATTTTACCGAAAACCTATTTCTAGTCAGATTTTAGTTGTTCAAATTTTAGTTAAGTGAATGCATGGTCATAGATAATATTTCACAACTTTCAACAGAAGGTGCAACTCGCACCCGGCCAATCCCAACCCATTCTAGTCAGGTTTATTATTGAAAAGGGTGAATCTACATGTGCAAACCTCTCGCCTCGTCCATGACCGTGGACACGGTTATCATGATAGTTTTAACTATGCAGAGTATGTACAAATTTCCCCACAAGCCCCGTCTCATCCACTAGGAGAAACGGTACAAGACTTTTCCGGCCTACTACGCCCACCACTTCGCCTGCCCTTTCTTTTGGTTCCCCCGGCCCCGCCGGTGTCCGCCGCGGTAGGGCGCCAACTACTTCTGGACACCACCCGTGGGTCGTTCCCCAATTAAGCCATTAAGTCTCACGAACACAAATACCCCTTAGAGGAGATTTCAAGCCTCCCCCTAGAACAAAAGTGACAAAACGTAACCGAACAGCCTACGAGTTGGTTAGTGGGTTTCTTAGTGTACTAGGCCAAGGCCGAAGGCACAAGTGGTTGTATGGTAAGGTTTGGTCCAGCAATACACAAGTTTGTGTCCTTATTAGAGGAGACTCTTTCATCTCTACCACAATCCCAGAAACATCTCTGTCGGGGCTCCCCTAAATCATCTACACTAGTTTTAGTGGTTTAGATTTTGTCCAAAAACACCACTATGAAGCATACGCCTTACAAGGCACATTTTATAGTGAATTCCTAGTGCAATCCTACACAACTAGTCAACGATAGGCTAATGGAAATAACAATGGTTTCACAAAGGCGGCTTAAGCACATTAATAGAGTGTTAACATGTCTAGGTACTCACACCTAATTTATATGCATGCAACAGTTCAAAAGTATTCGGCAATTAATTCAAGTGTAAAACTAGGACAAGAATACGTATCTATGCTTACCTTCGAAGAAATCCGCGCTCCGGGCAACAATCATCACAACAGTCGCAACCACCGTTTTTACGAAAAACAAATAAGTAACACACAGCAAAATCAGTACAGTAAAATAATTAATTAATATACATAAAATTATAGGATTTGAATGTAATATTTAAGGCTTTAAAATCACCTAATTTGGAGTTACGAAGCTCCCTAAAAAATTCAAGGAAGTTTCGGGTTAAATAGAAAAATCCATGGAAAAAGAAAAACCTAATTAACCCTAATTTAGGCCGAACCGAACGAACCGGCCTGCCCAAACTCTCTCGCTCTCTCTCGCATGCGCTCCCGGCCCAGCACGGCCCAACTGGCCCAGTCCGGTGCGACGCGGTGCGCTGCGGCTGACAGGTGGGACCCACTGGTCAGTGTCGCCCACGGAACAGTGGTGACGTGGGCTGACACGTGGCGATAGGTGGCAGTGACATGGCAACACGAGGCATGACACGTGGCAGAATGTGGGTCATGGATGGTGACGTGGCATGACCCTGGCTTGACACGTGTCACGCCATGTGGCTGTCGGGCCGATCCGACGCTGACGAGGCCGGTGGACCCCACGAGTCAGCGGCTGCGGCACGATTACCGCGCGTGTGCGTGGCACATGCCGCCACACGTCGCGCGCCAGGCGGCGTGCGAAATGGCCGCAACTGGCATGCGGGGCCCACGGCTTGGTCAGGCCCACATGCCAGCGACTGTGGGTAAAATCAGCGCGGGGTAAACGAGGCGGCGCCAGCATCAGCGGCGGGTCCCACGGGGGACATGCGTCGCGATGCTACTGGGTGACGGCGACGGCGTGGTCGGAGCCGGCGAAAGTGGCGGGTCCCACGGGACACACGTTGCTGCTCAATTGGATGGTGGCAGCTGCACTGTCGGGCGTGGACGCAATGAACGGGCCCTACGCGGACGCGCAAAGCTGGCCCCGCCGGGATGCGTGGCACGCGGCGACGGGCTCGGTGCATGTGCCGCGCGCGTGGCGTGATGCGCAACGACGCCGGGGGCGACGTGGCAGGCGCGGGTTGGGAGCGGGTTTCGAGCCGATGGCACGAATGGCGAGGATCGCCGGCGGCCGTGGGCGATCTAAACTCCGGCAAGCTCTATAGGGTGCGTTTCTCCACCAAAATACACGATGCACATATGAATTTGGACCGTCTCGATAAGATCTATCTACCGGTGCCATCTACACAAGGAATTAACCATGGGAAAATGGCATTTACCTCAGATTTATGCTCGGGAGGGGGGATCTTGTGCCGTAGGTGGGGGGGGGAGGGGGTAGACGGCGGTGAACAGTATAGGGAGGTGTTTATAGGAATGGGGGCGCAGGGGGCTGTTGCTCTACCCTCTAAACGGGCCGAAAACGAAAGATGGGCTAATATGGGTACCTAATGACCGCAAGAAGAAGGCCCACATGACAGATAGGCATTTGAGATTGTTACGTTAAAAACAAGGGGGCTACATTCCGTCGCAAAGCGGGCAGTGGTTCGGCAGGCTGTTTTTGACAACCATGGTACAACTGTCTACATTCAGGAAACGAAGATGGAGTCTATTAATCAGGCTAGGGTGACTGATCTGCTTGGGGTTTAGTTTGCTCACAATTTCTGTGAGCTGCCAGCCGAGGGGATTAGGGGTGGAATACTCCTAGCCTTCTCCTCGAACTACTTCAGAATTCAAGACTTGAGATGGGACTATCACTCGGTCTCTGTCTTAGTGCAGACCATTGAAGTGGGCACCACTTGGACTTGCACTGGGGTGTATAGCGAACAATCGGATATAGAAAAGCTGGTTTTCCTCCAAGAGCTGGATGTTCTATGCCACTATGTCCACAATACTTGGTTGGTTTTGGGTGATTTTAATATGACTTATTTGGCGGCGGATAGAAATAAAGTGAACAGAACCAGACGAACTGCAATTGCTTTCAAAGCCTTCTTGGATAGGGTGGAGTTAAAAGAGCTGAACTTAAATGGAAGAAAGTTTACATGGTCCAATGAGAGGTCAGACCCGATCATGACAAAAATTGATCGTTTCTTTCGCACCACGAGTTGGGATGATCTCGTTCATGATTGCAAAATTGATGCCTGTATTCTCTTGCTTCCGATCATTGCGCCCTCTTGCTCCATGGCTGTGTACAGGTACCTTCTTTCAAGGGCTTTCGTTCTGACACCTTTTGGACGCAGTTGCCTAGCTACAAGGAGGTGGTCCATTCTACATGGGATGAGCAGGTGCAGTCCCTATGTGCGTTGCGTGTGATGCATATCAAGCTGTCCAGAACAGCTAAAAGGCTAGAACAATGGAGTAGACAGCATGTGGGTGAAGTTCAGCATCTTATAGCCACTGTCAATGAATTGATACGTAGGCTTGAGGAAACACAGAAGTCAAGAGTACTTACAGAGGGAAAGGTTAACCTCAAAAGGCTCTTCAAAGTCAGATTGCAAGGTCTTTCAGCAGTCAATAGGATCCAGTTAAAGCAAAGATCCCGGCTAAATTTCATTAAGGAAGGAAACACCAATACTAGGTTTTTCCACTTGAAAGTCAATTCAAGGAAGAGAACAAACAATGTCAACACCAATCAAGATGGGGACAGGGCTCTGACCACAAATGAGGAGAAATATCAGGGTTTCCTTGACTTCTACCACGGACTCTTAGGAACAATGATTTAGCGTGGTTGCTCTCTGGAGTGGCAGGGCCTTGGTGTGCCTAGCCATGATCTCACAAGTTTAGATGTTGACGTCATGCAGACATTCTATTAGCTCGACAGGTGTAATGGTAGTAAGTTCAACCTCCTAAACACATCACACATTGTCCTCCTAAGGAAAAAAGGAGGATGCTGCGACCACTAACGATTATAGGTCTATCAGTATCTCCCATAGTTTCGGAAAGCTTTTTGGCAAAGTTCTTGCGAACAGACTTGCACCTTTTATGAATAGTCTTGTCTCCTCTTCTCAAAGCGCATTTGTGCGAAATAGATGCATACAATATATTTACTTGAGTGCATCCAATGCTGTCAAGGACCTGCATCAGCGTAAGAGGCAGAGTTTGTTCATCAAGATTGATTTCGCAAAGGCTTTCGACTCCGTTAGCTGGGAGTACCTGCTTTAACTTCTCGCTCGCTTGGGGTTTGGCAATGCTTGGAGGGACTGGGTATCTTTGCTCCTGATGTCTTACTCTAGAATTTTCATCAATGACAGCTTGGGAGGCACGTTCAAGCATTGGAGGGGCATTCGGCAGGGGGACCCACTGTCACCGTTGCTTTTCATCCTGCTCTTGAACCACTACAAAAAATCTTCGATAGGGCAAAGCAAGACGATGTTCTCGATAGCCTAGGGTCGTCTGTTGACAACACACAACTCTCTCTTTACGCAGATGACGTGGCAGTTTTCCTCAAACCTACTCCTCAGAACATGAGATCCCTTGAGCTAATTCTTCATATTTTTGGGTAGGTTTCTAGGCTCAAGGAGAACTTGGAGAAGTGTGAATTTTACCCTATCAGGTGTGATCAAAGATTGATCCAGCAATTGATAGGTGACTTGAGTATGCAGCTCAAGCATTTTCCTGCTACCTACCTTGGGCTCCCGATAAGGCCTTCTAGGCTAATTAAAAGTGACTTCCAAACATTTTTTGACAAAATTGGGAGAAGGTTGTCTAGTTGGAAGGGCAAATTTCTATCAAGATCAGCTCGCCTAGTTCTCATCAACTTAGTTGTCACAGCCCAAGCTGTGTACCCCTTGTCAGTCCTTAAGCTCAGTAAATGGGTCGCACAAAGAATTGATAAGCTCCATCATGCCTTCCTCTGGAAAGGTGACCCGAATGGTGGTCGTGTTGCATCATTGGTCCGTTGGAAGAAGGTCTGTAGACCAAAGAGGTTGGGAGGACTTGGAATAAAGAGTTTGGAAATGTTTGGCAGGTCCCTCAGGCTTAGATGGCTTTGGATGGCTTGGGATGATCCATCCAAGCCTTGGTTTGGCATTGAATTGCCTTGCGACAATATCAATCGCAGCCTGTTCAACACTTCAGTCGTTATCGCGGTAGGCAATGCGGAGCGTTGTCTTTTCTGGTACGATCAATGACTAAACAATAGAGATCCATGTGAGATAGCTCCGCTTTGCTTCTCCAAAGCAGTAAGAAAGGGTTACACCGTCAAAGAGAAACTGCATAATGGACACTGGATCAGGTCTCTCAAATGACTTGACAATTTTGAAGAGCTTGTGCAATATTGTTTTTTATGCCAGTAGTTCCAATTCTTCTCACTTGTCCCTGGTTGTGCTGACTCTTGTACCTGGAGATGGTCGCCTACTAGGAGATATAGCGCCTGCTCAGCTTACGACGCCTAATTAATAGGTGCGGTCCCATATGCCCATTTATCTACAAATTGGAGGCCATCGGCTGAACCGAAATGCAAATGCTTCCTTTTGGTTGCTCTTCAAAACAAGATCTTGACAGCTGATAACCTCATGACGCGGGGGAGGGGGTGGCCCAACTCTTGTTATTGTCCCCTCTGTGCCACTGATGTGGAGACAACTCATCACCTCCTCTTCTCCTGTCCGTTCACGCGTTTTATCTGGAGGACCATCTTGCATGAAGGCAATTGTCCTCAGCTTTACATTCAGCAGGCGCAGGATTTGAGTGTGGATGATTGGTGGCTTAGGAAAAGAAAGATGTTCCCCAAGTGTTATAGACGCCGCTTTGATGGCCTTGTCTTGTACGTGTGTTGGAACATTTGGAAGGAGCGCAATAGGTGAATGTCCCAACTTGCTTATGCTAGCGCAAACCAAATTGTTTAGCTCATTAAGATCGATCTGCTCAACAGGGAGATGGTGTTTGCCTCTATTGACCATGGCTAGTTAGCTCTGGTGCCCAGTGAGCCTTAGCGTCTGGCTTTCGTCGTTACATAGTGTAGTTCAGGGGTAGACCCAGGCTTGTGGCTAGGTGGGCTCTAGCCGGGGGCTTGGGATTTGGAGTAGGGATACTCCTCAATATGTAGCTAATGCCAGTCTAGACCATGTGCTTAGCTTAACGTATTAACGTACATGACAACCAAGCTATTGAGCAAGCGAACTCGCGTGGAGGCACAAGCCCATTAGAGGTCTGGCTGGCCCAAAATGGCTAATGCCTTATGGCCTACATGCAATACCAGCACGGGATTGTTTTTTCATCTATTGATATGATCTTGTCAGTTCTGTTTGTGACTCGTCTCTTCATGTTCGTAAGGGTGCTCGGTGCCGCCCTTGCTCGCTAATCTCTATCCTCCTTGTATCCTTAATTCTCTGGAAAACAAAAAAGATCGGTCACCGATTCGCCACCTGATCAAAGCATTATCAGCAGATCGGGTCACCGTCCACCGGCCACTAGCAAGAAATCACACCCTAAACTACTAAACCTTCTATTTGTTTAATTTATTGTTAATTTAATTTCTTCTTGTAAGTTGTATTTTTGTATACTTTATTTAATACGATATACTTATTTATTAATTTATAGTTCAATTACATCTATTTAGGTATAGAGAGAGAATGAAGAGAACATTGACATCTTATTATCAAGCTCATCCAATTTGTTATAGTTCAATTACATTGAGATGGGCCTATATTAGTTATCTACTTATCTAGGTACATCTCATATCAATTATGTGTTCATGTTATGCTTTTTGAATTATTACTTGGTGTAGACAATTTCTAAAATTTATATGTATGTTTTAGTATGATAGACTTTAGCCTGGGATTTGATAAATTTCTGGGTCAGCCACTGGTGTAATTTTTGTTCTTTTTTTAACCTCTTCTTTAACTATTGCTGTATTGTTTTTTGAACAATTCCCTCAATTGAATCATGCAGAGCACCTGCCTTTCATTCAAAAAAAAAAAATTCCCCTTGTGGTGGGCTAGCTAGGTGGAGGCTAATGGCATGCTTGCACCTGCCAAGCATTTGCTCGCCCTCATGTCTCCATCACACGAGCGTTCGCTGCACCGCGCGCCTGCCCCTGCGCGTGTGCGTGCATGCATATGTTGGGGTTTGGCTGCCCCCCCTAAGCGCCACTATCTCGTGCATGCTGATCAATACTCCTCTTCACTACTAGGGAATGGACATTCACAAGCGGTTCAAAAAACCCGAAGTCGGCCTTTAGAAGCGGTTTATTAGCCACAAAGCTAGGAGAGCATCTTTAGAAGCGGTTCGGGACACGAACCCCTTCTAAAAGTCAAGGAATGGCAGCGGTTTATGCCCCCAACCGCTTCTAAAGCACTACAAGCGGTTGGGGATACGAACCGCTTGTAATGCTTGGGATTTAGCAGCGGTTCGTGCCTCGAACCGCTTCTAAAGGCCTATTTTTCAAATAGATAAAAGGAAAGCTCCCCCTATCACAACAGAGATAACGCGCGGGTGGGTTGGCTAGCTGAGTGAGGTGTGAGTCACGTGGAGAGGTGAGGTCCTGGGTTCGAATCCCACCTCCCTTAATATTATTTGGCTTTACCGCTTGTAATGCTCCGCGAGGCATCAGTCGCGGTTGCTTACAATCGGTTCTAAAACCGCCTGTGTGGAGGGGTGAGGTCCTGGGTTCGAATCCCACCTCCCTTAATATTATTTGGCTTTTTTGACACCTCTACAAGCGGTTCCTAGAACCGCTTGTAATGCTCCGCGACTGATGAACCGCTTGTAATGCTCCGCGAGGCATCAGTCGCGGTTGCTTACAAGCGGTTCTAAAACCGTCTGTAGAGGCCTTACCAACCGTTTGTGTTGCCTGTATCCCTAGTAGTGCTTTTTTCGCTTTGGGTTTTTCCGTCGTCTTTTTATCTTCCTTTTACGGATGCTGTCTACCCAGATTAAACGTTAGAGGTTGCCAAAAGAGAAAGGGAGAAAAGAAAGGACGGATGAGATGGAAATGGCCCTATCCATTCACCCCTCTGCCTCTTTTCTGCGGGTCGTTTAATTTGACTGGTATATAGGTACGCATGCACGTACCACTACGTCGTACGTACATGTGCTGCCATGTTTACAGCCTATGAAGATTGGACCATTCTTCCTTGTCCGTCATAAGTTTATAATCGGGAGGAGGGGAAAAAACCAAACAAGAAATGTCGTAGAACTTCCTTAAAAAAAGGGAGAAATTACCCGCATAGCACTTCATTGATTGCTTCTCCCATACGTTGCATCCCACAAATGCATCTCGCCCTAATGCCACCGATTAGTTCCACGGTTCCCTTACGCACGGCACCGTTGGATAAAACACCGAAGGTCAAGATCAACCCTAACTTTAACCTCGTCGTTATCTCCCATGCTTTTCTTTTTCCCCTCCGCCTCTCCCGTAGCTAGGCTACTCGAAATCGGATCGAACTCGGACCTAAATGAGTCGATCTCGAGCATGGTCTCGAGCTCGATTCAATTTGAGCCGATCTCGATCTCGAGCCCTTGTTGAGCCAAACCGAGCTCGAACAAACTCCATTATACCATCTATTTCTTTCCCTAAACTAACTAGTGTAACCAATTCGAGCCAAGCACGAGCTTGAAAGCAAGCTCAATCGAGCCTAACCGAGCCCAAATAACCTTATCTCCTCTCATGTATTAGCATTGCTACCCTCATTCGAGCACAATCGAGTCGAGCTCGAGCCTAACTGAGCTTTCATCGAGCTTGATCTCAAGCCGGACACTAAGCTTGGAGTGATAGCTTAAGCTCACTTAAGATTGGCTCAAATCCAGCCTTACTGAAAGTGCATCTAGGCACAAATTGATTATGGTAATTAATGATATCATGCTATTTGATCTAATAGTTTCAATGAGTATTAAGCAGGTTTAATCTACAAAGGAAAGTGGATGAGAATACCTCATGTTCCCCTCCACGGAAGAAAAGAATAGAAGATCGGTGTCTTTAGATTTGTATTTTATAGGTCTTTATTTGAGTTTTAAGGACAATCATATTATCAAGAGGGATGCGACGAAAAACAACTATTAAATGTTTCAAGTGCCCATTTGGATGAAGTATAGCCTACGAGAGACACACAAAAAACATCCTAGTTCCCAAGTTTTCAAGTTCATTGTTTCAAGGATCGGAGTAATTAGTGTTCAGTCCGGAGTATCTGAAACTGGACAAGTCTGAAGTATCCAGAAATTCAGCTTTTGGACTTCTCTGTCTCAATATTCGGATTTCCCAGAGTATCCGAAGTTCGGACCGAAGTATCTGGTGTCGGGCAGTCTGGAGTGTCCGGAAATCCCGGAATTGAGGTTCTGTTAGTTTCCCTGATCTTCACCGAAGTATCCAGAATTTGAACTGGAGCATTCGGTATGTGGAAATCTGGATTGTCCGAAAATTCAAGATTTGGGTCTCTGTTTGTTAGAATCATTTAACATCGGAGTATCTGGACTCTAGACCAAAGTATCTGAAGTGCGCAAAATTTCTGTCCAACGGCTAGTTCAAACCCCACTGATATATGTTACCCCTCGCCACCTTACCAGCTAAAGAACTCTTCACTCAAGCATTCAATACAAACCCTAAGCCTCTTGTTCATTAACTCTTCTTCCGCCCCAACTCTGTTTGATTCAAGCCTTGGTAGGGTTGAGAAGAGAGATCGAGTGTCCTAATAAGCTTTGCTTCACCTGTTGAGCACTCAATTCGTCCTTATAGCACACAACAGCATAAAAAACCTCTGTACCGGTTGAAGACACCAACCGGTACTCTTTTTTAGAAATACACCAACCGGTACTAAGGGCCTTTAGGATACGCAGCACGACCGTAAGGCGACAAGCTGCGCCATGCCAAAGCTTGGCTGCTTATAAATACGCACACCACCACCACCCTGGCGTCAACACTTAACAGCAAAAACCCAACCACAACAACACACGCGCACACAGCGAAGTATATAGGCAGACAAACGGCCGGAAGCTCAAGTCTTAAAGATTTTGCCAATCATCGTCGGCTCATACACATGTCTTGATCACCAATGGGGGCGCAGAGCGGCGACGGCACGGTGGTTCAGGGACCTGGAGAGGATCAAGGAGAAGCGGGGGGAGAGGCTCCTCCAGATGCTCGCCCCTCGCGCCGGCGACATAGCCGCCGCCGCCGCCGCCGCCGCTGCTCCAAGGGAGGCCCCGGTCAAGTGGTTCTTCCACCCGGAGCTTCTGTATCCATGCAGGCCGCGCGATACAGCCGCTACCTTATTTCCGGTCATGCCGACAACCACCACTTGTGAATGCAAATCCTTCCGGCTCCGCGGCGACTCGCTCGCCGTGGACCTGTGGCCCAGCAAGGCCTACAAGCATGTCTCCAGTGAAGCTGACGTCGACACCTCACTGCACCTCTAGACCACTACTGCTGCTACTGAAATGTTGGGCTAAGCTGTCTTTACTCTCGCTGTTTATGGCAGCGGGCAGGGCAGCCTACTGCGTTTCTCCTTTGTTCTTTGGTTGTAACTTGTAACTTGTAAAACCGGGTAGAGGGATGGTGAGCTGTAATTATTGCCAGTAGTATATGAATTAATGATGCAGGTTGTTCTCTTTGTTATTACCTTAGAGCATCTCCAATGGTTGTAGCCAACTTCTGGCTATAATGCTTACGTGGCACATCCACCTCAGCTAAAAGCCAGTATCCTCCAACAGTCTGGCTATAGCACATGCACATGGGACCCACAGGATATTAATTTCTTTCTACCCCACCCTTCTCCTCCATCATCTTCCCCGCCAGCCTCGCCTCCACCCCTTCACGCTATGGCGGCCTCCCCTCCCCTCCAGGCCAGTGAGCTAGGCGACGGCGGCTGCGACGACGACACAGCGGCATCCGGCGGCGGTGGGAACGACGGCGCGGGCCCGCAGCAGCGGCAGAGGCAGCAGCGGCGCGGCGCGGGTTCGGATTCGGTGGCGGCGGCGGCGACGATGGCGCGGTGCAGGCTCAGATCGGGCGACGACGTGGCTGCGCGAGCGCGGGCGACGACGGCGGCTCCGATGCGGCGACTGCGGCTACGGTGCAGTGGATGGAGAGAGAGAAAGAGAGAGAGAGCGCGCGTGCGTAGCGCATCGCCTACGGTGGGATGCCAGCGCCCGGCGCTTGGTGAAGCGCCAGCGCTAGCCGTGGGTGCTCCCTCTCTCTTCCAGGTAAGCACAAAATCCTACGTGGAAGGCTTATAGCCAGCTGAGTCAGCCCCATTGGAGATGCTCTTATAGCCTTAGAACTGCTGCCATCTTACAGTTGGGCACTTGTTTCTTCCGAGTATGAGAGTAGTTCTGCAGGGCCACCAGGCCATTCTCTGTCATATCAGGACACTCATTATCATCGTTATCAGAAGAATCATCCGAGTTCTTCTTCCGTTTGACGCGCTGGAGCCTGGAGGCCGGAGCTCTCAGTGAAGGCGGCCAGATTTGACGACGGCGGCCGGAGCCCGGAGTGCCGGCGGTGGGATTCGACGACGTCGGAGCACGGACTCACAGTGGAGGAATTTCACGACGGCGGCCGGAGCTCGTAGTGGCGGCCGCGGAAGAGGCAGAGGGGGAAGAGAGAAGCATGGGAGATAACAGTTGTCTAAAGTTAGGGTTGATCTTCGCCTTCGGTGTTTCATCCATCGGTGCAGTGCTAGTATGGAAACGGTGAAACTAATTGATGGCATTAGAGCGAGATGTGCTCGTGGGTGCTACAGGGAAGAAGCAATTGTTGGAGTGCTAGGTGGACAATGTTTTAAGGAAGCTCTATGACATCATCCTGGTTTTAAACTTATAATGGATGAGAAAGAAGGGTCCATTCTTCATGGACTGTAAACAGGGCCGCACGTGTACGTGATGTGCGTGCGTGCATACGTACTTGGGAGTCAAATTAAATGACATGCAGAAAAGAGGCAGAGTGGTGAATGGACAGGGCCATTTCCATCTTGTCTATCTTCTATTTAGGCTCCTTTCTTTTGGTGTCCTCCACAATTTGTACCGGGCAGTCAGCGTCCGTGAAATAAAGGAGAAAAGATGATGAATGGTAGAAGTTGGTGTCGAATATGTGTACAATTAGGTTAAATGTACTCTGTGTTATAATAGGCAGGGTTGATTTAGAGTTGTAGTCGGATTGTAGCCAGGCCTCTACTATATAAAGGGAGGCAATCCTGTTGTAACCATGTGAACGACTTCATAATTGTAGCATAGGTCTGAGAAGGTCAGTAGCCAGCATGTAGTCGTGACCAGGTCAGCTGGTGTGCTGCGATGTTATGGTTTGAGAAGGAGCGCCCTAATCAGAGCCCCGCAGATGTAGGCGAAAACTGAACTGCGTTAACAAACATCATGTCTTCTGTTGTCGTCTGTGATCTTGCATCGTCGCATAACCTAATAAGTGGTACCAAAACTTGGTTAGCGAGTTTGGCCATGCGAAAAATCTATGGGGGAGACATGAGGTTCATGCATACATGGGCACCGCGAAAAATGCCTCATCGGCGCAAGGTGCAGCATGACGGTGATCGACGATTCGATCGGTGGTGTCGGACACTTCGGACAGTAGACTCGAACCGTTATATAGGCTACCGTTGGTAAGGATTGACCAGACGTGGCCATCAGGCTGACAATGTAGCTGAGTCGACAGGCGACGGCGACGACCTCGGCGTTCACGATCAGACCGGCAAGCGTGGAAGGATGTCGGATAGATCGGAACGGCGGTAGCAGTGATGTGACTGGATGTTGCACGGGAGGCACTGCATCACGACACTGGAGACGAAGCTATGTCGTGGATGCGGATAGCCAGGGCGCGACATATTTAGCCGTGCAAGGACGACGTGGTGCGCGGTTACGGGCTAGGAAGCCTGCTCGAGGGCTAAAGGATTGGATCTAGAGGTGCAGATCCAATGTGAGTCAAACAAATATCCAAATGAGCAGCAGAAGATTGTTCTTCAGGACGAGAAGAACTCAGATCTGTCAAATATAAGGCGGCCGATGTGAGAGTTGTTTTCGGAACTAGACAATTAGGTCAGTTTTGAAGGGAAGTATTTGGGAAGGCCGTGAGATTACTTGACCGGAGAGGTTAGACTGGCTAATGGTGAAGTCAGCGGCGATCTGTGCCTAGAGCGGAACAGATCAAGCGGTCATAACGGTAATCTGTTCAATATGGAGAGCAGATTATGGAGATGAGAACAGGGATCTATTTTAGATAGCGTACGGATCAGTACGGTGCAAATCGTGGTTGGCAAGATGATGTTGAAAAAATGAAGGAACTGATGCTATTATTGGCAGTGGCTGAAATTAGCTCGGAAGGCAACGGTGATGATCGAGAAGAGTACGACATCGCGTGTGTGTACATGCTGCACAGGGAGTTGTGAATTCCATGTGAAGGGAGCACCATTGCAGGTGAAGCTGCTGATCGAGCCGGATGTTGGTAAGTCGGCGTTTGTTCCAAAAGACGGTGGGTCCATGGAGGCGGACTCGTCGGGCAGTTCGATGTGAGCTGCGAAGGAAGCAACCGGAGTCCGGTACACGGGTTCGCACGAGACGTACAACGACTTCAAGGTGGCGGACGTCATATTCGCTAAAATGGAGTTGGTTAGAAGTTGGTGTTGAATATGTGTATACAAATAGGTTAAATGGACTCTGTGTTGTAATAGGCATGATTGATTTAGAGTTGTAGTCGGACTCTAGTCAGGTCTGCACTATATAAAGGGAGGCAGCCTTATAGTAACCATGTGAACGACTTTATAATAGTAGCATAGGTCTGAGGAAGGCAGTGGCGGCATATGGTCATGACCAGGTTAGCCGGTGTGCTACGATATTATAGTTTGGGGAAGAAGTCCCGCAAATGTAGGCAAAAGTTGAATTGCGTTAACAAACATCGTGTGTTATGGTGTCGTTTGTGATCTTGTATCGGTATATATCCTAACAAGGAAAAACCCAAAGCAAAAAAAAAAAAAGGAGTCCTGAGCATGCACGAAGAATGGCGACGCATTAGGAGGCAACCAAACCCGAACATATGCATGCGCGCGCACACATGGGGAGAAGCGCAGGGCAGCTAGTCAGCTATCGCCTTAGTGATCGAGACATGAGGGCGAGCCGGCGAGCAAATGCTCCGCAGGTGGTAAGCATGCCATTAGCCTCCACCCAGTCCACGACAAGGGAAGGTTAATGGAGTTGGCCTTATATTTACTAGCATCCGCGACTTATCTATTGGCTATTACACCCATCCCGTTCTCACTTTTAAAAAATTACTTCCCACATACTATGCATCACTCCCAGCCTCTAGAATGAGGAGTCTCTCTCTTGAATGAGGAGGTATACATGCACGTGATGTTCTTTTTGACTAATATAATTTGTTGATTTGCTAATAAGTTAAATTTTGATAGCTTTATAAAACTATTGAAGAATTTAGTACACTTTGTTTAACTTATTTTTAGAGCTTTGTTATATCATTAGAAAAATAGATAAACAATATCAATGCCTTTGTGTTTTCAATGCTTTCGGCACCATAGATGAGCATAGTCAAATAGTTATGTCAGAACCGGATTTTGCTATACCAAAATCTTATGTGTTAACGGTATGAGCTCCAAGCATCAGTGCTCATACCCACAATAGAATAAAGATGAAATATCATAACTAATACAAAGTTAACTAAGAAAGTAATCAGAGTGTGGCGAAGCCACTTATTACATAAGTTCATATTAAACAAATAGAAAGTAGATATAAACATAGCGCCCCATCTCAGCTACAGGCACACACTTAGCGGAAAGCAACTAGCTAGTAGTCAGTGCATCCTCTAGGAAAACTCCAACATTATCATGTGCATCGTCATACTCCTGACATGCTTGTCGAATAAACAACCCCACATAAAAGGCGATGTTAGTATGCATGTGATTGTTAGCAAGTCTTACTGGCAAGGATAAGAAAAGGGCTCATCATAAGAAAGACAATGGTTCATTTGCATAAAAACATTTAACCTAATAGTGTAAAGCATTTTAGGAACTATAAATAGATAACAATTTTAATAATTGACAATGATATACTCCCTCTATCCAAAAAAAAAAGTGCATAAAAAATATCAAAATCCCAAAAATAGGGTGTGTTTTGATTGGCCGATGATTTTCCCCATTATGCCCGTGAGCAACTCCTCACTCTGCTTGCATGCAGGCCCATGGACGCCCTGTGCGCAAGCTGGGAGCTGAACACCAGGCGCATCGCCTTGTTCCGCTAATAACACATCCACTAATTAAATGGCCGATCCACTAATCTGGCAGGAGGTGGGCCGAGCCGGCCATACATTAGCACGCATAGCCCAGGTCATGTCTTGCCTTACATGGCAAGATAGGACAAATATATAAGCTTATCCCGAACAGGGAAGGCGTGATTATAATCCCGGATAACTACACGTCCGACATGAAAGTATAGAAATAGGAATTCTACCTCGTGACCGATCACGACTTTACCTAGTAACCCTGCCCCTCCCACTATATAAGGCGGGCAGGGGACCCTGGTTCGAGATCATCATCATAAGCATTGTCATCTTCATCCAAACACACCACGCCATACGCGAGATCATAATCACATAACACAGGACTAGGGTATTACCTACTCCGTGAGGGCCTGAATCTTTAAAATCTCTTGTCCTGTGTTATCATCGAGTTTGAAATCCAGCGCATAAACCCCATATAAATCATTGCCGACGACACCTCCTGGTAACACAAACATGGAAATGCACTGTATTTTTGGATGGAGGGAGTAATAAAGTTCTCAATCGCAAGTTCATGTTCTCATTATCTCATGTCAAAAGTCTCATTCTTGTTCTTATTCTCATGCTTATCATCATATATCATCTAGCAATCGCACATGGCCATAAATAACCTTACCCACATCAAATAATTAAGGAGGTATAGCTACACTGTGAAACCCACTTTGTTCTCCCTTAACCATGGGCATGATCATTTGAATGGTTTTACTCTGCAGTGGTTGTATGTTTTACCCGCAAGATATGATACCCTTCCATCGAAGAGCATCGTAACAAAACCCATAAAAAGATTAACCCCAAACTTGCCACAGTCATACATGTGATAAGGCCAAAAGTACCCTAAGTTCCCCCTAGGCAATACATGAATGAAGATGCAAGGTGCAAGTATTGTAACAAGACCGAAATTACTCCTCTAGATTAAGCAACATCTCATAATGGGCATGCGGTCGCACGGTGATGACTTATTCACAAGATTTGGTCTTAGGGACTCGAATGTTGACACGGGTCACCCGCTCTGAGTCAAATATTATTTGGTCAAAATTTAATTATAAAGTGAACAAACCCACCATGTCCTAGTCTCCATTCTAATATAAATGTCTAAAGTTCTCATGATTACCGGTGAAAGAGTGGGCTTCAGTCCGCGATCACATAACTAAGCAACACCAAACATCTAGAATTTTAAAATAGTGGGTAATAATATAATAAATAACTCTAAGATTCAACATATTTCATGAAGGGCATACATTGAACCAATGCATATCCACTGGGTAACTCTATTTGACCATACGCCTTTTTAATCAATATAGCGATTTTGGTAAAAACCTATAAAACTGGGATTGTAGTAAAAGACTTGCCTTGCTCTTGAGCTGAATGGTCTCAAGGAACGTCGATGGCGTCGAAATATCCTCCTTCGTCGCCCACATGATCTAGCGTAGACAAATAGAGAAAAACCACAATAAATAAACACAGCAATAGAATTACATGAAGAAATTATACAGAAAGAATTTTTAGAAACTGGAATCGTCAGATTAGAAAATTAGATTAATCCATGGTGAAAAGGTGAAGGAACATCATTCACTAAATATCAGGAAAATTAAAAATTTATTGTAGCAGTGGGTCCCATTGTGCGTTGAAAAGAAGGGGAATGTGTGGCTGTCTGTGTAGATAAGGGAGGGATTAAGAGAAAGGAGGTGCCTTTTCAAAAAAAAAAGAGAAAGGAGGTGACGGCGGCTAGGGCTCAATTATGACGAGTGGCAGTATCGGAGGTGGCTAGGGTGTGGCGCGACGGTGGCATCCTAGCGGGGGCACTGTGGCACCTAGGCGAAGGCACGGCATGACGCAGTGGCCTCGGAGGGCGATGTGGCGGAGGTGACGTTTGGCATCAAGGTGGCAACGGTGCCCGACGGCATGGCGGCGTTGGATGACTGCAACAGCAGCGTGATGGTGAAGTGGGAGCTGCGGCGGCGGCCAGCGTCTAATCAAGGGGGGACGGAATGGAGCAGCCGTTGGCTCACCTCGGTGACAACCCACAGCGACGATGTTCTTTGGTTTTTGGGAATTAGGGTTTTTTGGGGCTGCGATGATTTGGGAATCATCATATGGGTTTTTGGGCTTGATTTTTAGTTGTTGCAGATTACATAAAGGAATTAGATCGGTTTGAATAAAGATTAGGAAGGATTCACTACTAGGAAAACGACCTTTCATACCAGCCCATCAGTCCCGGTTAGTCACGAACCCGGACTAATAGTGGCTGCAGTCCCGGTTCATGGCTACTAGGCCGAAAGCACAATTTTTCATCCATATTAGTCCCGGTTCATGTCACAAACCGAAACAGAAGAGCGCTTTGGCAGACAAGTACATGCCAGCTGGCACAGGCACACATTAGTCCCCTCGTAACACGAACCGGGATAGAAGGTAAGGCTTTAGGCCCAGTTCGTGTTATGAACTGGGACTAAAGCCTCGTTACAGCATAATTTAAAAGGATTGCATATATATCCTAGTTTGGTAAATACGTGTGGCTAGATGGGTTAGTTAGAAGGGTGAGTGGGGAGTCTCGTGGTGATAGGAGGTTACAGGTTCGAGTCTAGAGTTCGCCTTATTTTTTTTGATATTTTCTACACCGTGGGTAGGCCCAACCGGGACTAAAGGCTTGTGACCTTTAGTCCCTATGAGTTGTCCCGATTCGGCAAGCGGGACTAAAGGCCGTTTCCTTGGTCCCGATTCTTCCTCTTTGTCGGCGGCCAAAGCCGTCGACACAGGACTGAATGCCGCCGACACAGGTCTCTGTCGGCGGCCGCCGACATTGCTCCGCCGACATAAGTCCGACGACACAGGACTTTCTGTCGTCGGCCCCGGCGACAATTCTCTGCTTCAGGGCGAGCTGCCTGGGTTAGGTTAATGTGGACGGCTCACGCAGCCGTCGACATAGTTACACCTCATGGCACGGCGATGTAGACCGTGCTCTGGCAGCGTGGGTCCCGCAAAACAAAGGAAGGAGCGACACGTGGCAGAGAAATGTCGGCGGCCTATAGTTATGCCACCGACACAGATGGAACACATGTACCTAGATTGTGCTCAAGAGTATAGCACTGTCGGCGGCATGTTCTGAAACCGCCCACGAAACCAAAACATATGTCGGCGGCGAGCTCTAGGGCCGCCTACAAAGATGTCATCTATGTCGGCAGCCAAAACTGTGTCACCGACAGTTATATTGTTTCCAGCAATTGGAAATTGTTGAAAATTTATGAAAATCTCAATTTCAACCTACAAAAAATCCCTAATTACAGGACATATATAATCCCCAATTCCCCCAACCAAAACCACACATATTTATGTGCCTGGCACCACAATTTGAACCACACATGCATCCAAATCATTGCAAAACGACACACAAATGGTTTAGGCCACATTGAACCGATATTTTGCACAATTTAGAAGCATTTATACAGTTTAGCTACATTGAACACAGAACAAAACATAAATGGCAATAAAACAATACTATCACGATCGCCGAACATAGAACGAAAGGAAGCAACTACGGAGGGGGTTTCTAATGGCTCTGCGAACCATTGAAGGTGATATCACGATCGCCGAGCACCTCGTCGCCGAACTGCTCTCCGGACGTCCTAAGGCCGCTTGCACTTGCGGAGTCCCCTCCCTACTGTAGAGCTGCCGCAAAGGCTGGCGTGGCTGAGGCCGAGACCTAAATATGAAAAGAACACATATTAGGTTCATGCATTTGAGTTGAAATAGGAAAACGAAGGTTGCGATAGCTTACCCCCAGAGAATGCGCCAGTGCAAAGCCGAACTATCCGAAGGGCGGGAGATTGCCGTGCTGCGTCATCGGGACATCCGGCGTCTGCGTGAAGACGAATGGTAGCACAGCTGGCATCTGTGGCCCACCGGAGCTCCCTACCCCTGCCAGAACACCTGTGGATATGCCTGCGGATACGAGATGGTAATTAGCATATGAATCAGAAAAAATAAATATATACGATGTTAGTTACATGTTGCATGAACTGCATCATGAAGGCGTTTTGTTCCTCCACGGCACGCACCCGCCTGTCGTTCGCCTCTTGCTGCGCCCTCATTAAGGTGTTCTGTTGTTGAAGCTCCGCGATAAGCTTGTTTTGAGCTTCAACCTGAACACGGGCAGAAGAGGAGGCCTGCTGACGACGTGCCCTGACCTCGGTCCTGTAAGAATGTGGCGGCACCACGAAGTCCATCGCGCCGTACCTGCCGTGACCCCTCCCACCGAACTCGTCGTAGATGACGACAGGGTTGGCCGGCATGTCCTCAGGGTCACAGTCAGCACCGTACTTATTCTTCATGGCAGTGGTGCATGTATCTTGCGAGATATGAAGTGGATTAGTTCAAAATCGGTCCAAAAAGCATAGTTGTAGAGATTAAAAAGAGTCGATCACTTATAAGAACACCCTGGGCAGCCGGTGACATCGGTAGCTGTGTGCCGTCTGGCAAGGCAGGAGGCGTGTGACTTAAAAATATTAAAAATG
Source organism: Raddia distichophylla (assembly GCA_005191435.1). Lineage (NCBI taxonomy): Eukaryota > Viridiplantae > Streptophyta > Magnoliopsida > Poales > Poaceae > Raddia > Raddia distichophylla. The sequence goes on along the minus strand of SPJY01033272.1, from coordinate 869,409 downwards.
ACAAAATATTACAAAATTAGATGACTTAGAAATCTTCAACTTCCTCCTCTTCGACCTCATCCTCCTCTTCGTCTTCCTCCTCTTGCTCGTCTTCTTCCTTACTACGTTCATATTCCTCTTCGCCTTCCTCGATGCGCCGAACCGCACTTTGTGGATCGAACCATCTGCACCGAAATAACACGAGGGAGTGCTCTTTATTGCCTTCATAAGATATTTCTACAATCTCCTCAATGACCCCCATAGTACTCTATGTCTTGATCACCAAGCGGGTTTGCGACATAACTCACAACTCCTCTATTCACGGTAGTTGCATTGGGGCGAGCAGACTCAGCAGCGTCAGATCGAAATCGATATCCATGGCAATCGTAGCATCCATGGACCTTGATTCTACGGCTGCATCCATGGACCTTGATTCTACGGCTGCATCCATGACACTGTAGAAATATGCACATCAACATAGGCATATAGGAAACTTATGTGGTAATGTAATTTAGTTATATAAGAGGAAGGAACTTACGTGATAATGGAATCAGGTTAAAAAGTTTGGATGGTTTTGTCCACTTCCTCATCATTTTAGGTTGTTAAGTTGTGCATCCGAGGGAGTACCTAGCCTTCCCCACTCTTCTTAAACAAATAGACTATAAGATTTGATGTTTCAAACAATTATTTACAGCATTACTATGTATTAGGAATGAATTGAGGCATTTTTATATTTTACTTACTCGATGTACACCTATATTTTATCCATGTTGTCGTAGACGTACAGCTGGATTGTTATTTTTTCCGCTTCACCTTAGTCACGTGTTGTGCTTTTACCAACATTACATCCAGCTTGGTCATGTAACACCTCAAGGTCAGAACTATTTCTACGACGTGCCTTCTTATATCTCTATTGTGACACATGAATCTTATTTCTTTGCGCGAAGTATTTATCCGTGAAGTAGGCAATCTCTTGCATTAGCCATGCTTCGGCTATGCTTCTACTCATGCTTTGTTCTTCACCTTCGCTCTAATACTTTTTATCATGCGTTCAATTGGATACATCCATCTAAACTGTGTCGGCCCCTAACTTTTGCTTCATATGGCAGATGCATTAGTAGATGTTGCATGCAGTTGAAAAATCCAAAAACATAAATCTTCTCAAGCTTTGTCACAAGCACCACAATTTCCTTCTCCAGTTCCTCCATCCTCGATGCGGAAATCTCTTTTGCGCAGATCTCTCGATAGAAAAAGCTAAGCTCTGACAATGTCCTCCTAATAGAGTCGTTAACATATCCACGCCACACCGCTGGAAAGAGACGTTTCATGAAAACTTTGTAGTCATGGGTCTTCATTCCATTTAACTTGCATTGCTCTCTGCTAGCAGCCTGACGAAGACTTGTCCCATAACCATCCAGAAATTTCACCTTCTCCTTCATCCAAGTAAGAATCTATTTTATTTCTCCATGCGTAAGGCAGTACTCTGCCCTAGGTTTCATCCCATTCTCATTGAGATTTATCTCTGGTCGGGCACAAATCAATTCGCAGTCCTTTCGAGCATTATTGTTATCTTTAGTCTTCTGTGGGATGTCCCAGTTTGTGTTCACAACCGCTTCACACACATTTTTCTCCTGGTGCATTAGGTCGATGTTGTGAGGCTGCTTTAGGTCTGTGGCGTAAGGAAGAATGTAGATGCTGCACTTATGTGTCCAATGATGATCCTTACCATAGTCCTCCTTGTACCCCTTCTCTGTCAAATCATCATGCCAATCGATGATATCCGGCACAGCGAACCGTTGTGGTGGCCCCTGCTTCGTCACAACCCTGCCTTTACGAAAAGCATTCCTCTGCTTCATAAACGGATGGTTCATCCCTAGGAAACAACGGTGACAATCGAAACAACAAGCCTTGCTACCTTTTTAAGAGTGAATGCATTAGTTTTACATAGGCATATAGGGCACGACAACTTTCCATGAGTGCTCCACTCCGAGAACATTCCATACGCTGGAAAATCGTGTATGGAACATAGGTATGCGGCTCCTAAAGTTCTGACCCTGATAACTATCATGTGTCAAGGCTTCTTTGCTCCACAGATCGTTTAACTCTTCCAAGAGTTGTTGCATGAATACGTCTAAATTTTTTTCAGGAGACTTAGGGCCAAGTATATATGATAACAGAATTTATGCATAGTTGAGGCGGCAGGTTATACAGGATAGCAAAAACCGGCTAGCACGAGTACGGGTGCGCCGTCATATTGAATGGCGTGAATCCGTCGGTGGAGAACCCGATGCGTACATTTCTAGGCTCGACAGCGAATTCAGGATGTTGCTGGTCAAAGTGCCTCCAGGCTTCTGCATCTGATGGATGAATCGTCACACCCTTTTTTCTACGTTTGTCTTCTTTGTGCCACCTCATGTGTCTTGTCGTGGATTTGGACATGTACAGACGTTGCAGGCATTGAGTGATCGAAAAGTAACGGAAAGTTTTGTGATCCACTGTCGTCTGTCTCAATGCACCGTCTCGTCTTTTAACTACCACGTACTGACTCTCATCGCAAAGCTTGCAATGAGTCAGCCCTGCATCGTCCTTCTAGTATATCATGCACAAGTTTAGGCAATAGTCTATCCTCTCACACGGCATGCCTAACACGCTTAGAAGTTTTTTCGACTCGTACAGATTTGGAGTCATCCTGTGTCCACTCGGAAGGAGGTCGTCCAAGAGTTTGTAAAGGTCATTGAAACAATTGCCCGATAGGTTGTATTTGGTTTTCACCGTCACTAAACGCGACACTGCCGACAACACGGTGACATCGGTATGCTCATGTAGCGGCAACTTGGCAGAATCGAGAAGATTCTCGAATTGCTGTGCATGTGGCTCGGAGTCTTCCTCGGGAGAGAGATCGTACGCCCGAGCCACATCATCCGTGAGCTTCTCCATTCTGTCGACTTCGACTTCGTCGTAGCCCTCCTCAAAATCCAAACGGCTATACAGCGGCGCCGGATGCTTCTTCTCGCCATGATAAACCCAGACAAAGTAGTTTGGCTTGAAGCCTTGCTTACAGAGGTACTCACTAAGATCCCTCTTGGTCCTCTTCTCTCTGTTCGAGCATGTCGTGCAGGGACATGGCACGACCGCTGTCTTATTGTTGGGGAACCTACGGAAAGCATATTCCACGACCGCCCAGACTTCCTCCATCCATCGTACATCCACCATCGATCTTCCATCCTCAATATCCCAGATTATAATATGAAGAGAAACCTTTTGCATAATGTATCTTCCTAGTGAGATTAGACCAAAAACCCAGTTTAGGTTTACACATTACATCTCTAACTACATAGGAGGGCTAACCCACCCACGAATGTTTGTTTGGATACGGCGGTCATGGCCACGGGGGTGTACGGGTCAGAATTCCGGAAGCATAACCGCCCAGTCCCCCCAGTGCAACGACGGGTATGACGTACCGCTTATGTTATGCACTGGGAGAACGACAAGATTATGTCGTCCGTATTCCGACCCGCACACCCCCGTGGCCACAACTGCCGTATCCAAACGAACATCCGTGGGCTATCCAAAATGTGGACAGCTCGGAAGCACGACATCTTTCGTAATGGAACACAACGAATCACCGTCCGAGTTCCTTACGAAAATGTGTCGCGCCTCCGAACGGGTTTTGACTCTGTCTTCGTTCACGTTTTGAAAGACAAATTACGTCGCAGAACTAATTAATCATCACTGCTAATGTCGTCGGCTCACAAACCACCCACCACACAACTACCACATACAAAAAAGGGAGCTAGCGAAAGAGAATTACCTCTGGTGACGACGACGGCGCAACGGAAGAAGCGGCGGCTCCGGCTAGGTGGCAGTGGCGACGCCGGCTCAAGGGCAGGGCGACGCCGGCGCTAGAGCAGTAGCGGCGTCGACTATGGTCCGAACGAAGCCCCTTCGCCGGCTCGGTGGCGGAGGGAAATCGACGCCGGCTAGGAGGCAGCGGAGAGGGCCGCCGCTCGGGGCCACGGGAGGCGGCGGAGGAAGGAAGGGGCACGACGGAGGTGGGGACAGGGCAGCGTGGCGCAGGCGGCAGCAGAGGAGGGGACAGGGCGGCGCGGCGGAGGAGAAGGGGAGGCGGCGATTCG
>SPJY01033272.1:693475-865022 GCA_005191435.1 Raddia distichophylla | reverse complement strand
GGGGGGGGGGGGGGGGGGGGGGGGGGGGGGGGGGGGGGGGGGGGGGGGGGGGGGGGGGGGGGGGGGGGGGGGGGGGGGGGGGGGGGCAGGGGGGTGGGGAGGGGCAGCGCGGCGGTGGCAGCGGCACAGCGAAGGAAGGACAGCTGCGGTGGCGGTGGTGGCGGGGCGCGAGCACGACGGTGGCGGCGCGGCGCAACTGCAGCTGGGAGGCCCGTGCGCTAGGTCTGAGGACTTAGCGCATGGGCCCCCTTTTTTAAAAAAATTAGGGCTGTGTCGGCAGCCGTGGCCGCCGACATAGACCACTAGACCGACGACATATTATGCATCAGCAGCACAAAGAAACCGCACGGGCCACATGTCAGCGAAACAATCTATGTCGGCGGCCTAAAACAAACTGACAACAGAGATAGCTCTATGTCGGCGGCATTACAATAAACCGCCGACACTGATGGTGCTGTCAGCAACATATTCATCAGCCTCGCACGTCATTCACATCCTGTTCTACGGAGGCGCCACATAACCTGTGTCGGCGGTATAGACTTAACCGTCGACATAGATTTCTCTGTGTCGGCAGTATCAAATCAAGCCGCCGACATTGAGACCTCCTACCCTCATGGCCCCACGGCCCACCATCAATATCCTTTGTGCAATGTCAGCTTATAGGGCATACACTAGACATATGGATTCATTCCACCTGGGAGTATCGACCTTGGTTGGAACTCTAGTCCAAGTTCCTTTGAAAACTAACGTCATCGTTGCGGCCCGAAGAGAATACGACGTTACGTTGTCAATGGAACTTGCACTAGAGTTCAAACCGAGGTCGATACTACCTCGTGAAATGAGTCCATATATCTAGTGCACATCCTAAAAAAGCTCAAATTGCAAAGAGCATATTGCCGGTGGGCCATGGGTGGACCGGAAAGACGGTGGCCTTGAGGTGGGGAGGGTTCCGTGTCGGCGGCCTAGCATGAAGCCTCCGACACTGATGGTGCTATCACCACCCTATTCGGCCGGGACCACACGTCAGCCACATAATATATGTCGGCAGTTTAAAGAAAACCGCTGACACAGATTTCTCAGTGTCGGCCGCATCATGCTGGACCGCCGACACTGAATCCTCCCCCACCCCTTGGCCACTAGCGCCAAACATGCCCGCCGCCTTTCTGGTCCAACCACGGCCCACCGGCAATATCCTTTCTGCAATGTAAGGTTGTAGGGCGAGCACTAGACATAAGAACTCATTCCACCCGAGAGTATCGAAATCCGTAGGAACTCTGCTAATAGTTCCATTGAAAACTAACGTCGTTGCGGCCCGAAGCTAATACAACGTTACGTTTTCAATGCAACTTGTACTATAGTTCCAACCGAGGTCGATACTCCCCATGAAAATGAGTCCTTATGTCTATTGCACGTCCTACGTACAAGGTCACATTGCACAAAGGGTACTGCCGGTGTGGTGTAGGCCAGGATTCGCCAGAAAGACGGTGAGGGGGGACGAATCTCTGTCGGCGGCCAAGAACGAAGCCGCGGCACTAATGGTGCTATCAGCACCCTAAGCTACGGGGGCCACACGTCAGCCACATAACCAGTGTCTGCGGCCTTACTGAGAACCGCCGACACCGATGGTCCTATAATATGCCTGTGTCTACGCAATAGAACCTGTGTCGACGATCTATAATATGCCGCCGACACAAATTATGTTCAAGCCTAGCGCCAGCGTACGCTGATTATTTTCTTTATTTGGCAGTAGACGTTGGCGGGCTGAAAAAATTGAATTTTAAACGGCTCTGTTGGCGGCCTGATCGTAGCCGCCGACATAGATTGCCGTGTATTGCAGTGGTTTTGATTTTTTTTTATTCTCGCGCTGGAGGGTTGCCGGCTTTGTTTTTGCCGCCGACATTGATTATTTGTGTCGGCGTGGTTTTGAGAACCGCTGACATTAACTTGTCGTCGGTTTTCTTGCCGCCGAGACAGAGTAATCGGCCGCCGACAAAGAGAAAGATTCTTGTAGTGTGGGTTTCGGATTCAATCAGGGTTAGGTCTGGTTTGGCCATGTTCGGCCCAACAGACACAAGGAGAGATAAAGGGAAGGGAGAAGAGAGCAAGGGATGAGAAGAGAGACGGTTATTTTATTTTATTTTTACATTATACGAAGTTATACGAATATATATATATATAGTTTGGTAAATATGTGTGGCTAGGTGGGTTAGTTAGAAGGGTGAGTGGGGAGTCTCGTGGTGGTAGGAGGTTACAGGTTCGAGTCTTGAGTCACCATATTTTTTTGGTATTTTCTACACTGTGGGTAGGGCCAACCGGGACTAAAGGCTTGTGACCTTTAGTCCCTATGAGCTGTCCTGGTAGTGATTTGGAGTGGGTTTCGGATTTGATCAGGGTTAGGTATGGTTTGGCCCAACTGGCACAAGGAGAGATAAAGGGAAGGGAGAAGAGAGACAATTATTTTATTTTTTAAAGGATGTCACAAGTTACGGCTCATCATACTCTTCCATCTCTCTCGTTGTTCTTGAGTGGGGACATCATGCACTTAGCCCGGAGATTATCCATCCATTAGTTTACGATCAGCAGGCTATTGGCTGTTTAGCTATTATATTAACTACACGTTATTCCATGCAAAAGCACGGAGGCGCCACCATGTTGGAGCCAGGCCCCAGGAATGGAAGTGACACATGCAGTAAAAATTGAGGCATAGAAAGATTAGTACGGCTGGGATCGCAGCAGGGAATTAACAGGATCTACCTGCTTTGGAGTGAGTAAAAAATTTTACTCGGATAAGCTAAATTTCATGTCACGCGTTTCATGCTCCCCGAAAAAAAGTCGAGCGAAGCATCATACTGGATTCTGACAAGGCTGTCAATCCATACTTGCAAGATTAATTTAAGGTCGCATGATAAGGCTGATCTGTTGAGGTACAGTGAATGCAACAAATCTACCTAAGCTTGTAGCTAGCTTATTGCCGTTTTCAAATGCAAAAATCTACTTCTCAAACCTCTCAACAACGAATCAAACAAACCAGCCGTCAAAGTGTAGCATAGCCAAACCGCGCGCATGTGCGTGCCCGTAGTGGAGCTCCAGGTGAGTGCCTAGAACAGTAGAACACACCGACTCATGGCAACGAGATTTTGATAATAGTGGGATATAGAAAGAAAAACATAATTTTGATGAAGATCTAAAAGTTACATTGGCTTAGGTTAGCACCAAATGAACATCAAATTTACATTTATAGGACAGAAAGTGAACAAAACAAATATAGAAAAAAAAGGAATAAGTACATTTTAGCTATCTAAACTAGGAGAAATATACAGAAAAACCTTCACACTATGATTTTATCTATTTTATCCTCTGAACTTGTAAAAATGTATCAAAACACATCACAAGTAGTTGGCTTTCAACAGCGGTTTTTGCTGATGTGGCTTCCACATAGGGATGGTTTTGCTGACATGGCTTCATGGATGCCAACTGAGCTAAAAAATAGACCATGTGGTAGCGATGTCCGCAAAATTGCCCCTATGTAGTAAAATCGCTAGGTGAAACCACCTTGTGATGCATTTTGACCAAAATTTACAAGTTTAGAGGTGCAAATATAGCCAAATCATAGTTTGAGGGTTTATCTAGACATCCGTGATAGTTTATGTACTCAAAATGGACCGTTATATTAGTAGCAAATTTCATGTTTCTCCCATTTATTTTTAATTTAAAAGTTCATAATTGTTTAATTAATGCGTTACTTTGTAAAGTTTGTCCTTTCGTTTAGCCTTTAACAGATTAATTAATCAAAGACTCTCAAATGCCATTCATTGACTCACGAATTCAACTGATACAACAAAATGGTTTTCTATAAAGAATTATGATGTTCACTCAATATTTTTCCATTAGTGATTCTTTAATTTAATTATCAAATGCTTTCTCAAATTCTACACATTTATAAAAGGTCAATCCACTCAAAAATTCATCGGACCTATCCCTTTAACTTCATCATTTTGCTATGTAAATCTGGATTGGAGACAATAGTGAGCTCAAGCAACTTGAGTGGCTCGATTAGCTAAAGCTCAACTCGGGATCGGCCCGAATCAATTTTGATTGTAGAGTCAGATTCGAGATTCAAATCAAGCTCGGTAGAAACTTGGTTAGGCTCGAACTCAGCTCGAATGAAGAGGTTAATTCTAGTAGACTGGACAAGGTTATATGGTTGGGCTTGATTTTGAGCTCTATGTCAACTCGAATTGGTTGGACTAATTGGTTTAAAGGGAGATAGCTAGTGCAATAATATTTGTTTAGACTCAATTGGGCTTGACTAGAGTTCATTGAGCTCGAGTCTAGCTTAGATTGGACTCGAGCTCAAGACTAGGCTATATATCAACTTGTCACGCTTTCTAGATTATATGATCTTGAGTAGCAGCTCGAGCTTTTGGTCTAGCCCTACCACCACGGAGGTACTAGATCACTACATATTATGTCAAATATGTACGGTCTATATATATGTCTTCATGTGTGGCTACCCATTGGGAATACATCGCTAAGTTATAGAATCAAACAAAATGTATTATGAAAAATTGCTTAAAGCAATGAATCAAAATAGAGTGTAATGAAAAATAGTTTGAATGAATCAAAATAGAGGAGAGATATATGGGGTTATATACAAATCAATGAATGATCAATTAATATTTTGAATTTGCAATATAAATTTGAAAGACCGAGCTTGCTATCAGAGGGGGTGAGTGGCATCCTCGAGTCCACCTCCACTTTAAAAATTTGGCACACTTAACAATTTCATGCATCCCAAATGGCATAGATACAATGCATGTAAGGATGAAGGGATTTTAACATTACGAATCAAAGCTAGTGACTTTAGCAAAAGTTAATCATACCAAATGCTAAACCATCTTTAAGGAAAGTAGAAGTAGATCCTAACATAAACTTGTCCTCTAATCAAGGGGATTGTTGCTGCCTTTCTATGACTTCAAAAATTGTGAGAGTTCTTATCAGGGCAGATATATGCGTTCCACAGCACCCCACCAAATTACTTTTACAAAAATCAGGAAAAATCAAACACCACATGTTGTCATAAGCTTCGAGCAAAAAAATTGGGGCTCAATATTCACCTCACTGCATCCAAACGATGCATTCAGTGGACTCAAAACTTTTATGGTAGATAGATATATGGGTCACACACCTTTTCCATATAGAATCACTCAAAAAGGAGTTTTATAAAGTTTTTAAAATTACAGCACTGACTACTGCACGAAAAAACTTGGACAGATTTGATAGACTTGATCTCTAGCCTCTCCTAGTTTGCTAGGCGGGTCTTAAATCATGCATATTTGCAACCTAAAGACATCATGGATCAGCAGCAAATACAAGGAGGTGAGGCAAATAAACTAGTTGCAAACAAAAACACGAAAGAAACAAGATTAAAACATAAGAACTAGACAAGAATTTATATTAACTTGGATGATTTCATTACTTTGATGTTGGGGATTACAAGCCGCACTACTTGGTGGGCAAAGCATTTCAAGAGTGCACTAAACACACCCCAAATCTTAGCACAAGAGGCACATGTGAAGTGGGAGACATCCCCTCCCCTTTAATTTCTATAGCTCATGAGCTCTAGCGTATTGCGATATCTAGCGAAAAATTGTCGATACCCACGGATCTATATAGATGGCTAAGATTGGTTCACATACACAGCACACCGACACAAGAATATGCCCCATATATTCCCCACTTGGGCCCACTTGGATGCAGCCTTTTCATCCCAACTGTGAAGATTTTGATGCCCATGATCCTATATCTTGCCGCGCCACGGTCCCACTCGCCAACTGTGATCCATCTTTCACACCATCTTTCCGACCCAACTCCTAATCTGACAGTCTCATGCAACTTTCTCGCCATACAGGACTCCTGAACCTCCAGTTTATGCCCACGACATATTGCTGACATTAGTCCAATTAGACCTATGCCATAAAGATTAGCCCAAAACCATCCACTTATCTTCGTCACCTGTAAAGTTTGTCCATAATCATTAATGTTCAAGGCACACGCATCGATTCTCTGAATATTGCATTGAAAACCAAGCACAACGGTGCAACCCTAGTCAATGATAGACCCACAGGTCTCAATCCGGTGGCACTAACTCAAAACCATTTAAATACACATAAACTTTATCAATACCATTCATCACAACATGGAACGACCTCCACATGGTCTCACACAACTCTAGGGAAGAAATGTGTAGCCTACATTTCCAGCGGAGCAAAAAAAACATTATTGATGGTCAAATCTAAAAAACAAATATGCAAGTCCTTGGTTCCCAACCGGTTGTTACGGTTCATATTTCATCTGAACCTATGTGGTTCTGCATCCTGCAATTGATGGAGTTAATTTCAGCGTCCATTTGAAAACATTAATTTTGATTATCAATCAATTCCGCTAAATTTCCCATGAAATTCCTAATTGCCAAAAGGGCACAAAATTACGGTCATGCATCTAAAAACACCTTAAATCTTAACAAGGCATAAATTAGAAAGTCGCCAAGTTTAATTAAAACCCCCATTCATTATGCTATGTCTGAATAACTCTCCTTTCTCGGCCAAACAAATTTCATTTCTTTTAAAAAATAACTTGGTGAAATTGTGTAACTTTACAATCCGACAACAAATTGTTACAATGGGTGAGAATTAGTAATTACACCAGTAATAAATAATCAATGATTCAGACATCAAAATTTATCGTAATCAAGAAAAAATCGCTGCCATTAAAATAAGTCTTATAGTGGTGGGTTGGTAGGAGCAAATTTTCATCTCTAGCATCAATCACTCCATGATCCAATGGTCCATAAAATAAGAATATTATCACTTATTGTCGTATCTTTCTTTTTTCAGTGTGCTATATTTTTTGAAGCTCTTGATAAGTAAGAATGCTTCCTAGTGATTTGGTTTCCATTTTAATTTTATTGTATCCGTAAAGATGAAAAAATATAATAAAAAAAGTAAAGTAAAAAACTCGAATTGGAGAAGAATATGGTCCCTGGGTTCCTTTTATTGGAACCATATTCCTTTTTTTGTTTCGAATTGATCAGGTGGCCTTTTACCTTAGAATATTATATAGTTACCTTATGGGGAATTAGTAGTGCCTACGAATGATATAAATACTAATGTTGCTTTAGCTTTACTCACATCAACGACATATTTTTATGTGGGTCTTAGCAAAAAAGGGTTGAATAATTCCGATAAATATAGTAAACCCACTCTAATCCTTTTACCAATTAACATCCTAGAAAATTTCACAAAACCACTATCATTTAGTTTTTCTACTTTCCGATAATATATTGGCAGATGAATTAGTCGTTGTTGTTCTTGTTTCTTTAGTCCACTTAGTAGTTGCTATACCAGTCATGTTTCTTGGATTATTTACAGGTGATATTCAAGCTCTTATTTTTGCAATGTTAGCCACAACCTATATAAGTGAATTCATGGAGGGTCATCATTGAATTATCTTATTTTAGCTTAGCTCAATTCATGCATGGAATATCCTTAATGTCTATATAAGTCTAATCCTCTTTTGTGCAGCGTCCGCAACGAATGATTTTAAAATCCAAATCCATTTCTATGCAGCATATTGTTACCCAATTATATATCTTAATTTAATTCCTATTGGATTTTGGATTAGGCTGATTTCAATAGGGTTCTTCCTCTATTCCATCTTTTATTATGGGTTAGATGATAGGGGGAAAACAGAAACTCAGGGATATTGGAGAGTAAAGAAAGAAGGATGGAATGAAAGAGTTGTTGGTTGTAAAGAAAAAGAAATAGAATAATGATAGTCATATGGATTTATATAAACCTTTAATGATTAGAAACTAAAATTGAGATCTTGAAGTAGTTCGAACAATATTCAGATTATCATTTCAATTTGTACCTTTTAGTTACTTCTCCCTGGTAAAGTTAGAAGTAAGAATTTTTTTATTGATTGCATACTTAACCATTTCCTTTTTTTACACGAGGAACTCGCCATGAATCGTTCCTCACCATGAATCCACCGGCTGTTGCTGCTTACGTTATTGTTGTCAATTAGCTGTAGAGGCTTTTATTGGGCTTGGAGTTGGTCAAGGACTCAAGGTACTACTAGAGGACATGTTGTAGAAGGTATTGTGAGACAACCAGAAACAAAAGATAAAATATGAGGTACTTTATTGCTTGGTCTAGCTTTTATGGAAGCTTTAACAATTTGTGGACTAGTTATGGCACTAGCGCTTTTATTTTCAAATTCTTTTGTTTAATCTAAAAAAGAAAATGAGTCCTTTAGAGTAGATTTTTTTCTTTTTTTGAAAATAGGAAATTGGTATTTACTTCTGCAATTCGAAATATATCAATACTTTACTCCTATTTATTACTCCTGGAATTCCGTGTTAATTGGGACAGAGAATATCCCACCTTAGTAAAGATTGATTTGAGGATGATCAATTTAGAGGATATGCTCGCCTTATTCCTTCCCATATTTAGTTTAGGGCAGTGGAAGCCTTTTTCTTTTTATTTTAGGAATTTTGGTTTGGGAGCTTTTAAACAAAGGGGTCCTCCACGCGTCAAACGAGACCCAAAACTTGATCTAAAAGAGATTACTGGATTGAATCTATGTGCATTAAAAACCCGATCAAAAAAGGGTGGGCGAAGCAAGTGATTGAAAAACTTTGTTCTTTGTTCATCCTCGTCCTATTTATAAGAGGAGAGCAAATGAAAAATGTAACCCATTCTTTTTTTTTAAGCTCACCGACCATCTGCTAGAAGTTTTAGGCTTAATATTTTTTAGCAAAAAATCTAATAAATCTAACTGTAGTGGCCGGTGTATAACTTTTTTGGAAAGGGAGCGTGTGCGAGTTGTCTATTTCAATAATAGATTGGATCTATCCAGCTGCACTTTAAAATATTTTTTGTTTGGATAAATAAGAAAAAAGTGCATGATCTCGACGAATTACTTCTAAATAAATTCAGAAATCATATGGAAGAACCATAGCATTTCGCAACTCATTGGTAGATCAACTTTGATTCTCTATAACAAATAATGTGAGACCATTAACATGGTTAAAGCTAAAAGTAGTCGAAGCCAATACCATGTGGACATAATACAGTCAAACATGCAAGTGTAGCTTGTCCAGCAGGTAAGCATAGCTAAATGCCTTGCGTGAATTAACCAAAATGTGGTAGTACATTGTTTGATATTCTTTTAATTTGTAGCAAATCATGACCATTTAGCTAGCATTACGAAGTACATTGCAGTTTGCACTTTGCAAATTAAAATAAGTTGGAAGGAGAAAACTAGGAGGCGCCGGTCCTTTTTTTTGGTCCCAGTTAGTTTGATGGGTGGTCATGCAAGGGATTTATTCAGATATCCAAAAGGTAAACTTGAGTCAACAACGCCCTCCTAAAGAAGGCAACCTCAGCTCAGCCTTTCTGCACCCAAAACCCCCAACACGTTCACATGATCATACAAAGACATCGGCTGATTGGATGCACAGTCTCGGACCTGAAAGACGCTATATTTTGCTGTGCACGCAGCTACACGAACAATCGACACACGAGGTAGAAGCCTAGAACCGAACCCACGACACCAAAGGCACCACGAAAAGAAAGCACGCAGCGTGGATGGGAGGGAGCAGCATCCATCTGCCTGTTTGGATGATAGGAGCAGTGCTTAAAGAGAGCGCAGCGGCATGCATGAGGCAGAGGCTGCTGCTCCAGCACAAGGGACGGACGAGAGGAAAGAAAAGCAAAAGGTGACGGGGGAGACAGACAGGGCGCAATCATGCCCACCCAACAACACGATTCCCACCTACAGAAACCGAACAAGCACAAGCGTCCACGGCCCCATTTCCTTGGACTCTTCCCTCCCGCCTGCACGCCTCCCACTTTCTTTCTCGGACAATGTGACATTCTCCGCTCCCAGATTCTCTCTCATAGTAGTAGTATTTTTCTACCTGCCCATAACATAGCATCGCCATAATGGAAGGAGGAATTAGACCAACTTGCAGCACGACCGTAAGGCGACAAGCTGCGCCATGCCAAAGCTTGGCTGCTTATAAATACGCACACCACCACCACCCCTGGCGTCAACAGCCAAAACCCCACCACAACAACACACGCGCACACAGCGAAGTATATAGGCAGACAAACGGAAGCTCAAGAACTCAAGAAGAGTTTGTCAATCATCGTCGGCTCATACACTTCTTTGATCATCAATGGGGGTGCAGAGCGGCGACGGCACCATGGTGATCTCCTCCATCGCGCTGCTGCAGCAGAGGTTCAGGGATCTGGAAAGGGTCAAGGAGAAGCGGGAGGAGAGGCTTCTCCAGATGCTCGCCCCTCGCACCGGCGGCATCACTGCTGCCACTGCCGCTCCAAGGGAGGCCCCGGTCAAGTGGTTCTTCCACCCGGAGCTGCTGTATCCATGCAGGTCGCGCGATATCGCCGCTACCTTATTTCCGGTCGTGCCGGCAACCACTGCTTGTGAATGCAAAACCTTCCAGCTCCGCGGCGACTCGCTCGCCATGGACCTGTGGCCCAGTAAGGCCTACAAGCATGTCTCCAGTGAAGTTGACGTCGACACCTCACTGCACCTCTAGACTACTACTACTACTACTGAAATGTTGGGCTAAGCTGTTGTTAACCTTCTGAGTCTCATCGTTGGTTACTCTCGCTGTTTTCGGTAGCCTACTGTATTTCTCCTCTTTCTTTGGTTGTAACAAGGGGCAGAGGGGTGGTGAGCTGTAATTATTGCCAGTAGTATAATGATGCCGGTTGTTCTCTTTGTTACCTTGTAGGTAAAGAACTGCTGGCATCTTCTAGTTGGGCACTTGTTTCATCCGAGTATGAAAGTAGCTCTGCAGGGCAACCATTCTCTGTCATATCAGGACACTCATCATCATCACTATCAGAAGAATCATCTTTCTTTTTCTTCCGTTTGATGATCTTTTTGTTAATCAGACGGTTCACACCCTTGTTGTCAACATTTACACATTCGCTGCTTATTGGCTTGAACCGGACTTTGCTGACCTTCCTTGCATTAGCCTCCAATATCTGAAAAGGAGGGCACATAATTTTAAAGGGTAATCATTTAAAAATTATTTAAGACGGTAGTAGAAAAGGCTCAAATATATAATGGACCTTTTTTCAGTTTGAAATAGAAATAAAGTATTTCATCATGTTTTCTTTTTCATAATACAATATATTTCGAGTATAATACATTAGTGCTCTTTCCTACATGCATTAGTTCTTATTTATTATACAATTCTTTAGATTTATACAAGGGAATATTAGTGCAAGGGAGAAAAACCTAGAGACTGGTTGTTTCCTAGAAGTTGACCACACTTTCCGTTAACTCGGCATGAACTGTCCAATTTCTACTAAAGAAGGGGAAAAAAAAATGCACGTCTCAATTCATTAATAGCTGAAGATCCCTATGGCAAGAAACCAGGACTTAGAAGTTAGAACCTTGCATCAGAGCAAATAAAATCAACTGAACCAAACTAACATTAGGTTTATTACGTGCTGTTATAGAGCAATTCAGCCTTCAGGTCTTGGAAAGTAACATTTTAACAGTTAACAACTCTAAGAAATGATTTCATAACTGGCGATTCGCTAAATATGGCACTCTTAAATTACACAAATTCCTACCATGTGTAAAAGCATAGCACTAAGTGGTATTTTTTGCACATGGTGAGAATTTGTGCAACTCTGGAGTGCTATGTGGGCAATTTGCTCGTAAGGAAGGGCAACCTCCAAATACTAGCTACATTGTAGTAACACTGAAGGAAACAAAAAAAAGACCTGGTGACAGATCTTTCTGCAAACAAAAGTAAACAGAATACTTGCAGGATTACCTCAAGTTCATAGGCTTGAGTTCTTTCTCTATCATCTTGGTGATCAGATCCTTCCTCTTCATATTCACCATTTTCTTCTCTGTTATTCTTCTCAAGTATCACAAGCATTTTCCCACCTTCTTCTGGTATATATCCAAAGGATTCACATACAAAACCAGACACCGTCTCATATTGATGACCCTGCAAATAAATGTGTTTCAAAGTGGTTTAGGATTTCAGTCATTTCTAAAGGAATCGAAGACTTCACCAACACCATATGATGAGTGCCATGATCATAGATCATATTTCACTAAAACAACATTTTCTTCCATATAGTTCAAGTAGAGGATATCTCCAAGAATGATAGATCCTTTATGCTGGGTTCAACAGTAAACCTCAAAATCTCAAGTATAATTAGGGAAGACCAGATATCCAAGTTCATTTACATTTTTTGTCATGACAATCTAAGAAGAGTAAAATGAACTCTTGATCCATGTAGCCAAGGAACAGTCACATGTAAGGCACCACAAAATAAACAGGCCAGGTTGGAGGCAAAAGGCTATGCTATGTGTCCCAGTCTGTACCTTTGCAAACAAGTTAGCTAGCTGAAGACTGGAAGACACGTACTGAAGAGTAACAACCTGCCACTACAGTTGTGGCTTATGTAAGGGCGTGTTTGGTAACAGTAGGGTTGGGGAAAGGGAAAGGGAAGAGGTTGGGAGTTAATTTGCCTAGGCCCCTAGGGAGTTGGGTTGGGGGAAGGGAATGGGAAGAGATTGAGAGTTCAACTCCCTTCATAAGTTTTTCAATTCCCTACCCCCTCCCTATGTCCTCCAAACTAACAAACAAGGGAGTTTTCTTGCTCTAGCTGTGAGTTCCCTTTCCCTTCTACTAAATTCCCTTCAACCAAATGCACCCTAAGAAGCATTAACTCTAATATGCTTGTTGAGCTTAGGCTTAACAAGTTCTCTAGCAATGTTAATCTTGCCGTGCTAGGCATTAGCATAGCAAGTGCAAGCACAGAAAGACCAAAATCAACAGGAGGTCAACATAGTGATACAGTAATGACTACTAACCATGTTTCTGGATATAATTGTTGTGTGCAAATATTTTTCACGTGAATTAATTTCAAAACATGCTCAAAAACAAAATGATTGGAACATACCCAGAGACTAAGCATTAGAGATGGGTGCATGGAAATTAGCAGTCCATGTGCCTAAACCATGACCTAGCCTTTCGCCCTTTTTAGCATTTTTTTTTAAAAAAATGGTGACTTTTATTGGGTTCCATTTCTAGCCTACCTCAACTTGTTTGGGACCTAAAGGCTTTGCTGTTGCTGTTGCTGCTGCTGCTGCTCAAAAAGAAAATGATGTAGCACATAAAGAAGGAAAGCTAGATACAGTTTGTGATTTAAAAGATAACCTCAATCGATGGAAACAGAAAAGAATCAAGAGGATCAAACCCAAAGGATCGAACGTGAGCGCATCTTTTCATGCATGATATTCCCAGTTATGTTTCGTGTGTTATCTCAGTACAATTGCGTCTTTCCTTATGCGACTTGAGGTGGGACCATCGAAAATCTTACGACCAAATGTCTCCAAAATTCAGCCTTATCAATCCCCTCCAGTAAAAGAAAAAACAAAGGCCAAAAAACAAATTCCAATGAATTTTATCAAATCTTCATTATTTTATTATTTAGTCACATCCATGCCGGCAACCTAATGTGAAGATCTACCAGCTAGCATTTACAGGTGTTGGGACTCCTTATATTTTTTTATTTCAATTTCAAATTTTGTTTGAAAATTTCCATCAATAAATATATCGATATTTCCAGTAACTGCCAAAATTCAGCCTTAGTGAGGTACAAGTTTATAAAACCAGCAATATTTTTCCCATGTGGTCCACTAATAAATTAGAAGATGGCACACTGTCGAACCTGCATTGTTAGAAAGGTTGTTCAAGATCTAGTACTTTTTATTTCAAATTTTTATGTCGAGTTGTTTAAAATGTCGTGTGCATCTGCTATATATATAGCCAAGATGTGGCGTTAATTATTTGCTTTATTCATGGAACAAACACATCTGTGTGTTTTGACCATGTGCATTTAGGGTGTATCCCTGTGAAACCAGTAAAAAGTTTCCTGTATGGGGTTTGTGTTTGCGTCATAGATCAATAAAAAATCTTTGAGTCACCTTATCTAGGCCAGGAGTTGTCTTGTTCACAGGTCAAAGATCATATTAGGGTTAACTTCATGTGTTTTTCTGTTCCATCACGAATGATTAGGTAACCTGTAGATTTGACCTCATCCCGAGGTTTGATCCGCATAAAAAAGCAAGTGACATCAGATGTCATCAACACAAGAACCCTCCATTCAACCCCACCACAAGAAACTAGAGTCTGCTTCTCAGTCTTTCGAGCAGTCAAAAATATTTGAAACTACTGCTTGATGGAGGGAAGGGAAAGAAAAAAGGGAGAGCAGCAGTGTGAAGAGAGAAACTGCACTGGATTGGAGTTTATGCTGAAGTAGCTTGTTCCATTCTCTAAATGTAGTTACACACATATATATAGAACTTACAATTCCTCCCTTGATGGTTACACACAGAGAATTCTAAATACTTCTATGCCTACTTAGCCACTAAGTAACAATGTCTAATATAGATGCTACCTATTAAAGACTAGAGCAAATTCTAGATAGATTCTACCATATAGAAGATAGGAGAGTATTCTAGACTTATCTAACATTCATCCCCTAAGTCTTGATACTCTCCTTATTCCTTGATTTTGACCACACCAATCTTGGTGCGCAACTCCTGAAATGTAGCTCGCCCTAATGCCTTTGTCAGAATGTCAACGAGCTGTTCAGTAGTACTAATGTAGGTGTTCTTGGCCTTCCCTTGTTCCACGCAGTCGCGGATAAAATGATACCTTGTAACAATGTGCTTGCTGAGTTCATGAAAAACTGGATTTTTGCTCAATGCAATCGCCACCTTGTCTATCTTGAGCTCGAAGGACTCGGCTTCCTTGTTTTGAATTTCTCCTAGCAGACGCGCCAGCCACACTCCCAGACAGGTAGCAGAAGTGGCTACGATATACTCTACTTCGCAAGATGAGAGTGTCACTACTCTCTGCATTAAAGATTGCCAACTGATCGGACTTGATCCAAGGAAGAAGATGGCGCCACTAGTGCTTTTTTGTGTGTCCACGTCTCCTGCCATGTCACTATTTGAATATCCAACAAGACTAGGTTCTATTCCACCCTTTTCATACTTGATCCTATGACAAATGGGCAGCTCAACATTCCAATGGGCCAAAATGTACAGAGTACAGGCAAAGGGAAAAATGTAAATAAGACCCTATACAAAGTACTATTAACACCCCCCCCTCAAACTCAAGGTGGATCCACTACATTGAGTTTGGAGAGGTGGAAACCATTGCATAGCTCTAGTTTGTGCCTTGGTGAGGAAGTCTGCAAGCTGGAGCTCTGATGGCACAAACTCAAGAGCAACCACCTGCTGCTGCACCTGTGATCGGACATACGATGCATCGACACCAATATGCTTCGTAAGCTCATGCTTCACTGGATCGCGAGCAATACTGATGGCGCCGGTGCTGTCGGAGTGCACTGTCGTAGGGGAGGAGATAGTGACTCCAAAATCTGCCAAAAGCCACCTCAGCTATGTCACCTCAGTCGTCACAGAAGCCAACGCCCGCAACTCAGCCTCGGTACTAGAGCGGGAAACAGCCTATTGCTTCTTGGTCTTCCAGAAAATTGAGGAGCCAAGGAAGACACAATAAGCAGAGATGGACCTGCGATCAGAGGGGTCACTAGCCCAGGAAGCATCAGAGTAGGCCTGAAGATGCAAGGAGCTGGAGCGAGAGAAGAACAGCTGGCGATCAATAGTACCACAAAGGTACCGCAGGACACGACGAAGGTGACTATAGTGTATCTGAGTAGGAGCAGACATGAACTGACTCAGAATGTGAACAGCATAGGAGATGTCCGGACGAGTAATACCAAGATAAACAAGACTCCCAAATAGATGACGATAACGAGTAGGATCAGCAAGAGGATCACCATCGGTGGGACGAAGCTGAAGGTGAAGCTCCATGGGAGTGTCAACCGTGCGCTGATCAGTGAGACATGCACGAGTAAGAAGGTCGTGAATGTATTTCCGTTGGGAGAGATAGTAACCCTCAGGAGTGGAAGTGACCTCTATCCCAAGGAAGTACCAAAGAGGACCCAGATCTGACATATGAAACTGCTCACTAAGGCGTGCCTTAACAAAGGCAATAAACTGAGGATCATCCCCGGTGATCAGCATGTCATCCACATAAAGAAGAAGAAGTGTCCGACCACGAGAAGACTGGTGAACAAAGAGAGCAGGGTCATGTTGACTCGCAACAAACCTAGCAGCAGTAACAACAGAGGTGAAGCGCTCAAAACAAGCACGATTATGAGTCGTACTGACTCAAATCGAGCGACCAGCGCATACACCTCATCAAAGGCCACTCCGGCGCGCTGGACATATCCCTTCGCCACCAATCGCGCCTTGTGCCGGACTATGTTACCGTCGGCGTCCTTCTTCAACTTGTAGACCCACTTGAGACCAATGGGACGAACATTAGCCGGCGATTCAACGAGCCTCCATGTTTTATTTTCTTCTATCGCCCTCAGTTCCTCCTTCATGGCTTCACGCCATGCTTCTTCTTGGCAGCCTCAGAGTAAGTGTGGGGCTCCCCTGCACTTAGAAAGTGCAGCTCTACATCTTCTAGCTCATGTTCTACAAGTCCTGGAGGATGTAAGTCGCCACCGAGCACATTGTCAATGAGTCGAAATCGGACGTGCGTCGTGTTGTGGTGTCCGTCCAACATATCGCCAATGTGACGGAATCGGACGGGCATCGTGTTGTGGTGCCCGTCCAACATGTCTTCAGCATTGGGCGATGGCGAAACAAACTTGACATCTTCTCTTGATGCGTCAGTTGGAGCTTCAAAATCAGGTGATGCCTCAAGACCAAGCACCATCTCCCCACTCCCTTGCACGCCACCCCCTTCTCCTATCTCCATGGGTCTAAAGAGAGCCCATCACCTATGTCGAGAGTTCAATTGAGAACTCACATGAATGCCAATCATCTTTATCTTCCATCTTGCTCCAATCCCAGCCTCTGTCCTCGTCGAATACCAGATTATTAGTGATATGAACTCGCCGGGATATTGGATCAAACACCTTATAGGCCGTGGACCCTTCAACATATCAGAGAAACACGACCGGGAGACTTCGGTCTTCAAGTTTCCCTTGTTGTGGCTTTAGTTTCTAAGCCAAGCAACCGAATGTGGGAAGGAAACTGACTGCCGGTTTCTTCTTGTGCTAAGCCTCATATGGTGTCTTCCCATTGAGGGCCTTCGTTGGTGAACGATTTAGAAGCTAGACAGATGTTGTGACCACCTCACCCCAGAACTTCGCAGGCATACCACGCTGCTTGAGTAGACTGCGCGCCATAGCAACCGCTGTCTGGTTCCAACACTTTACAACTCCATTATGTTGAGAGTAGGGCGCCGAATGATAACTCTGAACTCCTTGATCTGCGTAGTATTGTGCGAATTCCACAGAAGTGAACTCCCCTCCATTATCAGTCTGAAGTATCCAAAGCTTGTTGCCACTTTCTAGCTCTGTCGCGGCTTGAAACCACTTTATCGCTACTGGAGCATCACCCTTTGCGGCTAACAGCACCAGCCATATGAAACGGGTGCAATCGTCCACCAGGAGGAGGAAACATCGCTTGCCGCCGGGTGTCGCTGGAGTAATAGGCCCGCAGAGGCCTCCATGAACAATGTCTAATATAAATGCTACATACTTCTATGCCTACTTAGCCAAAAAGTAACAATGTCTAATATAAAAGCTATCTATAGAAGACTAGAGAAGATTCTAGATAGATTATACCCAAGGGTTTAAATCGTGTTTTTCGCAACTTCGTGGCGAGGTCTAAAAAAAGCTATAAAAGCTATACTGGGCTATAGCGGAAGCTATTCTATATAGCGGTTTGGCATTAAATATAATAAAACATGACATATATAGTATGTAACACAACACCAGATGCCCATAAAAATATTAGTTTCATTAAAGATCCAACTTAATTAGAGTGTTAGACTATTAGTGCATTACTTTTATAAAACAGGACACTTTCGAAGTACTAGTACCGTAGTACATCCTCATATGTCATAAGTCACAACTCACAAGTTGTAACACTAGATGATCATAACAAACTATTCTTCTCTAGATTCATTATAAGGAGACTAGGAGAGTCATGATCACTTATCAATTTCATAACAATAGTGCTATCCTCTTCTGATGTAGATGAAGTGACAGTGTTTTCTTCCTCTTCATTAGGAATTAATTTCCTCCTAGTTTGAGGTTGTTTACCAATGCTAGTAGCCCCATTTTTTGCTTCTAGTCTATATAGGTCCATCATGATCGTGTTGAGGGTTTGTTATATCATTTTCCCTTGTTATATCATTTTCCCCATCATTTTCAATTTCTCTAACCCATCCATTAGGATCATCTTCAAGAACATCGATGGTTGATGCCTAAATTGGATCCCTACACCGTTGAGGAGGATCGAGGTTTGGGCCATTTGGGCTGAAGTTTTGGGCCATTGGTTGGTTTCTGAGCTGGTGTTTGCAAAAATGAGAAATAGCGCCGCTATTTTCCGCTAAGCGATTTCTGCTATAGCGCATATAGCTGCATTAGCAGCAGAAAGGCCTATAGCTTAGTGTTTTGTGTCTAAAAACGCTATAGCGCCGCGAAAGCCAGCTCAACGATCACCTCTTCACAAACTCTATACATGAGGGTCTTCCACATAGAAAATAAGCGTATATCGAGGAAGTATGATCATAGAGAGCAAGGCCATGGTCACTCGCACAGAATCCAAAAACAGTGACAACACAATTGCAATGCTCAAACCAAAGCACAAGGGGCTTGATCGATGTTTTGTTAGATATAATTTTGACATTTACTAGAAGATTGTAAAAGGAGTAGCTAGTTGGTAGCTGCATGGAGATGCTAACAACATCTAGAACATTCAGTTCGGCTACTAGTTTCATAGATGAAATAGATACTAGATACTAGAAACAGCTAGCTATTATTAGGACTTAAATATTAATAGCTAGCTATAGAATGTTCTACATATATGTATTGGGATAGCAAGTGTATAAATAGGACTTGCAAGTATGCAATGCAGAAATATAGAAAATAGTTTGTTTGCTGCTTGCTGCATTCTGTTTCTTACATTTTGTGCTAGCTCCAGCCTGTGAGATTAGTTGTTAGGTTGTGTGTGGCTGTGATTTCCTGGGCTACAGCCAACAAGTTTGAAGGTTGTTGCCATGAATCCATTAACTATGAAAGTAAGTGTATATACTCCAAACAAAGAAGTTACATTAATTGAGGTTTTAATGCATATACTATCACCAATTCATTGTTTACAATAGTATAGGTGAATATTAATTATCAGGTTTAGGAGTTGTTCTCTTCAGCTTATCTTTCTTATTTGCTTATTGAGTTTAGAAAACTTCCTCACGTAGCTTGGGAAGTCTGGTCCGTTTCATGTCACTTGTATCATTTTGACACAGAAAAAAAGGCCAACAAAAACCAAAGTGTTTGACTTTTCGACTTACACCAAGTACATAAGACAACAAGTTAACCTTCACATGAAACAACGCAAGGACTAACAAAACAATACATGAGCACATGAAAACACCTAGCATTAGATAATTTAACTTGAAGCACCCTTAACAGAGGTACGAGACATAATGTTTAAAATAACTCGAGAAGGGATGAGTATCATATGTAAGAAAATGACCATAAAAGATTTCAAGTAAAAAACATAAGAGCTAGGCTTTAACACAACTTGACTAATCTCAACATTTCTATGTAGCACATACAAAATGGAACTAATTTTATGTTGAGCATGATATGATATGATGAGCTCTACTCATAAGCAAACTTATCAATTCCGTTTCATTCCAACCGGAACGGACAGATCTTCTCTTTCTATCGCTAAAAACAGAACGGCATGAGCTAAATTGGGTACCGGCCTCCATTCCGGCCCATTCTGCTTATTCCGGACAGATTTTTCTCGTTCCAGTCAAAACTCGTTCCGCGGCAATCAACGTTCATGGGATGGTAATGGGTCTGGGCCTAGGCTCTATGGACCCAGACCCGAGACCCAAGCTCAACCTTCATGCTGCCTATGAGGATAGCAACAGCACGAGCCTCGTTCGCCTGCCAGGTCTCCAATGTCTCGACATCTGCAACATACTGCTCTACAGCCTTGTCATAGGATTCCTTGGCAACATCAGAAACAGGGGTGCCATCTGCAGCAGGTCGAGGCTCCTCTCGTGTAGTCGGAGTAGGAGGCCGCGGAGTGGATCCGGTGAGATGGCCCCAAAGTCGATGACTGTCGAGACACACACGAAGCATGGGAGCCTAAGACCGATAATTTGTCCTATCAAAGACCACCTGGGGAAGCTGCATCAAACCAGGGAGGCGAGAAGCTTGAGGAGCGGCGCCTACGGAGTTCGCCATGGAGAGACCCGTGCTGTGCTGCCCAAAAGATGCTAGGTAGCGCGGTACAGGGCCTGGCCGGAACAGAGGGACGGCCCTTCTGGAGCAGAGGAGGGCCGGTGGAGGACTGGCGGCGGTCACCGGCGACGGTCGCTGGAGCAGAGGACGTGGCCCGCGGCGTTGGCGGCGCGTGGCCCGCGGCAAGCGGGGCTGGAGCACAGCCCATGGCGCGCAGCCCGGCCGAAGAGGAGCAGCGACGCGCGGCCCTCCCCCCGACGTGGCGTCGCCGGAGCAGAGGTGGCGGCGCGGCGCTAGATCTGACGAAGCAGGAGGAGAGCGCGCCCGGCTGCGATGCCGTGGAGGAGCGGGAGGGCGGCGGCGCAGCAGGAGGAAGAGAGGTGGAGGCCCACGGTGGCGGCGGCGCCGGCGGCTGGTGGAGGGAACCCTAGGGGGAGCTAGGGTTCAGAGCCTTGGCTCTGATACCATGTGACAAATGGGCAGCTCAACATTCCAATGGGCCAAAATGTACAGAGTACAGGCAAAGGGAAAAATGCAAATAAGACCCTATACAAAGTACTATTAACAGATCCCATATGAGATCGTCCCAGCGAGGTAGCGTTAGAACCCGTTTGAGAGCCGTCATGTGTTCCGTTGACGGTGATTCCATGCTAAGATATCTGACGGAGTACGAGATGCCTAGAAGGGTGTGGACAAGGTAGCAGAGACTTCCCACGAGGCTCCTGTATGAAGTGGCATCAGCTGCAGGTGCCGAGCTCACCTTGCTTAACTTGAATCGTGGCTCCATTGGCAGAAGACAAGGATTGCATCTTTGCATTCCTGCTACAACAATAATCTTCTTGGTATAGGCGGCCTGGCACAAGGTAATCATGTCGTCGTCCTGCTTCACTTCAATTCCGAGATAGTATAAAAGCAATCCAAGATCACTTATCTTAAATTTGCTCTTCATCTCTACCTTGAACTTGGACACTTCCTTCGGATTACTTCCAGTCAATCAGGTCATCTACATAGACTCCCACCAAGAGTCTATCTTTGCCTGTCTATCTAGTGTGCACTCCATGCTCTGAAGTGCACCGGTTGAAACCGAGAAACAGCAAGCTTCTATCGAGCTTTATTTTCCAAGCACGCGGGGCTTGGGGCAATCCATACAAGGCCTTATCAAGTCTGTAGATAAGGTGCTCCTTACCTTTGATAGCAAAACCTGGAGGTTGCTCTACGTAGACTTCTTCCTCTAGGTCTCTATTAAGGAAGGCAGACTTGATATCGAGGTGGTGAATCACCCATCCATTGTGTGCCGCGATTGCGATTATGAGTCGTAGTGACTCAAATCGAGCGACCAGCGCATACACCTCATCAAAGGCCACTCCGGCACGCTGGACATATCCCTTCGCCACCAATCGCGCCTTGTGTCGGACTATGTTGTCGTCGGCGTCCTTCATCAACTTGTAGACCCACTTGAGACCAACGGGACGAACGTCGGCTGGCAATTCAACAAGCCTCCATTTTTTATTTTCTTCTATCGCCCTCAGTTCCTCCTTCATGGCTTCACGCCATGCTTCTTCTTGGCAGCCTCAGAGTAAGTGTGGGGCTCCCCTGCACTTAGAAAGTGCAGCTCTACATCTTCTAGCTCATGTTCTACAAGTCCTGGAGGATGTAAGTCGCCACCGAGCACATTGTCAATGAGTCGAAATCGGACGTGCGTCGTGTTGTGGTGTCCGTCCAACATATCGCCAATGTGACGGAATCGGACGGGCATCGTGTTGTGGTGCCCGTCCAACATATCTTCAGCATTGAGCGGTGGCGAGACAAACTTGACATCTTCTCTTGATGCGTCAGTTGGAGCTTCAAAATCTGGTGATGCCTTAGGTACAAGCACCATCTCCCCACTCCCTTGCACGCCACTCCCTTCTCCTATCTCCATGGGTCTAGGGAGAGCCCATCACCTATGTCGAGAGTTCAATTGAGAACTCACATGAATGCCAATCATCTTTGTCTTCCATCTTGCTCCAATCCCAGCCTCTGTCCTTGTCGAATACCAGATCATTAGTGATATGAACTCGCCGGGATATTGGATCAAACACCTTATAGGCCTTGGACCCTTCAACGTATCCGAGAAACACGACTGGGAGACTTCGATCTTCAAGTTTCCCTTGTTGCGGCTTTAGTTTCTTCATATAAGCCAAGCAACCGAATGTGGGAAGGAAACTGACCGCCGGTTTCTTCTTGTGCTAAGCCTCATATCATGCCTTCCCATCGAGGGCCTTCGTTAGTGAACGATTTAGAAAGTAGACAGCTGTTGTGACCGCCTCACCCCAGAACTTCGCAGGCATACCACGCTGCTTGAGTAGACTGTGCGCCATAGCCACTGTCTGGTTCCGACGCTTTACAACTCCATTTTGTTGTGGAGAGTAGGGCGCCAAATGATAACTCTGAACTCCATGATCTGCGTAGTATTGTGCGAATTCCACAAATGTGAACTTCCATTATTAGTCTGAAGTATCCGAAGCTTGTTGCCACTTTCTAGCTCTGTCGCGGCTTGAAACCTCTTGATTGCTACTGGAGCATCACCCTTTGCGGCTAATAGCACCAGCCATATGAAACGGGTGCGATCGTCCACCAGGAGGAGGAAATATCGCTTGCCGCCGGGTGTCGGTGGAGTAATAGGCCCGCAGATGTCTCCATGAACAATGTCTAATATAAATGCTACATTCAACCCCACCACAAGAAACTAGAGTCTGCTTCTCAATCTTTCGAGCAGTCAAAAATATTTGAAACTACTGCTTGATGGAGGGAAGGGAAAGAAAAAAGGGAGAGCAGCAGTGTGAAGAGAGAAACTATACTGGATTGGAGTTTATGCTGAACTAGCTCGTTCCATTCTCTAAATGCAGTTACACACATATATATAGAACTTACAATTCCTCCCTTGATGGTTACACACAAAGAGCATTCTAAATACTTCAATGCCTACTTAGCCACTAAGTAACAATGTCTAATATAAATGCTATCTATAGAAGACTAGAGAAGATTCTAGATAGATTATACCCAAGGGTTTAAATCGTGTTTTTCGCAACTTCGTGGCGAGGTCTAAAAAAAGCTATAAAAGCTATACTGGGCTATAGCGGAAGCTATTCTATATAGCGGTTTGGCATTAAATATAATGAAACATGACATATATAGTATGTAACACGACACTAAATGCCCATAAAAATATTAGTTTCATTAAAGATCGAACTTAATTAGAGTATTAGACTATTAGTGCATTACTTTTATAAAACAGGACACTTTCGAAGTACTAGTACCGTAGTGCATCCTCATATGTCATAAGTCACAACTCACAAGTTATAACACTAGATGATCAGAACAAGCTATTCTTCTCCAGATTCATTATAAGGAGAGTCATGATCACTTATCAATTTCATAACAATAGTACTATCCTCTTCTGATGTAGATGAAGTGACAGTGTTTTCTTCCTCTTCATTAGGAATTGATATCCTCCTAGTTTGAGGTTGTTTACCAATGCTAGTAGCCCCTTTTTTTGCTTCTAGTCTGTATAGGTCCATCATGATCGTGTTGATTGTTTGTTATATCATTTTCCCCATCCTTTTCAATTTCTCTAACCCATCCATTTGGATCATCTTCAAGAACATCGATGGTTGATGCCTAAATTGGATCCCTACACCGTAGAAGGGGATCGAGGTTTGGGCCATTTGGGCTGAAGTTTTGGGCCATTGGTTGGTTTCTGAGCTGGTGTTTGCAAAAATGAGAAATAGCGCCGCTATTTTCCGCTACGCGATTTACGCTATAGCGCATATAGCTGCATTAGCGGCAGAAAGGCCTATAGCCTAGCGTTTTGTGTCTGAAAACGCTATAGCGCCGCGATAGCCGGCTCAATGATCACCTCTTCACAAACTCTATACATGAGGGTCTTCCACATAGAAAATAAGCGTATATCGAGGAAGTATGATCATAGAGAGCAAGGCCATGGTCACTAGCACAGAAGCCAAAAACAGTGATGACACAATTGCAATGCTCAAACCAAAGCACAAGGGGCTTTATCGATGTTTTGTTAGATATAATTTTGACATTTACTAGAAGATTGTAAAAGGAGTAGCTAGTTGGTAGCTGCATGGAGATGCTAACAGCATCTAGAACATTCAGTTTGGCTACTAGTTTCATAGATGAAATAGATACTAGATCTAGAAGCAGCTAGCTGTTATTAGGACTCAAATATTAATAGCTAGCTATACTGCTATACTGCTATAGAATGTTCTACATATATGTGTTGGGAGAGCAAGTGTATAAATAGGACTTGCTAGTATGCAATGCAGAAATATAGAAAATAGTTTGTTTGCTGCTTGCTGCATTCTGTTTCTTACTTTTTGTGCTAGCTCCAGCCTGTGAGATTAGTTGTTAGGTTGTGAGTGGCTGTGATTTCCTGGGCTACAGCCAACAGGTTTGAAGGTTGTTGCCATGAATCCATTAACTATGAAAGTAAGTGTATATACTCCAAACAAAAAAGTAACATTAATTGAGGTTTTAATGCATATACTATCACCAATTCATTGTTTACAATAGTATAGGTGAATATTAATTATCAGGTTTAGGAGTTGTTCTCTTCAGCTTATCTTTCTTATTTGCTTATTGAGTTTAGAAAACTTCCTCACGTAGCTTGGGAAGTCTGGTCCGTTTCATGTCACTTGTATCATTTTGACACAGAAAAAAAGGCCAACAAAAACCAAAGTGTTTGACTTTTCGACTTACACCAAGTACATAAGACAACAAGTTAACCTTCACATGAAACAACGCAAGGACTAACAAAACAATACATGAGCACATGAAAACACCTAGCATTAGATAATTTAACTTGAAGCACCCTTAACAGAGGTACGAGACATAATGTTTAAAATAACTCGAGAAGGGATGAGTATCATATGTAAGAAAATGACCATAAAAGATTTCAAGTAAAAAACATAAGAGCTAGGCTTTAACACAACTTGACTAATCTCAACATTTCTATGTAGCACATACAAAATGGAACTAATTTTATGTTGAGCATGATATGATATGATGAGCTCTACTCATAAGCAAACTTATCAATTCCGTTTCATTCTGGCCGGAACGGACGGATCTTCTCATTCCGTCCCTAAAAACGGAACGGCATGAGCTAAATTGGGTACCGACCTCCATTCCGGCCCATTCCGCTTATTCCGGACGGATTTTTCTCGTTCCAGTAGAAACTCGTTCCGCGCCAATCAACGTTCATGGGATGGCAATGGGTCTGGGTCCTTCAGGCCCAAGCTCTATGGACCCAGACCCGAGACCCAAGAGTTGAACCTAGACCCAGACCCAAAAACTGTAAGACCCAGACCCGGATCAAGACCTGGACCCAAACCCATCGGGTCTACTCAGACCAGAAAATTTATAAAAACACCATATATCATTTCAGAATCAGCAGCAAATATACATTACAACTATGCCACATATATAACAATTAGTAGCATTTCAAGAGCATATAAGCACAAAAATTAACTAGCCATCCAACTTAAAATCATAAATAATCATATATAAGCTAACACAAATATAAATTACTCCACCAGTTACAACTAAAAGGTTTAAACACAAGGCAACAAGCATCCTTTAACCCAACAACACACACATTTAATTGGACCTATGTGTTAGTGCTACAGTTCGGGTCTAATTGGAAATTGGACACACACAGTCTGGGTACCCATGGGTCTAAAGTTGGACCAAGACCCAGACCCGGACCCAGACCCGAATTTCCATACCCATGGGTCCGTTCTTGGACCCAGACCTGGACCCATCGGGTCGGGTACCCATGGGTATTTCTGCCATCCCTATAACTCATAAGTCATAAAAAGTTTCACCATGGGAAATATGCAGTCAAAATTACTTCAACTTTGACCAACATATTTGTCAGTATTTTAATATAGAAACCATATAAAAATGATATGTCAATTTTACTAAATTTTGCAAATATATTACACTACACACTACATACCAAAGTTACATCTTGGACACTACTAATATCCAAAATGACACTTTCTTGTAACCAGAGGGTTTGCATGTCAAGTCAGAAGGAAAGTAAAAAAACAATGAAAAATGTACCTCTGGTATTTTTACACCAAGCTCTTCAGATAGATGGTCTATTGATGTATTTGCATCGACATCAAATGTTCCATCTTCCCGCATTACTATATAACCTGTTTTCTTCTGAATTTCCTCCTACAAAGATAAAAATGTCAACACAAGGAAACAAGAAACTACCATAGCAACCAACAAGAGAGAAGAAATAGCAAGTGGTTCTTAATTACTGAATGAAACAAACAGATCTATTATGACATGATTACAACTAGGAAACTAGTAGGAACAAGCCAGTTCCAGCACCAACCGAAACAGTATATTGAATCCTTGCCAATTATAATGCCATGTTCATTCCAACTTTGTCCGAGTTAGCATGACTTAATGACCAACTCAGAATGCCTCCTCAAGGTTCTGTTTGATTTTCACTGCAGCGTAATACTCATTTTTTTCATTATAGAATCAGGGTGTTAGTAGTTTCTGGCTGGTTTACGGAAATCTAGTGACCAGTAACCTTCTGGTCTATATAAACACTGGTTATATGAGCTATCATTAAAGTTTTTATTTTCAGTTGAGCGATCCATAAATAGGGCGGTTGATATTTATTTGAGTTCAAGTTAAATCGGAAGGTTTCAGAAAACAATTTGAACCTTGGGTTACAAGTAATACTCAACCCTATAAATGGTTACACACTGTAACTTGTGAAATCAAGCAAAAAATAAATAGCATTTCTCTCACAAAAAACCTTCTCCTCATTTAATTTTATTTCTCAATCTGAGTTGTCTTAGCCCTTCTGTAGTGCTGTGTGTAGCATTTAGTATTTAACACCCATCACATTCTGTCCAATAAATAAATTACTGAATTCAGACCACAACATAGCACTATTTGTGGCCAATACATGGCATAAACAAAACATGAACAAAACAAAGGAAGCACAAGCAATCATCAATTATATAACTAT
The DNA here is from genome assembly GCA_005191435.1 of Raddia distichophylla. Classification (NCBI taxonomy): domain Eukaryota; kingdom Viridiplantae; phylum Streptophyta; class Magnoliopsida; order Poales; family Poaceae; genus Raddia; species Raddia distichophylla. The sequence goes on along the minus strand of SPJY01033272.1, from coordinate 837,518 downwards.
GTAAAACAATGAATAAAATACCATGCAACTTAATGGCATTGAACACTGAAGTGAAAATTGTAAACAAATAAGTTCCTAAAATAAATCACCTTTGAATCATTCTCATCAAAAATTTCGCCAACTATTTCTTCCACCACATCTTCTAGAGTCACAATCTGCAATTTTTACCAGTTAGATGAATGTTCCTGAAGTATGAGATAATTTCTTTAAAAAGGAGTACGAGATACATGAGATAAATGAAAAAAAGAATTTAGAAGCTGTTCTGATCAGCATTTCCTTAGCACAATAAAGCAGTGATTCTGCAAGGGTTTGCATATATATATTAATTATGAGGTGAAAGTATCCTTGTGTCACGAACCCAAGGAGCATGACCATATTAAAACTGGTTGTTGCACCCTAGAGGCAGCGTAAAGGTAGAATGAGGTAGTCTAAAGATTAATTTATATATTCTTGCTTGATTAGAAAATAAAACTAAAGCTATCCATTATAGAGGAATGAATAGATTTAATCATCATTATCATCATCATCACCCCCGTGTTTCCGAGTAAACTCGCAAGGTGGGGTGGGGGTCGGTGTATGCACCCTTACCCCTGAGATTAAAAATCATGGAGAGGTTGTTTCTGTTTGACCCTTGGTGATAATAGAGAACTCTCTATAACTTTGTGATCAAAAGAAGTATAGATAGTTTGATATACCATTTTGCTTTAACCCATAATAATCTAAACCCAAAGATCAAAGAATCATTTGGCTCCAAACAAAAAGTTATTCCTACAACTAATTCAACTAAAAATAGCTATGAACGGTACATGTTCTTGCATGTCACCTTGTCCCACGCCCATGACACCTTGCTCCAATTCTAGGGAGACAAGCGAGTGATAATAGTTACAAGATGAACTGTTCTTGTGAAAGCATCTAGAACTTTTATGGGTGAGCATGAGTCATGACGCATGATTAGTTTAAAAAAATATGTTAGTTTTGCATGCAATAATAGAGAAATATCATTAATCAATTTTCAAGTATCAAAAAAGAAACGAAACATATTTGAAAGATGAGTTGGGAGAATTGAATGCTATTCTGATTGATGCTCTAGGCAAGTAGGCAGATATAGTGTATAGGTACTAATCACATGGATTGACTCTAATTACAAGAATTCACTGAAAACTAATCAAGGAGCATTAATGTCTATACTAAAGAGCATAAACCTATATAATCTGCTCATAAAGAGCATAATCAATCTGTCGTAACGATGGATATATTCCAACAGATTGATTATAGACCATATTCTAACATTATTGAAGAAAATGTCAGCTTCCTAAGAGAGTTTTGGCTGTCAAGTGGATATATACAGGGAAAAAAAAGATCATTTTATTTTCTATATTTCAATATTTCAAGTTTTATTATTTTGTAGAGAAGTATATTGGTGTTAGATACATGGTGATGGAGTAGTGTGTCAATCCGACATTTCTCAGTCATAATGAGAATTTCAAAAAATGTTCCGTCTCCTCACATGTTTGCACATAGAAAACAGGGAGCAAAGCAGGTACAATTTTGAACTTAAAAGCAAGGCTTTACAGAGAACAGAGAACTAGGAAAATGACACTAATTGATCATAAAATTATAATTATATCCTAATACAGATGATCTTAACTGAATGGACTGGACAATACATCACATACTTGCAAGTGAGTATTGATTTGAGTTAATAGTGCCAAATTTGTGATTGCACATCAAAACAAATAAACAGCTCCCATTGAACAAAAACCACACTGAATGAAACCAAGAGCTATTGTCACTAGCAAGTACTCCCTCCATTCCAAAATATAGGGCGTGCATTTTTTTCAAAAGTCAATGTTTGGAATCTTTGACTAATAATTAATTAAAAATATAGATGTTTTAGTATATGCATGTAATTTATTTAGATCCGTATTTAAAATTACTTTGATATGATGTTAGTTTTGTAGTTGCTAATGACATATTTTGAAAGAAATTAACGGTCAAAGTTATATTTCGAAGACCGTGCCAAAAATTTATATGCCCTGTATTTTTGAACGGAGGGAGTATTAAATTTAAGTTTATTTTATAAAAGCATATGATGTAAATGATGGGTTTCTTACAGACGTACACCAATAGTTCCACCATATTCATTGAGGACCACTGCCATATGAACCTGCCTGATCCGAAACTCTCTTAGCAGGTTCCAAACAGACATTGAATCTGCCAAATGAAAAACAAAAATATTTTACAACCATGACAACTGTATAAGGGAGAAAAACATTATTCATGAAGAAAATAAATCAGAGGCTCAGATCTTTTAATAAAACATTTGGAGAACATTCAATAAAATTGTTAAAGAATACAGGAATGTGTCCTAAAGAGATAATTTAGTTGTACACTTCTTTTTCTGAATCATTAACGCCTTGGGGCTAACAATTACCTGGAACAAAGTATGTGGGCATATGAGCAATTTCCTTTACTGTGATTTCCTTCAACTTCTCAACCTTCAAAATAAAAATGCATGTTTATTTAGAAAATCATCATGCAAGCACAAAGGAATGAAACCAAAAAAAATAACATTAAACACGATACAGACCTCTTCGACATATTCAAGCATGTCCATTGCATATGCAATTCCAACAATATTATCTATGCGCTCTTCAAATACAGGAACTCTGGATGTAAAAGACGCAGATGTCAATGACAAGACTTCAAGATAAATGCTACAAGGCAGTCGAGAATACCTAGAGTATTGATGTGTTTCCCATAAATTTTTGAAATCAATCAGTGTTGCGGTACCATCAATTGCAACTACATCCACCAAAGGCGTCATCACCTCCCTAACATGTGTATCTTTAATCTCAAGTACATTTTCAATCATATCCTGTTACAAGACTTAGTCATTGAATTTATGTATATGTATATAGATGATCATAAGTAACTAGAAAGAACCCTCCACGAGCAGGGATATATCAATCAGATCATATAAGTGTTTTGACAGTACTAGAAAGATACATAATGTACTTAGGCAGTACTAGAAAGATACTACACATGGTGCTGAACTGCTGATGTTTTTGGGGCTATCTTTGGTGGTCTGCATGACTATAGTTTTGTTTCATAGTATCTCAACACAAGTAGTACACTAGTAACATTAGTGGGTCATGTTTGCGACTTAGTTCAGGTCACTAAATTTTGACATTGTAGTTTGGCGTCCTCAAACATGTTTAAGTGGTCCCATGGAAGATTCACTGAGCCAGGAGACATGGGGTGTTGGTCTCTAATGTGGATTACCATCCCAGCATGTACAATACCTGTGTTTAGGCGTTGAAATGTGCAATATCAATGAATAAAAGCAGCTTATTGAAAATTTCAATGCTTACTTGACCCACCGTGTGAAACAAAGTTACACACTGGGATGGCAACGTATGTCAGTGGTCAAACTGTAATACAGAACTCACTACATTCTCAGAGTAAAAAATATATTCCACAAGACCAATGATACAAAAATTGAAGTGAAGATTTATACACATTGGATGGACCAAGAAGGTGTATTTTGAGACAAAAAAAATGAAATTTGCAATAACATATAATACATTATATCTAACCTGTTCATCTTCTGCGATTGCGCCACTCAACTCTGCTCCTCGCAACATTAACTTCAGTTCATCTTCCGTAACATATGGTTCGCTGAAGAAAATAATGACGCAAAAGATTCAGAACTACATGTTCGTAAAAGATGTATATGCAATGCAGTAACAGCCAACGATATAAACAAAAAAAAATGTATAAAAAAAATCAACCAATTACAAAATCAGATATGATGTGGATATAATCAAGATTTCTGCATCTGACCACAACATTTACACTACCCAAATCCTTATCTAGATTTGTGGCCCAATATATGTACATGTATCCAATTCTGACATAGTAATATATATTCATCATCCAAATCCAGTTTCAAGATAATTATATAGAAATTAATTACTAGATATGCAACAAGGCTAATTTTGTAAGTAAATATTTCACAAACAACAGACTGTGTGCAAAATTCTATCCGAAGTACTGTCAGCTGCCAATGTAAAGTGCCGAAATTTAATTTTCTGTTAAATATGTAACAGTTTTCAAAACTATAGCCAAACCAATAGCTTTATGTGTGTGTTTTTAAGAGAATAGCCGTACGTGTTCAAGTAACCCAATATGTATCTATATCCATGAACCATTTCATTCATATTTAAACCTTTGTGCTATCGATGTTTGATCAAACTTGGTTTGAAGAATATGGTGCAGAACCATAGGTTTGGTTGTTATCCCTGCATCCTTCAAGTTGTTTTCCAGCCAAAAGCTGATGGAAGGAATTAATTGCATCCTTCAACATTATTTTTATCTTAATTAATAAGGGAATGCAGGTCCAAACTATATATGAATTGGTGTCATCTGAGCACTTCTCTTGTGGTGCCCCCATATTCACTGTTGGAGTTGCTTACAAAGATAGAGACATTTCTGAAACAAAAAATGGCTGCCTAGAGGATCAACAACTAGATCGTAAGTATTTAGCAGAGCTACACAAATCAAAAAAGAAATGCTGAAGAAAGAAAGTATGTCCCTACCTTCTCCCTTTCAGTCCTAGAATCTTTAGCATTCCCATAGACAGAAATGTAACAATCCGACCAACTGGATATAGGATCAGTGAAAGCCATGCAACCGGTCTGATATATCAATTCAAATACTATGAAATAAGATTAGTGTTTCAACAGAAGTTTTAAACAAAGTTATGCTTACAATTCACTCACCTTACGACAAACCTAGCAACCTCTGTGGCATTATGGACTGCAACACTTTTTGGTGTGATTTCTGTAAGAAGTAAAACAGCAACCTGCAAACAAAAGGGTTCTGGAGTCAGAGAATCATACGCACGTCTTAAACAGATTAAAAGATCAGTATAAGAGAGAAGATATACAGTCATGACGCCTGTTGCTGCACTGACACCTGCTTCACCAAACATTGCTGTTGCTGCCTCAGTAACAATAGCTGTTGCACCAATGTTGACCACACTATTTCATATAGAAGTATAGCGAGGATGAAAGAAGAAAATAATTAGGCGGATTGACAAAATAAAATTAGAACAAACACTGCACAACAAAGGAAATCCATAAATTACGTTGTGCCAATGAGTATGGTTGTCAGGAAGCGAGTAACATCACTTCGGAGCATTCTGAAAACACCATTCTCAGGTTCCTTTTCTGCCAGTTCACGAACCTGAAAGAACCACAAAGCAAATTATCATCAAATAGTCGTTTATTAAAATCAAAAGAGGGATATCAGTTTACAGCATTTGAGAAACAAATAAAAGTATGGAAACTTTATAAAGCACATAGCTAAAGAATAAAAAGCCGACAAAATTAAAGCTGCAAATCTGGACATCAGTTTATAACATTTGAGAAACAAATAAAAGAAATGGAACCTTTATAAAGCACACAACCAAAAAGCCAACAAAGTTAAAGCTGCAAATCTGATCCCAATGGAGATGCCCGCAAAACCATTACATAACAATATTTTCCATCTTTGTTTCAGGCCACGTATTTCAAAACTGTGTTATTCTCGTGAAAGTTTGCCAACATGGATAAAAATTCAAACAAAGTGTGCTGATGCAGGAAGATTCTAGAACTAAAAAATCCTGATCATTCAACCAAACTTATGACAAAACTTTAAACCTTAATTAAAAATTGTACAAAACTTGAACAATAAATTCATCTCCAAAGACAAAAATTGTATTGAACCAGAAGCTTAAAAACCTTGGCCAAATATACACAAAAGCCTAGTAAACGTGAATTGCAAATGCTACATGTGAAAATCTAATCCTATAGACGAATTTTCTGAATGTTCATTAGCTCTTTCATGTTTTGCTAGAATTTTCAGCAACTAACAAAAAATAGCATCCAAATCTAGAAAGACATGACAGGAGGGTGACAATGTGATCCCACTTACTCTTCCAGGTGTATGGCTGGAAAGATCCAGCTTGACGGCACAAGTGTTCTAATATGATATTATGAGATAAACCAGGTGTATTTGGATCTCTTTTCCAAACTAAAAGTATATTATGGGATGTTTGAAGGCACTACCGTCCATCGCATAGACATTAAAATTCAAGATCAACAGTAAAGCAGGATGAGCACCGATTGATAAATTCAAATACTATCCCTACCCCCCATGCTTTACCCAGTGACTACACCACCCCCTTGATCCCATGCCACCAACCAAGCTCAATACCCAAAAATAGGTATTACGATCTCATACATCCAGCCAGCCAGCTATAGTTGTCCTGCCTCTATTGCTTGGTATTGTAACTTGATTGCAGTATAACTGCCAAAGCAGCATTACTCTAAATTCATGCAGGATGTCAATAAGCATCCCTGGACTGATCACCTCTCCAAGACATGCTTGCCAATCTCTGCCATGCTCCCTCCATGGCTAACAATGCTACTTCCAGCACTGAATTATTGGAATTAGTGCTCCAAACAGTTACCAGCTACCTGAGAGCCCTATCATCAGACCCAAATACCCCATCCCTAGCAGCGGTCAGCAATACCCCATCCTTAGCAGCGGCCAACGGGCACTGATCCCAACAGCCTGCCCATATAACTCACTAGCCATATCCTACCTCTTGTCAGACAATCAAGTAAATTGACTGCATAGAATAGGCATCACCATCATGATTCACATTAAGATAAACCTACGAGTCATGAGTCATGTCAGGCCAGCAATTCCCTATACTGGTAAGCAGTAACAGGGACGTTAAAAATGGATTTGCAGGTATTTGCTATTGGCGCACCTTCCAGGGCCAGAGCGTGGTGATGGAGGTCTCGGCCATGGAGAAGAAGGCTGAGAGGCCTAGCAACGCAGCGAGAACGAGCCCCTGCTCCCTGAGCAGCTGCAAAATCTGTAGAACCCTCGGCCAGCTCCCGCGCAGCGCCATCCCGCCGATCCCTGCGGCTGCCTCCACCGCCCCGGACGCCCCCGCACCCGCACCCGCCGCAGCAGCCCCCACGGCCAGCGCCCGGTGGCACCACGCCGCGGCCAGAGCGCCGCACGCCACTGCCACCGTCACTCTCCTCAACGCAGCCGCCCGCACCACCACCACGCCGTCCTCCACCTCCACCCCCACCCCCGGCGGAGGAGCAGCCGCCAACCGAAGGGGCAGCGCGGAGGCTGAGATGGGAACCAGCAGGCGGGTCCTCGAGCCCGCGCAGCCGCGGAGCTGGGTGGAGGAGAGGGAGGCGGCGCGGAAGGGGGGCTTGGTGGGCGCGCAGAGGGACTGGAACTGGAACCGCGGGAGCCTCCCGCTGCCGAGCAGCAACGAGGTCGGGGAGGAGGAGGAGGGGGTGACGGTGGTGGAATGGGCCAGCATGGCGGCAGAGTCGTGGGAGCGAGGAGGCCTAGGCCTAGGCGGCGAGGCGGGTGGGCGGTGGCTGCGTAGGCGGAGGAAGGGAGGGGGAAGGGGAAGGGGAAGGGGATGATGCCATCATGCCATGGAGGATGGAGGTGGGGGCGGCCGGTGCGCACGAGCGAGGGAGAAGCAGCCAGCAGCCGCGGCCCCACCTGCTGTGACGCTCAAATCAACGCCCACACTGACCAAACATCGTCGAGACAGTCCAACTTCAACCGCACTCCATGGCGAATCAGGTTTGGGCCGCGTTTCCGCTCTTGTTTTGAGATGGGCTGTATCTCAGTACGGGGTGTACACGATTTGTCAACATGGGCTCTTTCTTTTACATTCTCCCCACGTATCTAAACTGACCAGGCCCGGTGGAACAAACTACTGTCATTAGTTAGTGTATATGAATCGGATTTGGATCATACATTGAATGAGATGGTTCTTTTATGGTACTAGTACAATGCCCGTGCTCTACCACGGAACTAAAGAGAAGAAAGGAAAATATAAATTATAGAAACATAAAAATTATAAAAGATGGTTTAACTTAGAAATACGTGCATTCATCTGCCGCAACGAGATTTCAAAGTAAAATAAAAAAAAATCAACGGTGAATTCGAATAGGAGCAAATTATTCCGAATAAATATAATTGCAATTGAATTGCGCACACATTCAATCCAAATACATCTCAATGGCATAAAGAGAAAAAAATTACATGCAACTGAACCAGTAAAATCCTAAAGAACCCATTTTTCAAACTTTCAAATTTTTTAAATTTTTTTGAATTTTGAATTTCGAATTTACACTTGAATTTGTATTTAAAATTTTGAAATTTTGAATTTTGAATTTCGAAAATTCAAAGTATGAAAAATGGGTTCTTTAGGATTTGACATGAATTTTAAAATTTGTTTCCTGTAAATTGGATATGGTATGAAATATTAAACTTCTAAATTTCGAATTTTGAATTTTGAATTTACACGAAAATTGGAAGTTTAATATTTCATACCATATCCAATTTACAGGAAACAAATTTTAAAATTCATGTCAAATCCTAAAGAACCCATTTTTCATACTTTGAATTTTCGAAATTCAAAATTCAAAATTTCAAAATTTGAAATACAAATTCAAGTTTAAATTCGAAATTCAAAATTCAAAAAAATTTAAAAAATTTGAAAGTTTGAAAAATGGGTTCTTTAGGATTTTACATGAATTTTGAAATTTGTTTCGTGTAAGTTGGATATGATATGAAGTGTTAATTGATAAAAGAAGATGGATGAATAGTAACTTCGCACTGTAGCTACAGTACCCGTCGTGCATTGAGCGCACGACTGGTGCCTGGGTCTCCTGCGGCCGCAAATTCACCGACTTGTCGTGCTTCCAATGTGCGACCGATGCCTGGTCGCGCATTCAAAGTGCGACCAGCGTCTATTTTTGTCTAATTTTCAATCCGACATGTAATTTTGCATAAACGAATAAAAAAAAATATAAAAAAATTAAAAATTCCCGGGCTGGCCGTACTGTCATTAGTTAGCATATATGAATCGGATTTGGACCGAGACGTTGAAGGAGATGGTTCATTTATGGTACGATGATACATAATTTATGTATATCCATGTGTTTAGTTGGATGAACCATATCAAATCAACTTCAACGGTTAGGATACAGAAAATGGAATATTCTCTCAATATGGTGTATGATGTCGTTCTAGATTTGGTCGAACGGCAGTGTATAACTTTCTCTTGCAATATCTTACTTCTTCTTAATTCATATATTTTTATTTTTTAGTATACCAAATTTCAAATCATTTTTCAATTTTCATTTCGGTTTAGATTTGGAATCTGATTTAAGTTTTAAAATCATTTTTTTAGATTTTGAGTTTGAAAATAAGTTTTCATTTTGAAAAATTGATTTGAATTTTCAATACATCTTGAATATTGAATTTAAAATATGATTTGAATTTTCTGAGTAAACTTTTAATTACTTTTTTTAATTTGGATTGATTTAAAATTTCAAAATGTTTTTTCAAACTTGGTTGAATCCTGAATTGAAAATACAACTTGAGTTTCGAATCTAAAATTTGAATTGAATTAAATGTGGTTTGAATTTTCAATTCAAAATTTGATTTTAATTTGAATTTCATTAAAATCAAAATGTTAAATGTTGCTTGATTTTAAAATCCAATTTCAATACTGAATCCAATTTAAATGTTAAATTTAAATTTTGCTTTGAATGTTGAACTCTAAATTAAATTTAGTTTAAATCATCCAAAATTAAATCATAAGTAAGGTTAAATTTTCTCAAGATATAAAGTGTTATTTGATGGTATTTGAATATTTGAACAATTCTACGCCATCCCATACAAGTACCTAACAAAATTTTATATAATCATGTTAAGTCAACCAAACATCTCGCTTGAATTATATCGTACGAAACGATTTCATTTATTGTAGAAGTGCACCAGGTATACCCTAGCACGTCTCATGGTTGAGTCACTGGCCTCCAAATAATTGGTTTGGAGGATAGAAGGTCGTGAGTTACGAAGCTCATGGGCCAGGAGCCTTCGTACCTAACAAGTGTGGAATGGAATTTTTATTTTTTTATATTTATTTTAAATCTTTTATACAAAATTGTATGTCGGATTGAAATTTAGACAAAAATAGACGTTCGTCGAGCGTTCAATGCACGACAGGGATCGAGCGCAGACGATCTTGTGGTGGATCGCTCGCGCGCGGAACTCGAGACGCTCCAAGGAAGGCGCGCGAGACGAAACGAGGATGTGGAAAAATTGTGATCAGCAGCACGTACGGGGCCCCCTGGGCACGCTATTTAACGACGAGTTCTCGTAAGTCGACTCCGAGTCCAGTTCACGCCTCGGAGTGGTTACAAGCCGACTCGAAGTGGACTTACCAGTCGAAGTCGACTCCGCCTCGGTGAAGAACTCCGATTCGGCGTCCGGATCTAACGCCGCGCGGCTTCAGAGATGGGCTGCCTGCACCGCGCCTGTGAGCCGGTCTGCTCGTGCACCCCTGCCCGTGCGCGTGTGCCCGTCTTCGGCCGGGCCATCTCGGACCGTTTTATTTTAGGGGGCGACTACACTACGGCATCCCGTCGGGGGCCCAACCCGACGGGATAGCCTCTCCCCCCGCGCTCGCCTGTCCCCCGCACGCCCGCCTCACTCGCACCCTCCTCCCCCTCGCTCTGCCTCTTGCTCCGCACACCGTCGCCGCCCCCGCCGCCTCCTTCCTCCGCCCCGGCCGACGGCGCCCTCGCCGCCGGCCGCTCCGCCGCCCCAGCCCCCCGCCGTCGCCGCCCACCCTAACCCGAGGGGGTGAGGGGCGGTCCCCCCTCCACCGCCGGCCGACCGCCTTCACCCCCTCCCCCGGCTCTGGCGGCGCCGCCGCCGCCCCCAACGAGCCCCACCCATCGCCATGCCGCCCCCTTCCCCGGCCCAAATCTAAACCCGAACCCCACCCTGAACCCTAACCCGAACAGCCGGCAGCGAGGGCGACGACGGCGGCAGCGAGGTAGGCCTCCTCCTTCCTCCTCTCTCCTCCTCCTTCCTCTACACAGCGCGCGAGGGGGCGATCCCGTCCGGATCCCGCTCGGACGGGATCCCGTCCCCAGGAATTTCCCTTTCTCTTTGGCCGAGAGGGAGCTTAATAACCATTAAACGATGGTGTGTTTGATTCATAACTATGGGTAAATTTTGCTTTATTAAGTATTGCTAATAGTTAATACGGCCATTAATAATTTTCTAACCAATGAACTGGTCAACCATCAGTAAAAAAGATGAACTAAATAGCAAAGGCTGCTAATTAATAGAAGAAGAAAATCATGTCAACCAATAGTAGCAATTGAAACACAAGTTGAATTCAATCCACGTTAGAGCATGTACATATCACCATTTTACCTAGAGGCAATAATAGAGATAGCATATACAACGGTAGAGATGGATACACGTTTTTATAGGTAATTTACTCACAAACAAAGTTTCTTAATTCTCATGTAGAATCGACTTTTGTTTAAGAGACGGCTCAAATATCTATGCACACTCTCTCCTTCACATCATCAATTAGCGACTACTGAGGTGGACTGTTGTGCATGCTCTTAGGTGAACGATGGATCATTTAATAGTGTAGTGATCAAGAGCGACGGTTCTTAGTTCTTAATTACGTTTATCATGGCACTTACAATGGGTTTTTACTGGCGTTTCTTCGTATGCCACATAGGATGAAAAGCTGACGTGGAGCAGAATTAATAAGTAGAGAGAAGGAGATGGTTTTTTCCTTAAGAAACCATTTCTACGCTCATCCCAAAGCTCTAAATTAATGCCAGAGAAGGTAGCTTTGAATAAAGAAAAAAATATTAATGATGAAAACAATGTTAATATACAATGCAATGAAGCCACCGTTTCTTTTTAATTTTTAGATGACATGACACCTATATAAATAATACTAGTACAATGCCCGTGCTCTGCCACGGAACTAAAGGGGAGAAAGGAAAACATAAATTATAGAAACATAAAAATTATAAAGGGTGGTTTAACTTAGCAATGCGTGCATTTATCTGCTGCAACAAGATTTCAAAGTAAAATAAACAAATATCCTATGCATGCAAGACAAATGTAAATCTTTTATCTTACTTCTTTTAGTGTGTTATATTCCATTTCAATCAAATTTAAAATATATCCTCTACCATCCATAAACAATATAAATTCCTTCATAATTTAGCATTTCCAGTAGACATACTAGCTCACTGAGATGAAATATTTAACCTTTACTACCTATCACATTGCTACAACCAATCAAGTTCTCCAGGATTTTCACTACCGCAAGTTCTTTTATACACACCTGTGGTAATAAAAAACCAAACTGAAAACTGCCCGCATATATCAATCAAAAACCACAAAATTCTAATTTGTTACTCGAGACAGTAGGTCGTTTCCCATGGAAGCACTCAACTGGGCCTTCTGCCTTGTCACATTGCTACTCCCAATCAAAACCTGGGAGAAGAAAGACCAAAGAAAGGATCACGATGATGTACTACCACAAAACCTGGAGCGATAGCTATTTGAACTCATGCCGGAAGATAGAGTAGCAATCAAAATAAATCAACTTTATTTTCCCTCATTTATTCATTGAAAAAACAATGACCTAGGATCAAAATATGCATTGTGCCATGTTTTCAGTTTTAGAAAGACAATACAATGGATTTGTTTTGGAACTTGAAGACAACCTGTACTATACTTGACTACAACCACTGGAGTTTATCTTGCTAGCTGAGTGTTTTTGAGACAAAGGTCTCTGACCAATTATGAATGACATAATGTTCTTTCTAATTTATTGCAACTTCCACATCTTTCTTTATTTTTAGATAGAACAGTAATAAGTATATTCAAACATTAAATTAAATCTCTCTTTCAAAAAGAGCTCCACAAAGAAATGCAGCGAAACACTCACCTGTAAAGAAAAGAAACATTAAGAGGTTAAGGAATTAGCACAAATAGAAACATGCATGACATGCTCTTTAAGAATGTGCTACTTTACCTTCTAAACATCTGTCCTAGGAGTGATGTCCTGCTTTTTCATGATGCTATCCTGCTTTTCTGGTATGAACAAAATAAATGGCAGTCACCGTATGCAAAATATTTCAATGTGCAAGTGTGTAATAAGTTGAAGCATGGAACATGAACAAAATAGTAGGCGTAAATCACACCAACAGCATGTCGCAACAGGTTAAATATAGCAATTCTCACATAAAGAAACTGATTACCCAAAGCAATATAAACATGGTTAAGCAGACGTTATATATAGACGTCATGAGAAAACTATCTATAAAATAGCAGCCATTTTTTTCCACATTGTACATGTGTGTACAGTGTATAATATAATGACCATATCCTGTCAAATATATTTGCTCAATTCACTAAGGGCAGAAAAATTTGAAGAAGCAATCACATAAGCCATGTTGAGTGGTGGCATACCAAAATATTTAAGAACTCAATCCAAGCAAACTGTTTATGCACATGGATGCCCTGGATGGATTGCTCAACCTGAAAGGGATATCAAACAGTGCATTTGCCAAGGTGTTGCAGAAAAAATAATTGAGATAGAAATTTAAGTGAGTAAAATTCAAATAAGAAGAACCATGACCAACATGCTTAGGTTTAGCATCACTGATCAGGTTGCAGGTTCTCTATCTTTAGAGAAGTTTGTACCTCGAAAAAGATATTAACCTGCATGGCTCATTGACAAATTAAAAGCATATGGCTCGTTGCAACCAGCTCAATTGCTACATTTAAGCAAATTCAAGTTCTGAAAGCGCCTGAACTAACTGTGAAGCCTCTGGACACATCTGATGAGCAAATCGATCACAATTATTTTCAGCAAACTCACCAACTCGCACAGTATGGGACAACATTCTCCATCACATAGATCAGATACTTCCAGAAAATCTATACGACTCGAACGATCTCATCACTGCCCAAACTCAATACGAGGCATCACAATCTCACTCCTGACCAACTACCAGTTCAGAGACCCAAACACGCCCTTCGAATCAAGCGTGGGGAGGCAGCAGCATGGGGAGGCGGCACCGGGAAGAGGAGGCGCGGCGCGGCAAGGGGAGGCGGCGCCGGGGAGCTGGATGCGGCGGCACGGTGACGGAGGGGAGGCACGGGTGACGGAGGGGAGGCGGCGCCGTGCGGCGCGGGGAGGCAGCGCCGGGAGGAGGAGGTGCGGGAGCTGGAGCGGCGCTGGGGAGGAGGAGGCGCAGCGCAGGGAGCTGGAGGCGCGGTGACGGGGAGCTGGAAGTGCGCGGCGGCCGGAGGCGGCGCCCTTCCTCTCCTTCCCCTCGGCCCGGTGGCGGCCGGCGCAGGGGGCGCCCGGCCCCGCCCTCCATCCTCTGCGGCGCCCCTGTCCCCTCCATGCCTGCCGGCGGCGGCGGCGACGCTCTTCATCCTCCGCGCCGCCCGTCACCTCCACGGCCGGGGCGCCGCCCAGATCTCCCCCTTCTCCGACGCGGCAGCGGCGCCGCCCCTCTCCTCGCGCGCGCGGCGGGCGGCCTCGCCCATCCTCGTCCATGCGCCTGGCGCGGCGGCGCCCTTCCACCTCCTCAGCCCGGCGGCGGTGGCGGCAGCGGCGCCGTGGCCCTCTCCCTCGCGCGCCTGGCGGCGGCGCGCCTCCCCCGTGTCCTTCGGCGCAGCAGCGGTTGCCCAGCGACGGTGGCGGCCCAGCGGCGCCGCACCTCCCCCCGGGCTCCCCTCCCTCCGCTCTCATCTCGGACTGGCACGCGGCGGCCTGAGCGGGGGACGGCGGCGCGGTCGATGCACGGGAGGGAGGACAGAGGGGAAGGTTAGGGTTAGAGAACGAGGGGAGGTTACTGCGCGGTGGGTTTGCGGGCTTAGCTGTGGCACAATGGCGCTAGTGGGTTTGTGAGGATCGCAGGCGGACGTGGATGCGAAGGGGGAGGAGCCGGCGGAGGCGTCGGAGTCGCGCGGAGTCGTCGCAGGCGTGGGCGGACGTGGATGCGAAGGGGGAGGAGCCGGCGGAGGCGTAGGAGTCGCGCGGAGATGAGGGCAGCGAGGAGGAGGAACGCGATGAAGGCGAGCAAGATCCGGTAGGAGAGGGAGGCGGAGGGGGACCTGGGGTCCTCGAGGGCAAGGCGAGGAGGGAGCGGAGGGGAGAGAGCAGGAGGTGCCTGTGGTGGTGGTGGCGGCGGCGGCGGCGGCGGCGGCAGATCGTGGGAGGCGGGAGCGTTAGGGTTAGGAGTGAGAGCGTGGGAGGCGAGAGTGGGAGTGGCGGCGGATCGTGGGAGGCGGGAGCGGCTGCGTGTAGATCCAATGGTGTGCAGAGGACGGTCCTGGTTGGATGGTCGAGATCATAAGTTGACAGTACCACCATGGCCATAAGATGCTTTATAATAATAGAGATGATACATAGTTTGTGTATATCCATGTGTTTAGTTGGGTGAACCGTATCAAATCAACTTCAACGGTTAGGACACAGAAAATGGAATATTCTCTCAATATGGTGCATGATGTCGTTCTAGATTTGGTCGAATGACAGCATATAACTTTCTCTCACAATAGGAAGAAGTCCAGTTTACCTCCCTTAACTATTGCAGAAGTTCATTTTTCCTCCCTCAACTCATTTGTGGCCGTTCGATGCAAGATTGAACGGCCAGATCTCACTCATTTAACACAGAGGGAGGAAAAGTAAACTTTTTCAATAGTTGAGGGAGACAATGTGGACTTCTTCCCTCATAATATCTTACTTCTTCTTAATTCATATATTTTTTATTATTTTTAAGTACACCAAATTTCAAATCATTTTTCAATTTTCATTTCGGTTTAGATTTGAAATCTAATTTTAAAATTGTTTTTTAGATTTTGAGTTTGAAAATATGTTTTCGTTTTGAAAAAATGATTTGAATTTTCAATACATCTTGAATATTGAATTTAAAATCCGATTTGAATTTTCTGAGTAAACTTTTAATTACCTTTTTTAATTTGGATTGATTTTAAATTCAAAACGTTTTTTCAAACTTGTTTGAACCCTGAATTGAAAATACAATTTGAGTTTTGAATCTAAAATTTGAATTGAATTAAATTTGGTTTGAATTTTCAATTCAAAATTTGATTTTGATTTGAATTTGATTAAAATCAAAATGTTAAATGTTGTTTGAATGCTGAATCCAATTTAAATGGTAAATTTAAATTTTGCTTTGAATGTTAAACTCTAAATTAAATTTAGTTTAAATCATCCAAAATAAAATCAAACGTAAGGTTAAATTTCTCAAGATATAAAGTGTTATTTGATGGTATTTGAATACTTGAACCATTCTACGCCATCCCATACAAGTACCTAACAAAAATATATATAATCATGTTAAGTTAACCAAACATCTCGCTTGAATTATATCATACGAAACAGTTTCATTTATTATAGAAGTGCATTAGGTATACCCTTGCACATCTCATGGTTGAATCACTGGCCTCCGAATAATTGGTTTGGAGGGTAGAAGGTCGTGAGTTTTTAGTGAAATTTTTTTTTTTCAATCTGTTTGGTGGCCTACAAAAAGGAAAATAGAAAAGGAGGAAAAAAAAAGAAGAATAGGTAGACTTGGGAGGCGCTGGCCGGTGGGTAAATAAGGAGGAAAGCGGGGTGGGGAGGGGGGAGGAGAAGTAGTGGGAGAGGTAGGATTTAAACTAGAGACCTCATGTGTGAGTGCTAGATCGGCTAGCCAACCAGCCGGAGGCCGCCTTGTTCAATGGTCTCTAGCAAAAATTCTTCTATATGTTAGGCTTGGATAGACGGTTGAAGTGGGCTGGGGATGCGTGGCGTCCTTGCTCAAACGGGCGGGCGGGATTTTGCCGATGACGTAGACTCTCGGCGATTCGGAACTGCCACGACCTTTGTAGGCAGGTATAATGTACCCAATTACATGCTCTTGCAATTTTTAAATGTTGTTTACATTTAAACATGTTTTTGGATAAAATATAAACCCTTAAAATGCCAAAAGAACAATATGGGCATTCAAATTGCCATGTACCAAATGACTATGATTTTTTGAAATGTTTACACATCTTAAACAACACACGTGCAAATAATCAAGCAGCTACATTCGATGGAATAAATTGGAGAAGTCACAAACAGATGGCACATATATGGTTAGGATTAAGGGCTTATTTGGTTCGCCGCCCACGCTCGCCAACGCGACCACTGGTGCGCCGTAGAATTTGACCGACGTTCGGTGCGCTGCCCGCGGCCGCTCGCCCTCGCCAAATCACTGGCACACCGACAGATTTGCACGCACGCGCGAGCGTTGGCACGAGCGAGCAAATCGCTCACCAATGCTAGCGCTGGCGAGCCGTGGTTGACGACGCGCCAAGGGTTGGTACGGCGAGCGCCGGCTACCAACCAAATACGCCCTAAGCCCCTGTTCTTTTCAGCTTAACAGCTTAACGACTTATCTATGTTTTGACAACACATATGTTTTGGGTTTTTTAATTCCTTTTTTAGTTGTTTGAAAGGTGGGTCCTAAGAGCATCCCCAGCTAAGCCCCTGTCACAGGCCGGTATCAGCGCTGCAGAGCAGCCCGCAGTCTGTGCATTCAAAAATTTTCCCGCGCATGCAGTCTACTCGTGAGATGCAGGCCACGCTGATGGGGGCTGAGCTGTGGATGCTCTAATGTTTTAAAAAGCAAGTCAAACGAAATGAATCCGAATCTCGAAACTACCTCAAGAAGCTCTTGAAATTCAGTCATTTCAGCCGTTCAAATCAGCCGAAAAGAACTAGCCCTAAATAAAGAAGTCACTTAGTGATGCATGGATAGGGTTAGGCTCACGTACGATAGCATTTAAGGCTGGAACTTGGGCTCGAGGGTGGCAGGAGGCTTGGGTATAGATGGCCAAACGAGCCTGCACGAGGCACGAAATTTTGGCCCGGCCCGAAGCACGGCATGGCACGACGCACGTCGGGCCTAGGCCGGCCTAGCCCGATCAAGGCAAAGGCCAGGCATGCCGGGCTAGCCCGGCACGATTATATTTTGTTGGTTTTTTTTCATCAACACAACTCACTCCGTAACAAAATATAAGGCATGCATCTATTTGGAAAAGCCAACATTTATAGCTTTGGACTAATAATTAAGCTAAAAACATATATGTTTATTGTTATGCATGTGATATAGTTGGATTTATATTTGAAAATACTTTCATATGATATCAATTTTATAGTTATTGATGATACATTGTGAGAGCAAATAATGGTCAAAGTTTTGCGTTAAAGACCATGCCAAAAACTTATATGCCTTATATTTTAAAACGGAGGGAGTATATTACAATAAAACATGGCACAATCATCACAAGAAAAACCAAGTCCTAGTGACTAATAGGTGTGGCAATAGAGCTTTGCAAGTTAAGAGGTCCTAGGTTACCTCGGCCAATGGGCTAGCACGACACGGCCAGCCACCTTCCTCGGGCACAAATAGGAAAAAATATAGCATAAATAGGAGAAAATAAATAGGAAAAAATAAGGCATAAATAGGAAAAAATAAAGTATTTTTAAATTTGAGCTTCAAAATTTTTTGAAAAACATCCAAACTTTGTGGAGATGTTATTTATGCGAGGTATGGTTTCAATTTTTATTGATTTTTTAATTTGTTTTGTGACCTAAAAAAAGAAAATAGAAATAGAGGAAAAAAGAAAGGAGAATAGGTAGACGCGCGAGGCGCTGGCCGGTGGGTAAATAAGGAGGAAAGCAGGGCGGGGAGGGGGAGGAGAAGTAGTGGAAGAGGTAGGATTCAAACTAGAGACCTTATGTGTGAGTGCTAGATCGGTTAATCAATCGGCAGGGGGCCGCCTTGTTCAATGGTCTCTAGTATATAAATCCTTTTATATGTTAGGCTTGGATAGACGGCTAAAGTGGACCGGGGACGCGTGGCGTCCTTGCTCAAACGGGCGGGTGGGATTTTGCCGATGACGTGGACTCTCGGTGATTCGGAATGGCCACGACCTTTGTAGGCAGGTATAATGTACCCAATTACATGCTCTTGCAAATTTTTTATGTTGTTTACATTTAAACATGATTTTGGATAAAATATAAACCTTTAAAATGCCAAAAGAACAATATGGGCATTCAAATTGCCATGTACCAAATGACTATGATTTTTTGAAATGTTTACTCATCTTAAACAACACAAGTGCAAATAATCAAGCAGCTACATTCGATGGAATAAATGGGAGAAGTCGCAAACAGATGGCACATATATGGTTAGGATTAAATGAAGAAGTCACTTTAGTGATGCATGGATATGGTTAGGCTCAAGTACAATAGCATTTAAGGCTGAAACTTGAGCTCAAGGGTGGCGAGAGGCTTGGGTATAGATGGCCAAACGGGCAGTGCTAAATGGGCCAGCACAAGGCAGGATATTTTGGTCCGGCCTGAAGCACGGCACGGCACGACACACGTCGGGTCTGGGCCGGCATGACTGATTAGGGCCGAAGGCTAGGCACGCCTAGCCAGCCCGGCTCAGCATGATTATATTTTTTTGGTTTTTTGTTCATCAGCATGTATATTACAATGTAACATGACACAATCATCACAAAAAAAACAAGTCCTACTGGCTAATAGGTATGGCAATAGAACTTTGCAAGTTGAGTCGAACCTCTTTTTTAGCTCGTGCAGCAAAGCTAAACCGGGCCTGGCGAAGGCCTTGTTCTTTTGAACTTAGCGTGGCGTAGCGTTTCACAGTAGTAAAATTTATATTTTTTATATACCCTATTTGGTGTAATAATTTGTAATGATATTTCTTAGTTTTTTAGTAGTACTCTCAAAGATTCTTTTTTTTACAACATTTCAAGCTCTCTTTAAAGACTCTTAAATTTTGATACAGAAAACGTTACACTATGTTAAGCTGAAACGTACAAGGTCTAAACGTGGATCCGATCATGAGCCGGGATGGGAGGGTACAGGACGGGTGGAGTGAGAGGTGATGGGGGAATATTTGGATGATTGGATCTTGATCGAACATTCTTTTTTTTTTGCATACGCATGTGAAATAGTCGATCTCTTTACTTGTTTTCATCGAATTATTTTCCGTTATGCGCCTATCACAGCATCAATTATTGGCGCGATGTCTGGATCAAGTACTTTTACAGAGCCGAAACCTTCCACTGGAAAAAAATTTCGTGGCACCCTATGCCCGCAATGGGCTGTGGCATCCCTTTTTCACTCTATCTCTCTCCTCCTCTCTCTCTATCTCCTCCCTTTCTCTCTCTATCTCCTCTCTCTTCCCTCTCTCTATCTCTCTCCGGGTACCACAGTGTCACCCGGTGCCACAAAATTTCCTTCTCCTTCCACTGGTTCACTATATAGTATATGCAGGCTAGTTGCTACTTGCTAGTACCAGCCAAAGATAATAACTGCAGATGGAGCCGACGTCGCTGGCGGTGGCGGTAGCCTTGCTGCTGCTCCTCCTGCTCAAGCTCACCGGCCGCTTCGCCTCGCCGCCCCGTCCCCGCGCTTTGCGGCTGCCCCCCGGCCCATGGCAGCTGCCGCTCGTCGGCAGCCTGCACCACCTCCTGCTGTCCCGCTCCGGCGACCTGCCGCACCAGGCCATGCGCGAGCTCTCCCGCACGCACGGCCCTCTCATGCTGCTCCGCCTCGGCGCCGTGCCCACGCTGGTCGTCTCCTCCGCCGAGGCGGCCCGGGAGGTCATGAAGACGCACGACGCCGCCTTCGCCAGCCGCCACCTGAGCGCCACCCTCGACATCATCAGCTGCGGCGGCAAGGACATCCTCTTCTCCCCCCACAACGACCGTTGGCGCGAGCTCCGCAAAATCTGCGTGCTCGAGCTCCTCAACCAGCGCCGCGTCCTCTCCTTCCGCCCCGTCCGGGAGGACGAGGTGGCCCGCCTCCTCCTCTCCGTCTCCGGCGACGGCGCCGCCGGCCGCGCCGTCAACCTCGGCGAGAAGATCTGCCGTATGGTGAACGACACCGTCGTGCGCTCCGCCTTCGGCGGCCGGTGCGAGCACCGGGACGCCTTCCTCCGCGAGCTCGACGAGGCCGTGCGGCTCACCGGCGGCTTCAACCTGGCCGACCTCTACCCCTCGTCGCGGCTCGTCCGCGCCGGCAACGCCGCCGCGCGGGACATGAGGCAGTGCCAGGGCAACATCTACCGCATCGTCCAGAGCATCATCCGAGGGCGCGCCGGTGGCGCGCCCCCGCCGGAGCGAGAGGACCTGCTCGACGTCCTCCTCAGGCTGCAGAAGGAAGGCGGGCTGCAGTTTGAGCTCACCACCGAGATCATCAGCACCGTCATTTTCGTAAGATCCTAAATTTCTACTCATCACTCGAAACTAGCTCACAAGCACTTGTACCAATTAATTTGTACTCATCAATCAGGGACCGACTAAACTTCAATACGCCATAAATAATATCTACATGATTTTTTTGAATAAAACGACTCAATCGGCTGGGTAAGTGGGGTGAAAATGAGGGCATATTGGTCTTTTCTCCTCCAAAATTTATTAACACACATGCTAAGTACTTTAAAACTGCCATAATGTCATAAAAGAAAGAAATTACCAATTGGAGTGTCTCACAGGAATTAGAATCCTATTTAGTGTCAAATGGCAAGAAGGGCTCCAATTGAGTGTCATAGAAGAAAATTTTCCGCATGCAGGACATCTTTGCGGCCGGTAGTGAGACATCATCGACGACGCTGGAGTGGGCCATGTCGGAGCTCATGAAGAACCCTAGAGTCATGCAAAGGGCCCAACTGGAGGTGAGGGAGGCCTTCAAGGGGCGACATAAGCTAACCGAGGAGGACATCGCCAGGCTGAGCTACCTTCACCTAGTGCTCAAGGAGACCCTCAGGTTGCACGCTCCAGCGCCGCTCTTGCTGCCTCGAGAGTGTGGCGAGACGTGCCGGGTCATGGGCTACGACGTGCCCAAGGGCACCAAGGTGTTTGTGAACGTGTGGGCGATAGGGAGAGACCCCAGGTACTGGGACAACGCCGACGTGTTCAAGCCAGAGAGGTTCGAGAATAGCAGCATCGACTTTAGAGGGGGGCACTTCGAGTACCTCCCGTTTGGGGCTGGTCGACGGATCTGCCCCGGCATGACGCTTGGGATGGCCAACATAGAGCTGGCACTGGCTAGCCTCCTCTACCACTTTGACTGGGAGCTGCCTCGTGGCATGGACCCTGAGAAGCTTGACATGGCAGAGGCCTTTGGTATCACCGTGAGAAGGAAGGCCAAGCTCTGGGTGCAGGCGAAAACTCGTGTTCCCTGTGCAATTTGATTAGGTGAATATATGGGATTATCATGAGGGTGTGCGTGCCGTCCTGGCAAGGGGAATGCATTGCCTGTTGTCTATTAAATAATCTGTCTGCTGCCACCTACATGGAGCAAGAATTAAAATGCAAACGCACCTAACTGATACGGACGTAAAATACGTGCGCATGGACCATGAGAGGATTGTTTTGATATACCACAAACCAACAAAAGGGTGGGAAGAAAATTTAATAGCTATTGTGAGTAGCATGAGTCACGGGTTTGAATTGGAGTTTTTTTTTCTTTTTTTTTTCTGCGGCAGTTCACATTGCAGGCTTCCGAACACATATCATACAGATGGAGTTGCTTGCCTTTAATCATGTGTACTTTCAGTTTAGCTTAACGATGAAATAAATCATGACACACCTACAACCTGTAGCTAAACAGAAAGCATGAATTAATATAAACAAGACATATATAAAAATGCAACATAAATATCTACTAGCCGCCCGCGCGCCTAGCCCGAGGAAAAATCAAGCAAAACGGAGCGGGGGCGGGATTCGAACCGCGGGCGGCTGGGTGAGAGCTTGCTCAGCTAGCCAGCCGGCCAAGCCGCCCGCGCTGCCGAGAGAAGCATGAAAAAAATATTTTATAGATAAACAAACCAATGGACGGCTGGATCTCCTAGCGCACGCGATCGGACGGCTGCGGTGACGGGACGACGTGGGCTTCACAAGGTAGGGAGGCGCACGTGGCGAGGTGCAGAGGGGCAGCGGGCTCAACCCAGACTTAAATATCTATTCCAAAATTACTTGATGCACCCTCTACAATTTAAGTTGATGTCTATCACCTTCCACGTACTAAATATTTTACCTCCTCTTCCATTTATAGGCAACTAAAATTTTACCAGAAATTGTTTTTAAATATATGAGTCAAGACGATCCATTTATTCTAACATATCACGTCCTAGATGGAGGTCACAAAACTTAAAAAATGCAAGCCCGTCCAAGACAAAATTGGCCTGTCAACTGTATTTGGAATTTGGACGATGACACCCCACAAGGTCCCCACTGGCCACGGGGCCGGGGCTGTGTCAGAGCATCCTCAATAGCCTCCTTATACCACACACTGAAACACTATTCATATGTATATGAATAGTATTTTACAGGATGGCATAGAGGGGTTGTTGGGTATGCTCATGGTGTTGTGAAAGCCGGCGCTCGCATGATTAACTAACCTACATCACAGATACCCAAAAACAGGAAACAAGGACCGATTCGTTTTGCATTGGAAACTTGGAATGACTATATCCTTGCCATTTCTGACCCATGGGTGTTCACCGCCGCTTATTCACTATTGATTCAGTTGCGACTAATAAAACAAATCCTGTGCCCCAGCACCGTACAACAAAACCAATGTTGAGTTGGCACTTAAGGCGTATTTTGTAGTATTGGCAGGAAATTGAATTTGACATGGGCATGAGGATGAAAATGTTCCTCATCAAGTACTAGAGATTGTTAGACCATCTTCAACCGAGTCCCTTCCCGGTGCCCAGTTGCTTCGCGATGGAAAAAAACGCCGGGACGAGACCGGCGACGCCGCTCCAACCGAGTCCCTTCCCGGAAGCAAATCGCGTCCCGTCGGAGAGAGAAACCCTTCGCGTCGGGATCCTCTCTCCATTCCCTTCGTGTGCAACGTTGCTGGTTGGAAGCGACGACCGGTGAGTCGCGCACTTGGGCGGAAGGTGGAAGAGGGCAAGGTTGCCACGACGCAGGCGGCGAGGTCGGTTCGGGTGGAGGCGGCGGAAGCAGCGGCGGGCATATCCGCGCTCCGGCGACTGGCGGCGACTCGGAATCAACCACCTGCAGCGCGTACGCACCGCCGACGACTGTGGAAAGGCAAGTTCTTCGATTTAAATCCTATGCACTTCAATCTTGTTGCATGTAGAACGATTTACACGGCGGATTCGCGTCGATCTATGGTCTACATAGGTGGATCTTGGCGATTTCCTTAGATTTTGGAAAGGTTGGGGCCGATTAAGATCAGTGAGCGATTTGGGGCCGATTTGGGGGCGATCTCCAACCGATTTGAGTTGAATAGGTTCGCAGAAGCACTGTCTTCTTCGGTCTATGCTAGTAATCAGCTTAAATGGCCCTAGTTAGTACGTCAAAATGCTTGCTAAAAAGGTTGTCATCATGCAGTCAATCAAGGGGATTAAGCTAAGAATGCTTGCATACAAACCATGCAAAGGTAGGGAGAAAAAGAAGGCCATGACAGCCAGGACCTAAACTTGCTCTCTTACTCTGCACCAGGCTCCTACTTAAACCCTCCGGTTAAATTAGAGATTGATTTGGTGAGACATGGCGCTTTGGCAATTATGTTATAGCTTTGTGCATGTACATAGGCTAATTAATCATTTGGTTTGATGAAAGCTGCTTTCTCTGGTATACGAACAATCCAGCTGGCTTGGTTTTTGTGGGTAATTTAGTATACTTGGGTCTGTAATGCTGAATATTTTTCAGTCTTTCTTGGGTCTGAAATGCTGAATATTTTTAACATTTGGGCTAAAGATACTTGGGTCTCTGTTATTTAATTGTGTCACTTTTGTTCCATGAACTAATTCAACTTGATCGTTTATTAGTTATCTGAAGATCTGAACTCCATTTTATATTCCATTATCCCGTCACCAGCTACTTTAGAACAACCTGAACCATCGCATTTCGATCAGCATACACAGTTCCGATGGTGAGGTTTTATACTCACCATTAAAAAGACTAAACTTTGTCAAGTAAATATGATATGTTGATGTGATAATTATGTCAACATGGCTCGGGTGAAAATGAGTTCAGCCGTCGAGCTAGTAATCAGTAAACCTGCTTTAGTCTGTATTTGTCATAATTATTTGTGGTATCTATGCTAGGCTATTTTATGTTCTAGGCTATATATTTTTTACATTGATGGATGCAAATGCTTTTCCAAAGAGGATATGGGTCCTTTTGAGTTGCTGAACCACAAAAAATAGAACTGAGTAACTGGGCTTAATCCATATTAATCACATGACCTATATTGATGTGGATTGCTACCTAGTTATAACTTCAAACTACTTTTCGAAGCAATTCCCCTTAGCATGTATCGTCTAATTAGCAATTGTTCTTTTGCATGTTCTGATTGAATCATAGTTGTCCATAAAGTTTAGAAGATTTATTAACTAATCATAACAGTAAAATCTAATTAGATTGCATAGTATTTGGAGACATGTATGCATGAACTTAATGAGTAGTTAAGTGCAAAAAGTACAAGGATTGGTGATTTAGGATCCACCCATCATGGTTCATATTCGTTGTTATGTAGATGGACTCCGAAAAACTTGTCACATCTCTACGCTCGTTGCAAGAAGCAGTGGATCTGGAGGCTCTAGCTCTTAAGAAGGTTGTTGGCGACAACTTCCTGTTAGAATTATTGGGCCTGGCCCATTTAATATCTAAATAATTCCTGAAAAATCTCAAAGGGCCATGTATGCATGAGGTATGTGAAATTTCTTTAGTACCATATTGCTAGTGGGATGAGTGGAGGACATGCTTAAATAGTGGAGCTTGCTCCCTCCAACTAGAGAATGTGATGGGAAAGAGAAATAGAGAATCACACGCGCGCGCTCGCTCGCCTCGCCTCGCCGGGCCGGGCCGGGCTCGGGCTCGCGATCCGTTTGTCTCACGCGTTTTGCTATATAAATCTGCCGCCGCGCCGTCCAGAGGCATCAGATCAGATCGCTCGTAGGGTTTGCCACCTCCCTCTGCTGCGCCGCCGCTTCGGTTCTTCCCCATCCCGTGCGCCGGCGTGCACCGTCGTTCGGGAGAGCAGGTCTCCGGAACCGATCGCCCTCGAGCTCCTGCACCGGGTAGGGCGAATCAGGTTTTTGGGAAGCGCTCGGCGCGACTGCTCGCTGCTTCCTTCTTCCGCTTCGCGAGGACTTCTTCCACTACGCCGTCGCGATCTGCGTCGGCAACACCTTCTCCAAGTGTTAATCATATAAAAAAAAAATCTACATCGTTGAATATGGATATTGTCGACTGGTGATTAACTGGGAGTTATCGTCGGCAATGATTATATATGGGGCTATGCACAAGATCCAAACTCGATGGTAGCACAAGACAGGGATTTATACAGGTTCAGGCCCTCATGGCGGAGGTAATACCCTACTTCCTGTGCTCTGGGATTATATGGGGTATGTGTGTACAAGATGATCAAGATGATGATCAGCCTAAGAGATGCTCTAGATGGCCTGCCGAACTATGGTCCCCTACCCCCTTTATATAGTGCATGGGGTGGGGTTACAAGGAGGAGTCCTGGTCGGTTACGAGGTAGGATTTCTATCTCTATCCTCTAGTAGTTATCCGGGATTACAAGTATATCTTCCCTATTAATTAGGGATAGACTTCTATCTTCATGTGTTTCTTGCCGGTCAAGCCTTCTAGAATCCGAGTGGTACCCTTCCTTATCCACCCGACTTGGTTCATCCCCTGTCGAGTGGTCTTTTAGGCCCGCCGTGTGGATACCCGTGGTCTATGTTATCCGCAACCGTCTTGATAGTATTCCTGCACGAATCAAGACCTTCTCACGGGAGGCAGCGACGACATGCGCCAGCCAAGGCCTCGCCATCGCAAAGTCGAACTTCCCCCGCATGGACCTCGAGACCGTGCGAGATGGATTTGCGTGTACTGAGGAAGAAGCCACCTCTTTGATGAAAGAAGTTCGCCCGATTGATGCCAATCTGGCGAAGCACTTGTCTCTGTAAATATACTTTGTGTCGACACGTTTGATTGATCCTCAATACTTATGATCCAGTTTATCCGAGTATTTAGCTTGTATCCTTTTTTATGTAACGCGTCTGCCGACTGATCCAGCCCCCGAGTGCCTGGAATAAACACTTGGCTTTCTCCCCGTGCACATGCCGAGTAGCTAAACACTGTCATTGACAAGTACAAGCGCCATTACTCAAGAATTTTCATAATACTCAAATTTGATCAACATATGTAAAGAGAAAACAACTTTTATTGATAAGATAGTGTGCAGTTGACTCCGCACACTATTTAGTATAGCCCCTGACTTACTGCTTAGTCCTTTATGGCTAAGTAGCAAGTCAAAAAAAGAGACTAATTACACGATACTTGAATACAAGACTTTTAAGAATAAAAACGACGTAGCTGCTCGAGGTTCCAGGTGTTAGGCACTTCTGATCTGTCCTCGCGCTTTAGCCGGTAAGCCCCCGGGCGAGTCACTTCATCGATCACATAGGGGCCTTTCCAGAGTAGGGAGAGTTTGTGCTTGTGCTTCTGATTTCTTCGGAGGACCAGATCTCCTTTAGAGAACGCATGGCCCCGTACATTGCGCTGATGATAGCAACGTAAGCCTTGTTGGTACTTTGCCGACTGGATCATTGCTGCTTCCCTGGCTTTCTTGAGTCGATCGAGGTCTTCGTGTCTTCTTTCATCCGACTGATTATCGTCGAAACCGGTAACCCGAGGGGACCGGAACTTCAATTCAGTCGGGAGGACCGCATCTAAGCCATAGACTAGAAAAAAGGGTGTCTACTCGGTCGCTCGGCTCGGGGTTGTTCTAAGCCCGCAGAGCACCGAAGGAAACTCCTTGACCCAGTGCGTGGCATACGGCTTTAGGTGATCAAAGATTCTAGCTTTGAGCCCTTGTAGTACCAATCCGTCGGCACGTTCAACCTACCCGTTGCTCCTTGGATGGGCCACCGAAGCGTAGCAGATCTTGATGCCTAGCTCCTCGCCCCAATCTTGGAATTCATTGCTCTTGAACTAAACGCCATTGTCGGTGATGATGCGATTGGGTACGCCAAAACGCACGACGATGTCCCTGAAGAACTCGCGTGCTTTGGTCGCCGTAATCACAGCAACTGGCTTGGCTTCGATCCACTTTGTAAATTTGTCGATGCCGACGAAGAGATGAGTAAATCCGCCTTGCGCTCGCTTGAGGGGGCCCACCATATCTAGATTCCAGACGGCGAAGGGCTAAGAGATTGGGATCGTTTGCAGATTTTGGGTCGGCATGTGAATCTGTCGTGCAAAAAACTAACACCCGTCGCATCTACGTACTACATCTTCCGCGTCCGTGACAGCAGTCGGCCAGAAGAACCCCTGTCGGTAAGCTTTACCAACTAGTGTACTGGCCGCCACGTGGTGCCCGCACTCCCCCGAGTGGATATCATTGAGTAGATCCCTGTCTTCTTGCTCGGATATGCAACACCTTAGTACTCCGGAACTGCTCTTTCTGAAAAGCTCGTCCCCGACTACCTTATAGCTCTTGCTTTGGCGTGTAATGCACTCGGCGAGGCTTCGATCCTCAGGCAGCTCATCACGAAGAAGGTAATCTAAGTAAGGCCGTGTCTACCCGGGAGTGATTGTTAACACCTCTGCGCCGGGCTCTGGTTGCTCCTCTTGATCTTCTCCCGGTGCATGTGGTAGCTTGATGGACGGCTTGCGCAGTTCTTCGCCGAAAACACCAGTCGGGACTTGTGCTCGAGTGGATCCCATCCGCGCTTGCTCGTCTACTGCTTCATTGTCTCGGCGGAGCACGTGTGTTAGCTCCAGGCCGTCGAATTTGTCTTCCAGCTTTCGTATCTGCTGACAATAAGCCGCTATGCTGTCGCCAATGCAAGACCACTCCTTTTGAACTTGGTTAACCACGAGCTGGGAGTCCCTGCGTACCATTAACCCCCTCACACCGAGCGATATAGCGACGCGTAGCCCGTGGATGAGTGCCTCGTACTCGGCGGTGTTGTTGCTGACGGGAAATAATATCTGGAGGACGTATCGTAGCTTCTTGCCGGTCGATGATATGAGCAAAATTTCAGCCCCCGCACCGCTGAGCATGAGGGAACCATCAAAGTACATTGTCCAATACTCGAGATTCACCTTTGCTGCTGGGGTCTGAGCCTCTGTCCATTCCGTGACGAAATCGGCTAAAGCTTGAGATTTGATGGCTAGCCGAGGCCTGAACTTTATTTCAAAGGCTCCAAGCTCGACTGCCCATTTTGCA
The DNA here is from genome assembly GCA_005191435.1 of Raddia distichophylla. NCBI lineage: Eukaryota > Viridiplantae > Streptophyta > Magnoliopsida > Poales > Poaceae > Raddia > Raddia distichophylla. The sequence continues at coordinate 808,258 of SPJY01033272.1, read as the reverse complement.
ATCCTCTCGGTGGCTTTCCGATTATGATGTATGTCTTCAAGCGGGAAGGAGGTGACCACCGAAATTTCATGCTCTTGGAAATAATGCTTGAGCTTCCGTGATGTGAGTAACACAGCATATAGAAGCTTCTGGACTTGCGGGTAGCTTGTTTTGGATTCGCCCAATACCTTGCTTACGAAGTAGACCGGACGCTGTACCTTCTAGAGGGAGACCTGCTCGTCCCGTTCAACCACCAGAGCGCTGCTAATGATGTGAGTCGTAGTACCGATGTAGAGTAAGAGGAGCTTCTGAGGCATGGGAGGGACCAACACCGGAGGCGTAGTAAGAACCTCATAAATCTTCAAAGGCTTCTTGTGCTTGCGCAGTCCACTGAAAATCATCTTGTCAGCGTAAGAGCCTAAAGAATGGCATGCCTCGCTCCCCGAGTCGGGAAACGAATGGGCTGAGTGGCACGATGCATCCAGTGAGCTTCCGCACATCCTTTTGACTGGTTGGGGGCTTCATCTTGATGATGGCGTTGACCTTCTTTGGATTGGCTTCGATCCCCAGATGAAAGATGATGAATCGGTGTAATTTACCAGACGGGACCCCTAAAACGCACTTCTCGAGGTTTAGCTTCATTCGATATGCCTTTAGGCTCTCGAATGTCTCGGTCAGATCTGTTATGACATCCCATCTGGATTTTGCTTTTATGACGACGTCATCGACGTAGGCCTCCACGTTGCGTCCGAGCTGAGTGTGAAAACACCGCTGTATGGTGCGCTGATAAGTCGCGCCAACGTTTTTTAGTCCAAATGGCATTGTGATATAGCAGAAAGCACCAAAAGGCGTAATAAACGAACGTCTTGATGCAGTCTTCCTCCTTCAGACTAATCTAATGATAGCTCGAGTAGGCGTCCAGAAAGCACAAGAGCTTGCACCCGGCGGTGGAATCCCACCACTTGGTCGATGCGGGGGAGCCCAAAAGGATCCTTAGGATACGCTTTGTTGAGGTCAGTGTAGTCGACACACATCCGCCATGTCTTGTTCTTTTCCTGCACCAGGACCGGGTTCGCAAGCCACTCGGGATGATACACCTCCTTGATGAACCGTGCCGCCAGCAGCTTGGTGATCTCTTCCCTTATGGCGTCCTTTCGATCAGGTGCGAATCTTCGCAGGCGCTGCTTAATTGGCTTTGCCTTTTCGTCAACGTGGAGAGAGTGCTCGATCACCTCCCACGGAACACCAGGCATGTCCGAATGCTTCCAAGCGAACACGTCCTGGTTTGCCCGGAGGAAAGTGACAAGCGTGTCTTCCTATTTGCTGTCAAGCCCTGTCCCAATCACGGCTATCTTGGCCAGATCAGACGGGTCCAACATTATCTTCTTAGTTTCTTCGGCTGCTTGGATGGAGGTTTTGGCCTGCTTCTTGGTGTGGATATCCCCTTCGTCCTAAAGGGATGCAACCTCAAGTCAGATTTTTTCCATCTCAGCAGATGAGTTCAATGCCTGCGCCATCTCGCAGCTTTCGCTGTTACAGAGTAGGGACTGCTTAACGTCACCAGGGCTGGTGATCACACCGTTGGGACCTGGCATCTTTAAGACGAGGTAAGTATAGTTTGGAATAGCCTTAAATTTGGCAATCTCTGGCCTTCCCAAGATGGCATGATATGCCGTCTCGAAATCAGCCACTTCAAAGCTCAGACTCTCTGTCCGATAGTTATCCTTGATCCCGAACATGATGGGCAAAGAGATCTGTCCGAGCGGTATCGCGGACGTCCCGGGGATTACCCCGTGGAAAGGAGATGATCCCTGCCGTAGCTCGGAACGAGGAATATTCATTTGGTCCAAGGTCTTGACGAAAAGGACGTTAATCCCGCCAACCTCTTTAATTTGCTTCCCCGAACGACCGGATCCAAAACCAGTGGATACCTCCCTTGGAAGGCAATCCGGTCTGGGTGGTCCGATCGATCAAAGGTGATGGGCACCTCAGACCTGCGTAAGTACTTGGGGGTCGCAGGCATGATCGTATTGATCTTTCGAGTGGTAAGCTTTTGCTTCCTCTTGGACTAGTATGCGTTGGAGCCCCCGAATATGTAACTGATCTCGCGTTTAGCATCCTGTTAATCTTCGTCGGCCTTCTTGCCGTGGCCGCCCTTGGCCGCCGATTGCTTTGAGTTTTCGGTGAACTTCTGCAGAATGAGGCAGTCCTTGGCAGAGTGCTTTCCTCGTGGATGAAAGGGACATACCGAGTCCATAACCTTGTTATAGTCATTGTCGTTGCGGGGCTTAGGCCGATTGCGCTCCATATTGGCGACCATCTCGTCGTCCTTCCGCTTCTTATCCTTAGGCTTGCCCTGTTCTTCATTTGGCTTCTTTTTTTGGCCTCCGTCGTGGCCACCATGATGTTTCATGATGGCCTCCTTGGCATTGGCCTCTTGGTCCGCCATTGTGAACATGGCCTTAAGATTTCTCGGGGGGTCCCGAGTCATCTGCTTGATTAGCTCCTCGGATTTGCACCCGGCGAAGAACGCATCGATGACTATTTGCTCCGAAACATCTCGGATGTCGTTCTTCTTTTTGGTAAAGCGCTTGATGAATTCACGAAGAGTCTCATTCTTGCGCCGATGCAGCTGTCCAATCTCCTATCTCCCCGTGGGCATTTCATAGGTCCCTTGGAAATTGGCGATGAACTGCTCCTGGAGGTCGTCCCAAGACTCTATCGAGTTCTCCGAGAGTCCCGTGAGCCAGGTCTGGGCGGTTAGGGTCAAAGCGACAGGCAAATAATTCGCCATGACGTTCTGATCATCTCCTGCAGCGTTGACTGCTACGGCGTAAACCTGCAGCCAATTCTTTGGGTCCCTCTCGCCATCGAACTTGTCGATGCCTTTGAGGTTAAAACCGTCCGGCCAAACCACTCGGCGAAGGTCCGGGGTAAAGGCTCGAATCCCCTCCAACGGTCGTGGCCGCCTCCGCCTTGGGGATCTACTGCGATGCTCCCATCGCTGGTCTTGACGACGCTCGTGATGGTGGTCGTGCCGACTGGCGGTGCTCTCGGCCTAATCATCAACGCGCCGGCTGTGATGACTACGAGAGCTCCGCTCGCCATTGATGCACTCCCGCCGTTTGGCTTATATGTCCTGACGAAGGTCGTGGCCGGCCGTCTGGCAAGAATTGCCGGCCGCGGAGGCACGAGCCCTGCTCCGGTTGCGCGTAGAACGGCTGCGAGCCAAAGCGGTCAGAGCCGGACGCGCCTCGTTTTGTTGAATGGCAGCCATCTCCACTATGGCCGTCGCTCGAGCGAGGGTCTAGACAAGCGGGCTGCCTTCTGGAAGTTGCGGCGCGATGGTCTTCAAGAGAGTCTTCGAGGCGACGATGTTTGCCTGGGGGTTATATAGACGTCCTGATCCATTAGCTTTACCGCGCGAAGCTCATTCTAGACGTCGCGGCCGCGGATGCGAAGTTGATGTATACGGTCTTGGTCTTCCACTCGGCGGGAGTCCAGATCCACCACTACCGTGGCAGTCTCCTCGTTCCCAACTAGCGGAGAGGCAGAGTGATGATCTCCCGCACCAAGGACGAAAACTTCCCGGTAATTACGGACCTCTGTGCTCTCAATGGACTCAGAGTCAGAGAGAGGTTGACTTGTTCGCCCTGTCCAATGTGTTGGCCAGCATTGATGACACCCACGAACATAGTTGGATCTGATCAGATAGGTCCAATCGGATCGGATGTGCTCCCCGACTGGTTATCTCCTGTTCAAATCTCGGAGGAAGCCCGTGCGAAGGTCGCAGCAGAGTTCTCGAGTCCGAAGGGAAATCCAGCCAGTGGCGTTGAGTTGTCGCCGGGCAAGATAGAATTCATGCCCATGCGGTCGAGCCTGCCGAGTCCTTTTTCGTCTTCCTCGGGGAGAGGTGCGAGGTCGAACAGCGAGCGGGTCAATCCGTGGAAGGTACTTGCCAAATTCTCCAAGCCAAGGGGCAATGGGTCCCGTTGATTGCGCGTACCTTCTTGTGAAGAGATCTCTCCGGGAGGAGAGAGATGAAGATTGCCAACGCCGTCGGCGATGAAGTCCAGGGTGCCGAAGCGAAGGGACTGCCCTAGCCTCATGGCGACGCATGGCGATCTTGAAGAATCCATCTATCCTTGAGAGATGATCTTGATGCTGCCCCATACCTGGCGCGCCAACTGTCGACTGGTGACTAACTAGGGGTCACCTTCGGCAATGAATTTGTATGAGGGGCATTAGTAAGAACCAAACTAGATGGTAGCACAAGACCGGGTTTATACAGGTTCAGGCCCTCAGCCAAGGAAATACCCTACTTCCTGTGCTCTGGGATTATGATTGATCAAGATGCGGGATGCAAGATGACCAAGATGATGACAATGTATGCTCTATGATGTTGAGATGATTCTGCCTATGGCCTCTACCCCCCTCCCTTTATATAGTGTAGGGGAGATAGAGTTACAAGATAGCACGTGATACACGGTACCTAATTCTGTTATGTCGTTACATGTCATGTATGTGTTGATCTCCTAATTACATGGAGCTTGATCATATCCTCGGAAACTTCCTTGGAGCTCAAGGCGCGTGTAACCCGAGTGGTCTCTATCCCTAATTAGCCGACTTAGGTGGACGTAAATTAACTCACTTTTGGAGAGGTGAAAATCCTGTATGTTTGCGCATACTTGTTTATGTTTATAACAAAAAATTATATCTATACAATGCAAAATTATATACTCCCTCTGATCACGAAAAGAAGTCGTCGTTGATTTTTGGAGACATCTTTGACCATTCGTGTTATTCAAAAAAGTTATATAAATATCATTTATTTTGTTGTGATTTATTTTATTGTTAAATATATTTTAAGTATGAATTTTTATATATATTTATAATTTTTTAATAAGACAAATGGTCAAAGTGATGTGCAAAAGGCAACGACAACTTTTTTTTGTAACCGGAGGGAGTATGATATATCGCCCTAAGTGAAGGAGGACCACACAGCGTTTATCGGATGACGATGTAATATCCATCAATAAAAATATGCTAGTAATTATTTGGTTTCGAAAGAGTGGTCGATACGGTCGTCGGTCTCCCCTCCATTATTATAGCTTGGTTTAGTCTCCATGCGACTTGCTTCTAGAAGGTGCGTCACTGGCATATTCCTTGCACAGACAGTGGCACAGTGTATACCATATTCTTTGAAAATTTTAGCAAAGCTCGAAAAATCCTATTATTCTTTTTAAACATTATATGTGACATAATCTTTTTTAAAAACTTCATAATTCATGTCACACTCAAAGACAACAGGACTTGTAAAAAATATAACCCTAGGTTCGCGAAAAGGGTTAAAAAATTAATTTTAATTTTTCATTGTTCTCAACATTATTTAAAATTTCAAAAAATAATTTTTTTTGGACCTTTCCGTTTAAAACTATGGTTCTATATTCACAAGTTCTGTTACGTACCTTAATTTCAGACCTTTTATTGATCTTCTTCTCAATTGTTTGGTGAAATTTTGAATACTTTACAAAAAAAAGTTTACCTTTTTATGGACACTTTGAAAATTCAAAGTTATCCCAAAAAAAGATGTTTTTGAAATTATTTTTTATATTTTCAAATAATTTTTAAATATCAAACTCTTGGTGCACCTTTTTAAAAATCTTGAAATGGCAGGCAAAGTAAAATTGAAGTAAAAAGTTAAGAGGGCAAAAACATTTTTCTAAAATTTAAAATGTTTCTATTTTTAACAATTTTCCAAAAGTTCAAACTTGTTAAGGACCTTCTCCTAGCAACAATGGTTCCATTTTGGAATTTTATGTTTTTTGGAATTCTCAAATGGTTCCTTTTTGTCAGCATTAAACTTTATCAATGACAAGAATCACGTAAGAAATACATAAGACTTATCCAGTTTAGACTTCTCGTATAGATGGATTTGAGCGAAATATGGATACAATGTAGCCAACAACCGATGCATATCAGCCAGTCTAACGGTCTCTTAGTGTAATATTAGAATGTCCCAAGTTTTCTTTTTTAAAAAAGAAAATTTAAATTTTATTTAATATAATTCTTATATGAAAAATCCTAAATTTTAAAAGATTATATTTCATATAAATAAAATAAATATTTTTTATTATTTACATTACAATTTACAAAAGCTTTTCCCTCTCTTCTCTTTTCTCTCTCTCAATCAAAATCCTAGCTCGACTCTCGGTCGAAACCCTGAAATCCCCTGGTTGAGCCGGTCGTCCATCCCCGTCCTTGACTTAAACCCTAATCTTCCTCGACCATGTCTGAACTTGTGTCACGATCAAAACCCTGTCATCCTCCAATCCGGACCCCTCTTCCCTCCTCTCCTCGACTTAAACCCGAATCGATCAACCCTTCCCTGTAGCTTGGCCGACCCATGCCCTTCATTGGCCGACCATCGCCTGACAACCCAAAACCCTATTTTTGGTTGACCTCCTTCGAAACCCTAGCGGGTCAAACGCCCGTCTCTATCGGTCGAGACTAGTTCGTGGTCTAATCCTTTTCTTTGTGACTAGGTCGGTCGAGCCAACCACTTCTCTCTCTTTCCATTAACTTTTCCCTTTATCTCCGTCGACCAAAATCCTAAGCCTGATCGATCTCATTTGCAACCGATCACATGCATCTCTATTCCTTGCCGATCGAACAAACCTGATTCATATCTTAGCCAAATTCATTCCGAGGTCAACCAAGTGCATCGGCTATTCCAAAATCCCAATTGGTCCTGCAGCCCACAGCCCATGAACGGCCTAGATGTACTCTACCGATCACCGACCCAACTCCCTGTATAAATACCCAAAACCCAATTAATCACCAAAAAACCCTAGCCGTTGTACCACCTTGGCTGCTGCCCCCATCCTGCAGCGTCGTCGCCCTAGCCTGCGTCCTCTGCTGAAGTCGCCTCATTGAGGCGTATGCTTTGTGATGGTGTTTCTGGTTAAAACCTAAACAACTAAAACTAGTGTAGATTGCTTAGGGGAGACCAGTCAGTGTTGGTTCTGGGACCGTGGTGATGAGGTTCTCCTCTAATAAGGACTCAAGCTTGTGTATTACTAGACCAAACCTTATCGTACAGCCACTTATGTCTTCGGCCCTAGCTTAATACCCTACGAAACCCACTAACCACTTGATCATAGGCTGCCCGGTTACATTTCGTCACTATTGCTCTAGGGTGAGGCTCGCGACCTTACTTGAGGGGTAGGTGCGTTCCTCAGACCGAATGCCTTAAATGGGGAACGCCAATCGGGTGGTGTCCAGAAGTAGTAGGCGCCCTACCGCGGCGAACACTAGCGGGGCTGGGGAAACCAAAAGAAAGGACAGGCGAAGTGGTGGGCATAGTTGGATGGAAAAATCTTGTACCGTATCTCCTACTGGATGAGATAGGGCTTGAAAGGAAATTTGTACACACTCTGCAGAGTTAAAACTATCATGATAGTCGTGTCCATGGATATGGACAGGACTAGAGTAGGCTGGGATTGGCCTAGTGTGAGACGCACCTTCCATTGGTGATTCTTGATACTACTTATGATCATGCATCCACTTAGTAAAAATTGGTCAACTAAAATTCGACTAGAATTAGGTTTTGGGTAAAATAACCTACTCCCTGCCTTTGCCAATGCATTCATATTTAAGGATTACTTGCTGGGTAGGCGCGTACTCATTATATCTATCGCAGATAATTTTATTTGTTCAGGTTGCACGTCTGATCAGGATCAGGAGGGTCCGAACTCAGGTGTGCAGGACTAGCTGCGGGTGTCCGGGGTCAATTGCTTGGATATCGTCGCTAAAGGCTGTTGTTGCTCAAATTTTCTTTTTATTCGTTCTTAATATTTGATAATATTTGTCCTACTGTAATAGAATATGATGTTATCTTGTAATACTCCGTTATTTTGAATAATAATGGAATGCCAGTGATGATAGCTGTTAAATTGTTCATCCTGAGGAACTAATCTGGGCCTAGTATCAGATCATGGTGCTGGATTTCCTGTGGAGACGCAGGGGGTCGTGACACTTAGTCGACCCTATCTCCTCCTTTCAAGCCTAGAAGGTTATGTTACCTTCTGGATCAGGTCAAGGCCTACAGACGTCGAACTCTCCTACCATAAGGTGATTATGCCTGCTTCTCCGACTATAGCGTTGATCGTTTAGGATGCTACGAGAAAGGATGCTCGTAGATAAGCTAATGGCTTCCTTGATTTTTCTTTAGGTCATGTCCATGTGGCATAACTTTGAGGTAGCTTATAATTCTTTTCTGAAACACACCTGGTGACAAAGCACGAATGGCCCACTGCTAGGAGGATCTCTATATAATAATATTTATTCAATCCCCGACATATGCTGTCGGTTACTGAGTTTTGCCTCTCATAGATTGAAACATGCTCCGGTGCACCACGGGTACCATCTTGCCCGTTGCCTAGAGACGGGCAGCTACTCCGGACAATAGCATTACGACAAGCTAGGCGTTGCACGTTGGGCTGTTGGTCAAGATTTAGGAGGCCTGACGTATAAATCTTCTACCTTGGAAGGAATGAAGATAACTATTATTCATCACATATTTGCCGTGACGACGAACTATTACTCTGATGGTAGTTAGTTGGTGGTCATTGGAGATAGTAGTTTAAAGAACCGGAACGGACTTAAAAGTAATTCTCTTACAAGGTAATTACGCCTCTCTTTCTTCTTGCATATCCTCTCTTTCTTCTTGCATATGCATACTGTTTGATGCACTTCGATATGTTTTGTGAACCGTGGATTTTAAATTCGAGATGTAATTATGTGTATACGAGATCTAAGTTGGATAAGACGACAAGAATGCAATCTAAATTGTGGATGTTAAATATTGATATGAGCTGTGCAGAATTTCTGGATGTGTTAGTATGGATGCTAATTTTTAGAACTATTTTTGCCATCAATTTTCACAACTAGTTGTTCTAAATCAAAACCACCAATGATACGTACCCACCACTGGCATACTAATTTTTAGAATTATTTTTGCCATCAATTTTCACAACTAGTTGTTCTAAATCAAAACCACCAATGATACGTACCCACCACTGGTCACTGTTACCTGGAACCGGTAGTGATAGTGTCACCATCACTAGTGGTTGGTATATGAAAAACCAGTGTCTGTTTTCACTGGTCGTGGTTGATATATGATCCACTAGTAATATGGTGCATCACTAGCGGTTTCAGACAGTGGCGGAGCCAGCCCCAACTGAGGAGCCTAGGCCCAGGGTGGCTGGGCCTTGGCTCCGCCCAGTTGGGCCCGGGCCACTTGCCACAAATATGCTGAAAAATAAGTTGGGCCGGAAGAAATATATGCCTTGCTATTGGGCCGGAGCCCGGGCCTGGGCCCAGGGTGGCAGGGCGCTGGCTCCGCCATTGGTTTCAGAACCGCTTGTGATAATTTTTGATTATCCCTATTACATAATCACTGGCGATTTGATAACCGCCAGGGATCAGTTTTCTAAGCTAGTGTTTCATTATCTAAAAAATATGTTACCAGCCATCACCTCTATGACCTTTATGTCCACACTCCATATATACAGCCAATACAAAATGATCCAGATCATACACAATGTTCAAATAAAAAATTTAGTCTAAACAACAGGAGAAACAAAAGCACTAAACAACAATTTTGTTATTCGCCCTCCAACAATGAAGGAGACTGACATAATGAGAACCTCAATAGAACGATATACCTGAACGGTCCTCTTACTTATCCCCCTTTGCAACAATGCCCTCTTAAAATAGCCTGTAAAAAAAATCTTTTATTTTATTACTAAACATATTGTTCCAGCACGTAACTAACTGGTCCATAAGATAGCTAGCTTTTGTTATCACAAAAACCTTTACTTTTGTCTTTAACTTCAACCTAGATCCCTCACCCTAATTGTTGACTTTGATTGTCTTCCTATCGACCACTCCATTGGCCATATATGCAGATAGATAATTTTTGCTGTAATGAATATCATTGCGCTGTGTCCGGTGTCCCGACTCCCCGTGGCCAAAAAGGATGAAGGAGATAAGTGTCCTGTGAGTGAGAGTGAGAGGCCGTGACTTTTGAGAAGTCAAGTAGACGAGCCGCCTACGGCATGCACCCGGCCGTCTATATTTTACCTCCACACAACACAACTCACACAGTACGCACACAAGGCCGTCTTGTGATCAATTCATCCCCCCTCTGTTTTCCTCTGTAGAACACTGCGCTCCGGAGCTGTGCAGATGCTGGGCGAGGCCTCCCCGTGGAGCCTGGCCGGCGTGGCGGCGGCGGTGGCCATCGCGGCGCTGCTGTGGCTGGCTGCCTGGACGCTGGAGTGGGCCTGGTGGACACCGCGCCGGCTGGACCGGGCGCTGCGGGCCCAGGGCCTTAGAGGCACCCGGTACCGCCTCCTCACCGGCGACATGCCGGAGAGCGCCCGGCTCAACCAGGAGGCCCGGTCCAAGCCCCTGCCGCTCGGCTCCCACGACATCACCCCGCGCGTGCTCCCCATGTTATGCAGAGTCATCAAGGAGCACGGTAATCATGTATCGAGCTTCTTTGTTTAGAGGGACCACGTACTCCGTATCTGGTAGTTCCTGCTTCCTGGTAGTATAAAAATCAAATCAATCCGATGACATGTTGGATCATATGGCTCGTGTAGTGTACTCCCTCCGGTCATAAAAATTAGTCGCCGTTCACTTTTGAACACGTCTTTGACCATTCGCCTTATTAATAAACTACGTAAGTTATCATTTATTTTCTTATAATTTGTTTTATTATTAAAGATATTTTAAACATAATTTATAATTACGCATGTTTGCACTAATTTTTTTGAATAAGACGAATCGTCTAAGACGTGTTTAAATGTCAACGGCGACTTGTTTTTTGTGACTGGAGGTAGTATTTATTTCGGTAAACAGTAGAATTTCTTAATGTTATTACAGATATGGTTGCGGTTCATCTCTTCCGTCCGAAAATTCTCTCCTGTTTTCCAACATGACAATCTGTCCGATGTCAATTGGAAGTTCAAATCATGCATTTGGCTGTTCACAGCATGTTTCTTAAATTCTGATATGCAGGGAAAGTATCATTCACTTGGTTTGGGCCAACGCCGAGGGTAATGATTCCAGACCTGGAATTAGTGAAAGAGGTTTTGTCCAACAAATTTGGTCACTATGGCAAACCAACGAATAGCCGTATTGGAAAATTGATAGCCCAAGGAGTTGTAGGTCTCGAAGGTGAGAAATGGGCAAAGCACCGGAGAATTCTCAATCCTGCCTTCCACCTTGAGAAAATAAAGGTATTTCTATTTGGCCATCGGTCAATAGTCAATGGTCTTTTTTCTTCCAGAATTCCATTTTCTCATTTTAGATCGCAGCAAATTACTACCTCCTGTCACAAAAAGAAGTCGCCGTTGACTTTTGGACACGCCTTTAACCATTTGTCTTATTCAAAAATTTAGTTCAAATATGTAAAAGTATAAATCATACTTAAAATACATTTAATAACGAACCAAATCATAACAAAATAAATAATATTTGTATAAATTTTTTGAATAAGACGAATGGTCAAAAGCGTGTCCAAAAATCAACGGCGACTTCTTTTTTATGACCGGAGGGAGTACTAAATAACAAACACTACATAGATAGACTAATAATACTGCTGTATTCGCAGCGGATGCTTCCGGTTTTTTCTACATGTTGCGTCGAAATGATTACGAGATGGGAGAACTCAATGTCCTCCGAAGGGTTATCTGAGTTAGACGTCTGGCCTGAGTTTCAGAATCTCACTGGAGATGTCATCTCCAGAACAGCATTTGGTAGCAACTATCAGGAGGGGAGGAGAATTTTCCAGCTGCAAGAAGAGCTAGCTGAACGTGTAATGCAATCTGCTCAGAGACTTATTATCCCAGGCTATTGGTATGTTCTTTCTCTTCTTCCAAACATTGGGTGACTCTCCCTTTGTTTCTACCATCTGAAGAGTAATTCAGACCTCTTCACGTTCCTGGCTATACGCTTAAGTAGATAGATAGAAAGTGGTCTTAGAGAATTCTTCCTGTCATGACATATTCAAAATTTACAGGTTTTTACCAACTAAAAATAACATAAGGATGAGTACAATCGACCGGGAGATCCGTTCAATTCTACGAGTAATTATTGGAAAAAGAGACAGAGCAATAAAAAACGGTGAAGCCAACAACGATGACTTGCTGGGGTTACTAGTGGAGTCAAATATGAGAGAATCGAATGGCATAGCAAATCTAGGGATGAGTACTGAAGATATGATAGAGGAATGCAAGCTATTTTACTTTGTAGGTATGGAGACAACATCAGTTTTGCTCACATGGACGTTAATTCTGCTAAGCATGCACCCAGAGTGGCAAGAGCGGGCAAGAGAGGAAGTGCTGCACCACTTTGGTAGAACCACACCAGATTATGATAATTTGAGTCGGCTGAATATTGTAAGTATGACATCCAAATTATCCAAACGCACAAAGTTCAGAATATTTCGCATGACAGTGATTGCCTCTGCTTCATTGGGTTCAAAATGGGACAAGTAACCGATAATATAACATATCAGATTTGCATTCCGTCAGAACAATTTACTACCAGACGTGTTAATTATGCGTCACTAGTAGTCTAGTAGACATGATTTAGTATGCTTGCTTTCTCTTGCATTCTGTCGAACTGCTGGTTAGCTAATTCTTCAAGACAAAATTTATATGGAAATCTATTAGTTTACTCCTAAAACTGTATGACCTTAATTAAGTATTAAATATGCTCAAGTCTTAATATTTATGACCAGCCAAATTAGTTAAGAATTGAGCTATAGAGAGAGAGAGAGAGAGTACATGTGTGTGAAGGAAACACTTATTTTTTCATTAAAAAGGGATTTATTTGGAGCAGATCATGAAGGACCGAGTGTTAAGTCTACAATAGTTGTAGCAGTGACCTTGATCTTCTATTGTATTTTTTTTCCAGGTAAATATGGTTTTGTACGAGGTTCTTAGGTTGTATCCCCCAGCATTCTTCCTTACCAGAAGAACATACAAGGAAATGGAGCTCGGTGGCATCAAGTATCCGGCAGGAGTCAACCTTCTGTTGCCCCTCATCTTCATTCACCATGATCCCAATTTATGGGGGAAAGACTCGGTTGAATTCAACCCAAAGAGGTTTGCCGAGGGCATCTCCAATGCAACGAAATATCAGTCCGCGTTCTTTCCATTTGGAGGGGGTCCTCGGATCTGCATCGGACAGAACTTTGCATTGCTGGAAGCAAAGATGGCCCTCTGCACCATCCTTCAACGCTTCTCATGCGAGCTCTCCCCATCCTACATCCACGCACCGCACACTGTGATTACTCTCCATCCGCAGCACGGTGCTCAAATTAAGATGAAGAAGATATGATGATACTACTTGTGCTAGCTGGAGGAGAGAGTACTGTGATGTTGTGTATGTGTATTCTGTTCTTTATCTTTATACTTCAAACTGAAATAATCAGTTCTGTTTATGTGTGACAGCTGATGATACTCAATATAATAGGTAGTAGTTCTAGTTGTACTTGGGTTGTGTTCTTGTCAATGCCCCTTTTCTTGTCGGTCTAAGACTCTAGTAGTTAACAATCCACCTAATGAGAAACAAGGACTTCAATGAAATAGTGAAATGATCATGGACCATGTGAGAAGGACCATGGTTATTAACAGTAAAAACAGAAGAATGTGGCCAACAGAATACAAAACTCTGCAATAGTTAATAATGTGCAAAGTTTTTCACATCTACTGGAGTAAAAAAGGAACTGTGGAATACTTGAGATAATAGAGTTTATATTTTAACCATCCAGCCATTGGCGGACTATGATCCGTTCACTAGTAGAAGGCTAGAAGCATTGTAGCACGCAGGCAACAAGTACTAGAGGATTCTAAGAGCTCTTTGTATCGTTTCTAGTAAAAGTTGCTTGGTTGTCGCGTGGAGTTGTTTTAAAAGCATTTTTATTATTATATGATTGTAAACCTATCTAATGAAAAGTTCAATTTACTGTTCAATCTATGTACCATTAGCAATTGAATTCAATTTTTTCATGTGCAATTTTTTTAAGGAAATTAAAGATTCCATTAAAAATTATTTTTTCCATTGGTTGTCGATAGAGGAGCTATTTTAACATAAAATAATCTAGTTAATAGGAATTGACCAGGTGATATATCTTGCTGCTTTTGTAGCTGGAGAGAACCCGTGCAACATTTGTTTTTCGATTGCCATTTAGCTAGGTCCATTTGGTGGTCAGTTTACATTGTCTTCTATGATTTCTACACCCAAAATTGGAAAGCTTGAATTTACATTGTCCACAAAATTTACTACACCCACAAAATTTGAATCATATGATTTCTAGTTGACTTTCAAGTTTGAAAGCTTGTTTCAGGAAACAAGTTTGGGTGGGTATAGCATCTAATTTTTGGGGTTTGGCTTTGTCGAAATGAAATGGTTTTTAACGAGAAAATATATTACTTTCAGGCAGATTTTCTTTAAAAGAGCCTACCGATTGCGGCAAAAAGCGTTGCTATAAATAGAGGATGACAAAGGCACTTTTAAGGTCATCCAGACTTTGAAAGCTGGAGCTATGGCATTCTTTTGTCAACATGATTATCGTTTCAATAATAAACTTTTTACATCTTGATGTTATCTTTTGTTCAATCATGACTTTCTATGTTGTTTTGAATTGTGTAATAATTTGATTGTAACACTGTTGACATGCTATTCGTATATAGAAGACAAATTTTATCCGTCTCCTAGGTCGTCGTTTCACTTGGAGCAATGAAAGTGCCACTCCAACTCTGACTAGAATTGACAGGGCCTTCTGTACTACGTCGTGGGAACTCGCCTTCTCGGACTCAGTCCTCCTCAGACTCCCGTCCTTGAGCTTAGACCATGCCCCCTCCTAATCAAGGCCACCCCAAAGCATCCGGCTCCTCGTGTGTTCAGGTTCAAGAACTATTGGACTACCTTGGAGGGCTTCCTACCCACGGTACAAAGTGCGTGGGAGCGGACTTTAACCTGCACCAACCCTTACAAAAGATTGCATATCAAGTTAGAGTGTACGGCGAAGGCGCTCTCGTCATGGGTAGGGCTGGAAAAAAAACTCGGGCTCGATGAGCTACTCGAGCTCGGATCGAGGTCGGATCGGGATCAAAGGCAAACCGAGCTAAGTTCGAGCCTGGCATCGAGCTCGGTTGATTTTCGAGCCGAGCTCAAGCCAATCTCGAGCAACTCGAATTAGGCTCGATAGCTCGTTTGGCTGCCCAAACCACTCCTCAGCTCAGGCCCATAATTGAAGGAACCGCAGCCCACCGAGCACCGGCCCACCGCGGAGCTGCATATCAGCATTAGCATATACATGCAACCTAAACCTAATCCCCCCATACGGCGCGGCGGCCGGCGCCTCCTCCTCCTTCACCTTCGGCGCAGGCGGCGTCGCCCCTTCCCGTCTCCGCCTCTCGGCTCCTTCGTGCCCGACGCCGCGCCATCCTCCTCCTGTTCCATGCGTCCACAACGGCGCCGCCCCCGTCTTCCGCGCCCGACGTTGCCCCTGGCCTCCACGGACGTCGCCTCGGTCCTCTCCACGGCGTCGCGCCTGCCTATTCACGGCGAGATCCATGGCGACGGCGGCCCGGGCCCAGATCCATGGCGACGGCGGCCCGGGCCCAGCGGCGCCCACAGCTCCTCCGCGCGCCGGGGCGGCCGGCGCGCCACCTCCGCCTCTTCCTCCACGCCCGCGAAGGCGCCGCCCCTGCCGTCCCGACGCCGCCTCGACCCATCCGCGCCTGGCGCCGCCCCTGCAGTCCTGATGCCGCCTCGACTCCTACGTGCCCGACGCCACCCCATCCTCATCCTCTGTGCCCCGATCCAGGTGCACAAAATGAGATATGTGGTCATTTTCCTAGATTCGAGCCGAGCTCGAGCTAAACCGAGCCGATCTCGATCTCGAGTTCGAGCCTGTCTGCGAGCTCGGTTGAATTTCGAGCCGAGCCTGAGCCGATCTCGAGCCAAATCGAGCTCGAGCCTGTGTGACTTCAGCTCGCTCAAACTCGGCTCGATTCCACCCCTAGTCATGGGCTCGCACCAAGGTCCCTTGCATCCGGCTACAACTGGCCATAGTCAGTGATTTGATCTTGTTGTTTGACAAGGCCAAGGAAGCACGTGTGCTCACGGACTCGGAGAGGGATTTCAGGACAGCTCTGAAGGCTAGGGTCACAGCATTAGCAACCATTCAAAAAATCCGTATCAAGCAAAGAGCACGCCTCTCGTGGCTTCGGCTAGGCGATGCCAACACCAAATTCTTTAATCTACTCCCTTGACACCCCTTCTGGGGCCGCCATCGAGCACAACCAGATGGAACAGGAGTGCTCTTGCTTCTTTGGATACCATCTAGCCTCCAACTCCCCGAGGATTTTGACACTGGCATGGGATAGATTAATCCAGCCAAGGCAGGATCTCCTGGAGCTCGAAGACCCCTCCCGTGCTTGTTGGCACATCATCAAAGCTGACTTGATCGCGGCGGCGTCATGGTTTGCGACTGGTCACTCAAGGAACTTCTCAATTCTTAACTCAGCCAATATCATCCTGATTCCTAAGAAACGGGATGTGAAGGATCTTGCGGATTACAGACCCATCAGCCTCATCCACAGTGTCGGCAAAATGTTCTCCAAGCTGCTCGCCAATAGACTGGCGGCTAAGCTCGATCACCTTATGATCTCAGCCCAAAGCGCCTTCGTAAAGAAGCGATGTCTACAGGACACCTTCCTGCGTACCCAAGCCAACATCCTAAAACTCCAACGGTAGAAAATCCCGACGCTTTTCCTTAAGCTTGATTTTGCAAAGCCTTTTACTCGGTCCAGTGGAGTGACCTCCTTGAGCTGTTGCAGGCTAAGGGATTTGGAGCCCGTTGGAGGAATTGGATCACCAATCTTCCCGGTTCAGCCTCATCAACGGTTATACTTAATGGGATCAGGGGCCTGAGCTTCATCCACGAAAGGGGACTCCGACAAGGCGACCCTCTATCCCCCATGCTTTTCATCCTGACCATGGACCCGCTACACAAGATCTTAGATCTTGTGGATGAGAGTAACATTCTTGCACCGGTTGGAAACCCCACAATTCGGGACCGTATCTCCCTCTTTGCGGACGACGCAGCCATCTTCATTCAACCTAACAAGCAAAACCTTGACTACACCATCAGTTTGTTGGACAGCTTCGGGGCGGCCCCCGGCATCACCTTGAACAAGTCCAAGTGTTTGGTTTACCCAATTCGCAGCGACGGGGTTGACTTGGAAGCTACTCTCAACTCCTTTGATGGTCTGAGAGGCACATTCCCCTGCACCTACCTTGGGTTGCCTTTACGCCTCTGTAAGCTTCACAAGATCCATTTCATGCCCCTTTTGGACAAGATCGCGGACCGTCTTGTCCCTTGCCATGGCAAGTTCTTTTCCAAGGCCGGACATTTGGTCCTTGTTCAAGCAGTCCTCTTGGCCATCCCGACCTATCTCATGGCCTCCACTCCCCTTCCCAAGGGGGTCATAAAAAAGATTGACCAACTCAGACGGGCTTTCCTATGGACATGCAATCAGCAAACAAACGGAGGACAGTGCCTGGTGAATTGGGAGGTAGTCTGCATACCCAAAAACCTCGGGGGATTGGATATTTTGGACCTACAACGCTTTGGCTAGGCTCTACGTCTCCGTTCGCTCTGGAGAAATTGGCTTTCCCTGGACTCTCAGTGCTCTACCAACGTCATCAACTTCATCGCGGCAGACATTGCCCTTTTCAAAGCCTCCACTCGGACTCTTGTTGGCAATGGAGAACACTTCAAGTTTTTGGAGGACTCCTAGCTTGAGGGCCTTTCACCTAAGGAGGTCGCCCCCCTCCTGTTTGACATTGCCACGCATAAAAATCGCTCAATCTGAGACGGCCTTCGAAATCTTAATTGGATCCAGTCACTAGCGCAATTGACCACAGAGGAGCAGCTTCTTCAGAATATCACGATTTGGGGGAAAATCAACCAGGCGACACTCCTCTCAGATAGCCATGATGAGTTGCTTTGGAAGCTAATGACAAACGGATCCGTCACAACCAAATCGGCGTATCAGATCCAGTTTGCTGGCGCGAAAAGGTCGGCAAGGGCGGATCTTATTTGGAAGGCCCATACGGAACCAAAATGCAAATTCTTCGCATGGACTCTTACCCAAGGTGGGCTTAACACGACAGATGTCCTAGCTAGAAAGGGGTGGTCAAACAAACAATTGTGTTGTTTGTGCAACCTGATGCCGCCAACCCAGGATTATCTCTTCAAGAACTGTGCCTATGCTAGTGAAGTTTGGAATGCCAACTTCGGGCCACCCTTGGTCTCAACAGCCCCCCTTTGGGATTGGTGGGAATGCATGCTGCTGGGGCTCACTCCTGCATCTCGTAAGGAGCTAAATGGCAAGATGATCTACATTTGGAAGGAGCGTAACCGCCAAATCTTCAATCAAACCTCTCAACCGCCGACGCTCACGGCAAGAGACGCGGCCACCGACTACCAGCCGTGGCTTTCAACACCGTCTGATCCTAGCTAGTTTAGGGCTAGGACTGTGGGGACCTAGGGAGATCCCCGAAAATACAAATGTCCAGGATTTCAGTTGCATTTTGAAATAGCACAAATAGCCAAACTTTATTACATAACTAGAGTTATTTACAATATATCTTACAATTTCTAATACACCTCCAAAATTTACACTTCAAAACCACAGGCATGGCTTGAGTGTACGATAAACTAAAAATCTACACCAAATTCTTCCAGGTCTTCAAATGAAAAGTCTTCTGCTGAAAACAAAGGGCCTACCCAAAAGAAGGGTAGCCCGCAAAACTAAGGGTAAGCACTTACGTCCTAACAGGTTTCCATATGCATGCCTATTATCTACATGCAAGATTTTAACAAAAATTGACAGGGAGATTTAATAATAGACTTAATGCATATTTTTAAAATAGCTTTTAGGAAAATCCTATATTTTGCCAATTCTTTTCTAAAACATTTTTAAATAAGATTTTTGATAAAAACAAGACTTTCAAAGCTGATCTAGACCAGACCAACAACAATCTTACAACCACACCTCTAACCTGATTTATGTCAATATTTAAAATAGGTATCACCCCTGCGATACAACCTCATATAACAGAAGTATGGTCCATCGATGATTTTTTTTTTTAACGACTCTGCAGAATCTGCCCAGCTTTACCCGTAAAATGATCAGTAATACGGTTTGGGCGGAAATTTGTATCTTTTCTATCATGACATAATTCATTTAAGAGCAATGAACAATCCAAGCACCGGCCCCCAAACAAGTGTCCCCTAGTCCGCGACAAGAGCGACCCACCATGCGTCTCACACTCCCATTGTTTATTCACGCTAAACTTCCAACAACACCAACAACACGCCAACCTTAACACGACCAAAACCTCAACAACTGAACCTCTTTCCAACTCAACCAAAAGTTAAATTAATATGCAACAATCATGATCCTATATGCTTATATCAGACCTTGCCATTATTATGGTTAGATTATATTTGCTAGAGTTTTCCAATGACTTAATAGGGAAACTATAATCTAAATGGGATTATGACTATATGCAATCATAAATACTTTTAAATAAATTGGACATAAATTAATTAACTATAAAATAAATGCATAATATAATATTAGGGAACATGAAACCTGTCTGGTTCGGCTAGATCTTCGATGTCTATACTATTGCCCTGATATTCCTGTTCGGCTGATCCGAGGGCAATGAATTTGTTTTCTACACGTTGAGGGAGGGGAAAAAGAGAGGGGATTTGTTGACACCCAAATTTGGCATGAAAATCGAATATTGCGAAATGGCTAATTATATTGGAATTATTGGGCCGAATTAGAAAATGGGTTTCATCGGCAAAGAAGAAAAACATATTGAGAAATACCGATAGTTACAAGACTCCGGAAGAATTATGCTTTGATCAGAAGATATCTTCCGCGACACGGTAAAATAGGTCGTATCGGTATCGATTTTGTAATAGTATAAATAGGACCTAAGGTCTCATGAAACGGAAGACATCATACACAAACACAACTACTTTTCTCGAATCCGATCGACCTCGTCGAAAGGCTTCAACTTGCAGGTAGAGCTATCTCGATGGGATAATCGATTCTCTTCTTGTAACCCGTATGCATGGCTGTATCATCTTGATCTCGTGTATACAAAGCATGTTAAACTGTCTCGGGTTTTACCGATCTTTAATGTGTTCTTACATGTTACACTGTCTCGATCCAATCGATCTGTAATATGTATTTATCTTGCAACTCAGATTATCAAGTATCTTATATGTTTTTTCCTGATTCCGATATATGCGACTGCTCGTTCAATCGATCTTGCGTATACTTTTTTTAGGAATTTGCATGTGTAGTTATTTGCCGATCAGCATTGTATTTACCCATCTTAGTTATAAATCTTTAAATCGGTTTATTGGTTTACATCTAGATTTAGATTTGAATACTACCTTGGTTTAACCAATCTATTCAATCTATTCCTTGATTTAATCTAATAGATTGAAATGAAGATTTATTGCTAATTTATCTTACAAAATACCAAAAAGAAGTAAAGAGATTTATGTTTGAATGTTTATTTAACTTTACTGCTCTATCAGGCATTAAGCTGATAGATTTGTAATCGGACTATTCAAAGCCGATTCGCAAAATCCTGATCAGGCTGTTTTAAAAGCCGATTAGGGTCAAGTCACTGACAATTCATTCCTTATCAATTTACAGGTCAAATTGATTGGCACGCTCGGTTCTTGGTTGCGACGCAAGCCCAGACTTGACGCTTTTCGTGTGTTCGTGAAGATATCACTTTTCGGGTCAACATGATTTAATAAAAATAAAAAATGTATGGAGCATGAATGCATGAAATCATTTTTAAAAAGGTTTTTTTTGAAGAAAAAGGTTAGGGTTGACTAGGATGGTGATGGTTTGTATGATTTGATAATCTTCGGAAAAATTTCTTATAAAAAGAAATGGTGATGGGGATTTTTGGCATTATTCCGGATAGAATAATATGGAAGGTTAATTTTGGCATTATTTTGGTAAACCACCGGTTAGAAACAATTTATGCATGTGTATGTGGGATAAGTGTGTATCAACAAATTTCCAGAGATCGGGGTCGATGACAACAAAGTTATCGGAGTTTCGAGATGGAAATTGTTGAAGATATATGATGAAAATCTTGAAAATATATCTTTGAATGAAATACAGAAATTCTTCTGTACGGGATCCCGTCGCCCCGCGCTCGCAACGGGACAACCCCCTATCGTCCGATGCAAGCACGGATCTCCACGCAGCCGCCGTCGGATCACAGGCTCGCAGCGGATCGCTGGGTTTGCACGGACACACGCTAACCCACCTGATCCTCGCTAAGCACCAGGCTCCCGCGCTTGGCTCGCGTCTTTTGCACGCCACGTTCACGCGCACACACAGCTCACATATTGAAGTTGCAGTTGAGGCTAATTAGCTAGCAAACTACTATATGTACATGACTAGTTATTCATGGGTATTAGTCTTACATGGTTTCACTTATACTTTTTTTTTAAAAATTATATGTTAAATATATCAAACAAAAAAAACAACACTCATAAAATTGAGATCTAGCTACTAGTTAATTCTCATCAATTTTTTCAAGTTCTATTTTTTTGAATTTATATTTATGAGCGCTAATCCAGGAACATGTGTACAAGAATACGAAGGATTACATGGGTGTTTTTTTTTTACTGGAATCCGTTTTTTGAATGGAATTCTAAGATGATACTTAATGATACTTTTGCTCTGATACCAGTTTTTGAAACGGATCAAAATTTAGATGATACTTGCATGATCCCTTTTACTCTGATACATGTTTTTTAATGGATTTTTTATGATACTTGCACAATACTTTTGCTCAGATATCTACCTTTTGAACAATATTTTTAGATGATACTCTTATGATATCTTTTTTCCGATACCGAAACTCGACGATACCACCAACCTGATACCACCGATACTCGACACCCAGACCGATACTTTGTTTGTTGTATATGATACCATTTTTTAGATACCTCAATGATATCATGAAACTCAACGATACTACCAACCTGATACCACCGATACCGATACTTTTTTGTTTGTGATATATGATACCCTTATGATACCTTTTTTCTGATATCAAAACTTGACGATACCACCAACCTCATACCAACGATACTCGACACCCAGACCGATACTTTGTTTGTTATATATGATACCTTTTTCAGATACCTCAATGATACCATGAAACTCGACGATACTACCAACCTGATGCCACCGATACCGATACTTTTTTGTTTGTGATATATGATACCTTTTTTTCGATACCGAAACTCGACAATAGCACCAACCTGATACCACCGATACTCGACACTCAGACCGATGCTTTGTTTTTTTATATATGATACCTTTTTTCATATACCTCCGTAATAACATGAAACTCGACGATACTACCAACCTGATATCACCGATACCGATACTTTTTTGTTTGTGATATATGATACCCTTATGATACCTTTTTTCGATACCAAAACTCGACGATACCATCAACCTGATACCACCGATACTCGAAACCCGGACCGATACTTTGTTTGTTATATATGATACCTTTTTTCAGATACTTTGTTTTTGTGTGATACTTTTTCTCTGATACATGTTTTCGAATAGGATCTATTCGGATGATACTTGTGTCGATATTTGAAATACGTTTGATACCTAAAATTTTTTAAAAAATTACCAAAAATTGTTGACTTAAAAAATAAAGAAAAACGTTGGTGCCAATTTTTCATGTGGAGATGTGAAACTAATAGCCATACGTACACATGTTTCATGCTTAGCACGGTACGTGAAACAACGTAGGTAGGTACGTACACCATACGTGCGTACCCACGGAGGCAGAGAAGCTCATACGCGCATATGCATTTTTTGTTGACTTGCGATCCTGTCGTGAGCTGCCGAGACGCGGAGAGCGCAGCGCAGAGCGAGCTGCGCGAGAGGAGCGCTCCTTTTTTCGGAGTCCCGTCGGGCCAACTCGGGAACAGGATCCCGTCCAGTAGTCTCCCCCATGAAATATTAAGATGAAATATATTTATTTGGTATTTTGAGAATTTTGGAAAATAGAAATAAATTTTAAAAGCATTTTCCTATAAAAAGAAGAAGGATAAACATTTTATTTTCAAAATTTTAAACTATAAAAGAGTATTTTATATTTTTATAAAATACTAGGTTGAATAATAGATTTTTTGAAATTTTGGCAGTATTTTTGGAGGATATTTTCTATTTAAATAAAAATGGGAGAGCTGTATCTGGAATTGGGAAAATAAGGAAAAAATTGAAATGGCCAACCGAACAAAGCCTGGGCCGGCCCATTAGAGAGGCAAAGCTATGCAGGCAGTGCACAGTGCGGGCTGACATGCGGGGCCTGCAGGGCAGTGAGACAGAGAGAGGGGAATGGAGGGGTGCGACGGGGATCTCACTGGCGGCGAGAGTGGCCGGAGACAGCGGGGTGGTGGCCGGCAAAGGTGCTTCTAGGGATGTCAAATTTGATGGAGGCGTCGTTAGTGCTCGGCAGGGAGGGAGGGGACTGGGCGGCGAGGCTGTGCGGCGACGCTTTGAAGGTGGTGGTGGAGGGGAACTCCGGTGAGCGCCGATGAAAGTTGGTAGTGGAGGATGGGTGGTTTGGGTCAGAGAAGCTCCGTGGAAGGCCTATTTATAGGCGGAGGCTTGAGGCGAAGGCCGAAGGTTTTTCCAAACAACGGCGAGCAATTGGCAGCGGTCCAAGGCAAACCGTGGGCAAAGATGTGTTGGAACAGTTTGTGATGATGTGTCGATGCTATGGAGGGTGTTGCCGTGGCCTGGAAAGGTCGAAATTGATGGCGGCAAGAGATTCCGACGGGCTGCACGGCGGAGGCGGCAGCGCCGGGGGTTTTGAGGTGGCGGCGCTGTAGGGAAAAGGAAGAGACAGTGTGCGCCGTTGGATTCGGGGGCAAAACAACTGGCACCGTCGGATCATTTCCACCGAATCGGTACGGTGTGTAGTGACGTGACCTTATATTGAGCGTTGATTTGGATGGGGTTGATATGAGCCGTCGAGTGTCACTTACTGCACCGGATAGAGGAAAAGAGGGACACGCCGAAGGCGTAGTCCCAAAAGGGAAAGTGTATTCCAGGAAATTCCTAAAAGGGAAAGAGCTTAATTGAATTTCCAGAAAAAGGTTTGGGCTTTAGAAATTCATATAAAATTGTAGGTAGCTCAGAAAAATATGAAATTAGTCTCCAAAAATAAAAAAAAATGAGGAGAACCTAATGATGGAATAAAAGTTGGTATTTTATGGGATGAATATCCTTGGTAAAATAAAAGAGAGGGTTTCTTAAATGGAATAAAATAGATGTTGCTTTGGAAAATTCTCAGAAAATTTGGAAGGGTTTCTAAGGGCTTAAAAATTATTTTTGCGACAAAATTTTATGCTTAAAATGGTTAATTTTTGGGTATGTTACAAGGACCGTGGTTTTTCCCTCTTTTTCTTGTAAATATGACGCTGTCTTTTTCTCTTTCTATTAATGAAGCAGCGGAACTCCCGCCTTTTCCCTAAAAAAAATGATCCGATGAAAGTGCTGTGTTCCTTAAAAAAAACCGTCAATTACAGGTACATGATAATTTTACCTGTTTGCACTGATGCAACTTGCAACGGCGCAGCTCACCGGCGATTGTACTTCTTCTACATCAGAATAACGGGTGCACAGAAGAATATGAGAAATGATCGGAGGCTCAGAGCCGGTGCAGCCGAACCGGAACGCCGTGCTGATCGAGGTTGCATCGTCAGGACGGTGTAGGGCGCGTGCAGGTACTCCGGCGAGAAGCGCTGCAGGATCATGCTGGCGGCCACCTTGGCCTCCAGCAGCGCGAAGTTCTGGCCGATGCAGGTACGCGGACCCCGGCTGAAAAGAAGGCTCCGGGGTCGCTGCACGCTTTAGACACTCCCTCGGCGAACCTCTCGGGGTTCAACTCGCCGGCGTCCTCTCCCCAGACGCGGCGGTCACGGTGGATGATCATGGTGGGCAGCGCAAGCATCACGCCCGGAGCGTACGTGAAGCCTCCGAGCTGTATGCCTGTATCTTCTTAGGGCATGTACAATGCTAGAGACGTACAGCTGCTATCTCTAAAGCATTGTCATGTCATCTACAGACGGCTATACAGACGGTGCATACAATGGGTAGTCTTTATAGCTGTCTATATAGTTTAATATATAGTTAAATAGAGTTTAAAAATTATTGTAATCAAAGGGGCTATAAATTTAAAACAAAAAATTAAAATTAAAATTAAAAATTAAAATTAAAATAAACCATTATATAATCAAAATTTTAAAAATAAAAAACTTAAACTTTTGAAATTTATGTGGCAAGTGTGGTCTAGTTTTGTTCAAAAAAATGTCAGGAATCTATTTTTGAAATCGGTTCGGTAATCGAAAATGCTAATAAGAAGATATAGCAAATAGTAAATCGGCAAATAAGTATGCATGGCCCATGCTGCATGCAGCAGCAGCAGAAAAATCGACAAAAGCGCTGGAGTCGGCCTAGCGCCGTCGCTTGCTGGAGCGGCTCTTCTCTCTCTCCTGTTCCTCTCTCATCCATGTTAGCAAAAGAATGAGATGTCATTTCTTATAGACAACTTAGAGACAGCTGAGGTGTACCATTGTACATGCTCTTATATGTTCGGCGGTTCAGGAGCACCATCGGCGGGTACATACGTAACACCTCGTTCAGAATCATGGTAACCTGTCACAAATTAGAATAAGAACGGCTGAATCAGATCATGAAGAACTTTTGTAGATGTGAAGAAAAAAATTCTCTCATGATAGCATGTTGGTAAACCGGTAAACCCCAAGTCTCACAATTTTTAGC
Source organism: Raddia distichophylla (assembly GCA_005191435.1). Taxonomy (NCBI): domain Eukaryota; kingdom Viridiplantae; phylum Streptophyta; class Magnoliopsida; order Poales; family Poaceae; genus Raddia; species Raddia distichophylla. The sequence continues at coordinate 782,255 of SPJY01033272.1, read as the reverse complement.
CGGCCAAGACCACTGAAATCTGGTTTGTTTTGCCCAAAGACCTGCAGAACCTCCTCTCTGGCACGATCCTGCCATTCCGGGTGCATGCTTAGTACCACTACTGTCCAAGTGAGAAGTACGGCGGTTGTCTTCGCTCCTGCGAAGTAGAATAGCTTGCATTCGTCGATCACATCTTCCACGGTCAACCCCTTGCTGCCATTGGCAGCGGTATAATCCATGTTTAACTCAAGTAGCAATTCGAGCAGATCGTCCTTGTTGGCTTCACCGTTCTTCATAGCTGTCTATCTCTTCTCTATTATGCCCCTCAGGATCGTCCTCACCTTTCGATGTATTGCCTTCATCCTTCTGTTGTTTTCTGTTGGCAAAAGCCTGAAACGTGAAACCACATATTTCAAGGGATGATAACGAATGCACATTGTACTAGAGTTTTCGTCTCAACAAATAAAATGTTTAAAACAATAGTAATATAGATAAGGAGTATTCTAAAATACCCCCTCCATTCAAAAATAGTAGTTGTTTTACATTTATCTTGTCAAACTTTTAAAACTTTACCTATAAAAAACTCAAACTATTTGGATTAAGCACGTAATAATCATATAGATAAATTTGCATTGAAAAGAACTTCCTTATTATTACAACTAAATTGTATTTTATAAATAAATTAGAGGAGTTTTCAGTGGTGAAAGTTACATTTTAGAGATCATGCCAATGTTTAAAATGACTAGTACTATTTTTTAGTGGAGGGAGTACTGAACTAGAGATGTGCTTCTTTATTGGGACATTAGCAAGAGTGGAACCGTACGAGAACCCGGGAATGTAATTAGTCCGGAAAGATCGAACGAGGCGTTCAGCTTGTTCGGTTTGAAGTAGGAAAATTCTTCTGCCTTCTTGATGGCTGACACCGAATGCAGCTCTTGAAATGACATCCCCTGATAAATTTTGGAACTCCGGCCAAACATCGAGGTTGGTTGTTCCATTGGAAGCAGCAAATAAACTATCCCATCTGCAAACTAGTTCGCTGCAAGATGCAGAAAATGCTGACAGCATTCGCTGAAATCAATTCGAAGAGAATGGTCAGCACCCAACCGGTCATATATTTTTTCAGTTCTAAACTGGTTTACAGAATATGGCTGTGAAACATATTCAGTTCTAAACTGGTTTACAGAATATGGCTGTGATTCTGTGAAACATACAAACCTTCAACAGATTAGTTTAATTTTTGCACAAATAGCTCTACGAAGTGATGGAGAAAAGTTCTGGTCTACATTATAAGATATACACAACTACGATTTGGCAAGAGAATATATCATACATTCATTGTTCATACGGCTGACAAGATAGGATGAGAAATGCACAGGATCAATAAGCCTTAAAAGGAATTTGCATTAGAAAAATTGGACACAGCTGTGCATCATAAACACAAGTTCGTTTAGAGAGTATACCTTTATCTTCTCTGAATGGAAAGCTGGATTCATGATCCTTCTATGTTTGGCCCATTTTTCACCATCAAGGACCGCAAGCCCACCAACTAGTAACTTAGAAAGTTGAGTGGCCAGCTTTGTTTTCTCAAAATGACCAAATTTGTTTGACAGAACTTCTCGGATCAGCTCAGGCTCAGTGATTGTAATTCTTGGGTTTGGCCCAAACCATGTAAATGATTGCTCGCCTGCATTTTCTTGTCAAGGGTTCAGAAAGGTTGAAGAATAATGTAAATGGCTACCACCTAATAGGAACTTTTAAAACCGAAGGAGCCTACAGGTGAGCGATCCAATGGTTCAGTTATGAGTCATCGGACAAGTATAATTGTTGTTCATTTATCGATCTGAAGAACTTTTGCTCTAAAAATGTACCGATCTGAAGAACTTTTGTTCTAAAAAAAGTTCATTATCATTTCAGTTTTATTACTACAGACAGTGGAATGCCGATGCACAAGGACAGAGCATAGTTCATTCTACTTTCGAGTCATGAAAGCATCACATTTCATTCTTTTCTTGAGTCATCAAAGAAAATCGCCTGGTACTGGACTACTGGCACATACCTTGCTCCTCCAAGGCGCGGTGAAGGAAAGGCAAGATGCGTGGGACGATGTCGTGGGCCCGGTCCATGGGAAGGGGCCTAGACCGGGCCGCCGCCAAGAGCCGCTGGTCCTCCTTGATGTCCCCCCAGCGGATGCGGTACTCGGTGCCCCTTAAATTTGATCCCCTGTAGCTTGATATAAGGGTTTTCTCTAAAAAATCCATCCCCTATAAACATGCATGCCTCCAATAGTAATACCTTAAAGTGGATCTCTACCCAACTGCTGAGGAGTTGCCGCCGCTGCGCTGATGAAAAATCCGATCTCTATCCAAAAGCGAATAGCGCCGCTCCCCCTCTATATACCGCTCCCTCTCTATATCTATCTATCTGTCTCACGAATCTCTCTCTCCCTTTGCGATATCTGTATCTCCAAGAACTGGCAACGCAACACGTCTCGTGCATGAAGCATCAGCACGCGATCGACGAGTGTTCTGAACAAGCTTGCTTAATTCTTATCATCTATTCATGTACGTATTGGGTACATGATTATCAAGACTTAATATTCATTATCTAGGTACCCAAATAATGCCATCCACATTAAAATATTTGAGACATATATGAACTATTTTACGCCGGATTATTAACTAGATTGTGATGGATTATTTTGCCAATCGATTAATTTGTTGTCTCTTCTTTGTTACAAATTATACATGTGATTGTTTCAGCTGCTCGGCCCGGCTCTGTACCAGAGTCTTGATCTTTATTTAGCATATGGTGGGTGTCGACGGTTGGGATATTGGTCCCAAGTCAACTAAGATTCTTGAGAAGGGGAGATAGAAGACACTGCCGAGCAAGGCGAACAGCAATCATCAAGCAACGAGCAGACACAGGGTTTTATCCTGGTTCAGGTATCTCTGGGGAGATAATAACCCTACGTCCAGTGCTTCTTTATATGAAGAAGGGATTACAAGAGAGAACTCGACGAGATGAACAGGTCTCGGCGAGATTATGGGTGTACAATAAGTAGTATGCGATCTACTCAAGTCTGATGATCTTAGCGTGTCTTCTCGTGCCCTCTACACGCCGTAGGGGCCTGGTTTATATAGTGTGGAACAACCAACCTACCGAGGGATAAACGGGCCGGCCTGGCCGCGAGAACGTAACGGACTTGTAACGAACTCGTACATATGCCAAAGAGGGTAATTTTCCTGCTACAAAGACGTGCAACAGGTTACCGAACAGGTTATGGTTCAATCGAACAAGTCTTGTTCGGGACCGAACAAACCCGCCCAGTGCCGATCAACTCTGTTGCGTCGAACAGAAAAAAACATCTGTCCGAGCAGAGCACCCAGCCCTCAATGCAGAAATCGGAAAAATTAACCGTTGGCAGATTCCAACGGTAACTTTCGCTGCGCAGTCGAAACGGGCGGCCGTTTTTACTGGCCGTTGCAGTAAAAAACTAGCCGTTTTGTGGCAAGAAATCGTTGCAGAGCTGCTCGGACCAGCGCTATAAAGACCACCCAAGCCGCCCGCGGCTCGCCACTTCCGTTCTTGTGCGCCTTTCCTTCCCAAGCCATATTCCAACTGAGCCAGCATCAAACTGCCGCAACCCACCTCCAAAGCTGCTCGCCAAACCTGGGTATTGCTATGGCCAAGTTCGCGGACACTAGCATGACCGAGGAGGACATGAAGACTTTAGAGGCAGAGGGACACGTCGACGCCGGTAGCTGGAGGCTGCCTGGGGAGGAGGAGATGCCGAAGCCGCTTGAAGATGAGTTAGTCAACTTCTAGCTCTTCGCATTGTTTGGGTTGAGGTCTCCCGAAAGCGATTTCGTGGAGACCCTCCTGAACATCAGCGGGCTGGAGGTTGTGAATCTCAACCCCAACTTGTTCTTCTAGATGGCTGTCTTCGCAAACCTGTGCGAGGGCTATCTGGGCGTTGATCTATGGGTGGGGCTGTTCCTCCATTACTACGCAGTAACGAGGAGCAGCTCCGCCGCTTTCGGGCTGGGGTGCTACTACCTCAAGCTACGGGCAACTGCCGACGACGCGCCGTACCCTCATCCACCGCTGCTCGACTCGATGGGAGCGTGGTGGATGAGGTGGTTCTACACCAAGCGGAGCGGTGACAGCAAGCTCTTCTTCACCGGACAAGCTCCGGCGAAAGGGACGCAGATGCCACGGCCGGAGCCGACTGGCGAAGAGTGGTACTTGACTCGGAAGATCGCCTCCCTCGTGGGCCTCGGGCTCACTGGCAGAGAGATCATCCGGGACTTCGTGGTGAACAGAATCTGTCCCTACGGAAAAGGTCCTACCCTTTCTACAAGATAGAAGATTGGGAGGACATCACCAGGGAGAGCTCGGGTAAGTCCCTCAAACGCTCATCCTCTTTTGGTGATTCATCCGAACAGAGACTAAGTATTTCTTCTGCTCAGGCAGTGAAACCTACCGACGCATGGTGGCCGAGCAGGTCGACGCCATGCTGAAGGCTGCCAAGAAATACTCCGAGGTAACTGGAGTGGTGGCCTACACATGCCCAAGGAACGTGCTCGTCCGCTCGACAGAGTTAACAAATGCAGAACCCTCATCCGTGTCATTAGACTTACACAATTATGGCATGCTCACATCGCTTCCAAATACGCAGGATGAGCAGTTGATCATCAGCGGGATCGTTGATGAGGTCGAAGACTCCGCGAAGGAGGGAGCGGGGAAGGGTAAGGCCAAGGTGGCCGAGAAGCCCAAGGTGGTCGCTGAGCCGACGCAGAGCTCGCCGCGCCGCAGCGGCCGCTAACAACCTCCGAAGCCCCTGCTGCGACGATGCGCACCGAGCAGGCCAAGCGCGCGCCCGGCCAACCAAGGGGCGAACGACCAAGCTCCTCTCTCCTCACCGAGCAAGGCGACGAGGAGGTACGGAACTTGACCCAATGGCTAAAGCGCTACGCACGAGCTCACCCGGGCCACATGGAATGGCTGCAACAGATCGCCGAGTAGAGGAGGCTCGAGGAGGAGGTCGCGCGCAAGGAAGCCCTCCTTGCGTTGCGCAAAAAGAGTGCTCAGCTCACTAAGGAGCTGAGTTTATCACCGCGGGCGCCCGGAGGCCAAGGCAAACTAGACATCGAGGAATCGCCGAGCAAGAAGCGCAAGCTTCGTCACGGAGCAACGAGGAGGATCAAGCTTCCCGCGGCAGGCACGACAGGTATGTAAAGGCGAGACCCTTCCCCTTACATTCTACCGAACCGCTTAGGTCTTAACACATTTTTTCATCAGCTGCCGAGGAGGAGATCGCCACCAACGGTGTGGACGCGGCGATCGAGCGGTCCCTCCTGCCCGAGCACCTACACGGTGCTTAACGGACAGTGAGGTTGGCCGCCCTTAAGGACAAGCTGGCTGTGTGGACCACGCTCCCGCCGGGCTCCACCGACCGGATCGAAGCGCTTAAGGGCGCAGTGGAGCGTCTCGAAGCCGAAGATGCGGGGCGCGAAGCCACGAGGAGCGGGGCCAATGTATTGGCTTTGCCAGCTGCCCGGGGCTGGACCGAACAGGCGGGCCCGGGTACTTCGTCGCAGGGGCCACCCATCCCTGTGGTGACAGAAACCTCTGGCGAGCAGGTCGAGAGTCCTACGGCCAGGGAGCAGGGAGATGGCCGCGAGCAGGAGGCACAAGTCGCCCTGTCCACAGTCCCACCGACGTTGCCGAGCAGAGCAACGCCGGTCTTGTCCGAGGTTACTCGGGCGGAGGAAGAAGAGGAGAGGCAGGAGCTCGAAGGCGACAAGGATGCCGCCGCCAGCCCTCCCAGGACCGAAGGGTCCATGGAGAGGAGGCGATCCCTCAGGCGAGCGAGCTCCCGCAAGGAGAAGGCTCGGCGGAGAGAACATCGCGCTGCGGCCGTTCCGAGCAGCCGGGGCTTCGCAACCCACGGCCTTGGAGAGCGCCTTCGCCGCAACTTGAACAGTAGGCTTCAAGAGGTAAACCCCAAATCTTAACTTGTCCGCTTAAGTTACCAGCAACCTAATGCAGTGGACTTGATCTTCTCTCATTCAGGTCATGCGGGGCACCATGGCGGACTTCGAAGAAGGTGTCGCCATCGAGCACGACGCCATTTTAGGAGCCTTCCAGCAGCGGCGCCGGGCAAGGGAGCTTGAGAGGGAGAGCTTCGCCTCAGCCAAAAGCCGGAGCCGACTCAAGGCGAAGGTAAAGAAGCTCAAAGCCCAACTGTCCAAAGAGAGGCAATCCTCCGCGGCCCTCCAGGAGCAGGTGTCATCCCTGTGGATCTCGCAGGAAGATGCTGAGGAGCTTCGCGGGCTGGCCGTGAGGGCGAGCATCGCGGAAAGAAGGGTCAAAGAGCTGGCCAAGCAGCACCGGAGTCAGAACGAAGTTCTGACCGAGCAGCTGCGGGCCAAGACCGAGGAGATCGAAGCCCTCCGTGCAGAGGCCAACGAGCAGGCCAAGCACAGGACTGTCAGCAAGGAGGAAGCCGAGTGCTTCCAAGCTGAAGCAAAGGAGGGGATCAAAGCCCAAGGGGAAGCCCTGCGCCTCAAGTTGGAAATTGAGGAGCTGAAGGAGCAGCTTGCTTCTAAGTAGTAGACGTAGGGCTGTACCCAAAAAGGGCCTTTTGTACCTGTAAAGATTTGTTTGTTGAAATGAAAACTTACCTTTTCCTGCAAAATAAAGAGCAGCAAAAGATAAGAACAAACATGAAACTAAGAGCAAGGAAAAACGCGCTAGAAGGTTTTCAGAAAAACGCTAGGACGCTAGCCTAACTCCTGGCCCCCGTTGTTCATCTGTTCGAAAACCTGAGTTTACGAACTCGAACAGGTGCACAAGCAAAAGAGCGACACCCTAGCCCCCGATACGGATGATGCTTGAAGACCTAAGTTTGAGAATTCAAGCATGTGCGTAGAGAGATAGAGCGACACCCGCATCATGATCGACTCATTCCACGAACTGCTCGGTAACGTAAGGTAGGCAATTCCAAAGGTAACTGAACAAGGAAAGTGCCTCTGCCGCGGGGGCTTACGAGAGCAGACTTTGCCAAGTAGTGGTGCCGAGCGCGGTAAGTGCCTCTGCCGCTGGGGGCTTACGAGAGTAGACTTAGCCGCAAGGCAGAAAGCTGTGTTACACAACCCTGAGTTCAGGAACTTGCTGAAACTAGATGCAGGCAGGGAAAGCCTGAAGATCGCCGAGCCAAGAGTTCACAAGACTGGGCGGCCATCAAGTGTTACCAGAGAGAAGATAGTTTGAGAAGACGAGGTGTGAAAAGGGCCGAAGGGGGCCACGAACATTCACTGTTTATTGGATTGAACTTTACATGGCAGCCCGAGAGACTTCGACGAACCAAGGAGTGAAGTTTGAGAAAAAGCGCAAAGTTACGAAAACAAACGAAAGACCTACACTAAGAACTTACGAAGCTGGTCGATGTTTCAAGTGCTGGTCAGCTCTCTCTCATCCTCCATTGCCAGGCGAACAGCCCCCGGGCGAGCAGTAGAAACGACCGTGAACGGGACCTCCCATCGGAGAGTTAACTTGTTGGCATTGGACAGGTTCTGGACGCGGCGCAGAACGAGGTCGCCCACCTTCAAAGCCCTTGGTCGAACAGATTTGGCAGCGTGGCAACGAAGGTCTTGCTGGTAGCGCGCCATTCTGACTTGTGCCCGATCACGTGTGCCTTCGAGGAGATCGAGTTCGAGCAAGCGCTCTTGCTCTGTGTCAACCATGTTGACCGAGCTCGTGCGAGGCGAGCAGAGTACTATTTCGGCGGACAAGATGGCTTCTGCACCGTAGACCAGTTGAAAAGGAGTTTCCCCGGTTGCCTGGCTGGCCGTGGTGCGAACGGCCCAGAGGACGGAAGGAACTTCGTCGACCAGGCTTTATTGTGCTCGCTGAGTGTCACGAACACTCGCCATTTGATACCCTGGACTATCTGTCCGTTAGCTCGCTCTACTGCTCCATTGCTCTGTGGATGTGCCATATAGGCAAAGCAGACCTTGGTGCCCTGCTGTTCGCAGTATTTCTGGAATAGCTCGCTTCTGAACTGGGGACCGTTGTCGATGATCAGCTTATGGGAAATCCCGAAGCGCGTGATCACATTGCTTTTGAAGAAACGCACAGCCGTTTTGGTGTGAAGAGATGACACAGACTCGGCCTCAATCCACTTTGTAAAGGTGTCGATAGCGACGAGCAAGTGCATGCAGCCCTTGAACCCCTTGGGAAACGGGCTGAGCAGATCCAGACCTCATGTGGAAAAAGGCCATGATGGGGGATCGTTTGGAACTCTTGGGCAGGCTTATGGGCCTTCGGGCGTGAAATTGGCAAGCCTTGCACTTAGTTACCACATCCCGGGCATCCTGTAGCGCTGTGGGCCAGTAATAACCCATGCGAAACGCTTTGCCGACCAGAGTCTTGAAGGAGGTGTGGTTGCCGCAGGCACCCTCGTGTATGTCCCTAAGAAGGAACACACCCTCCTGTTGCGAGATGCACTTGGAGAGTATTCCCAAAGCACCTTGCCGGTAAAGGATACTGTCCACAAGCTTGTATGGACTAGCACGCCTTATAAGCCGGGAACGCTCGGCTTCGTCGCCGGGCAGGGTCCCATCTGCAAGGTACCGGACAAATGGCGTTGTCCAGTCTGTAGCCTCCTCGACGACGGAGACAGCACCACCTATCTCTTTTGCCTCGTCCGGAGACGTGATAGAGGGCTTATAAAGGTGCTCGACGAGCACCCCTGCCGGGGCAGGTTCGCGTGAGAATCCAAATTTGGACAGCTTGTCGGCCAAGAAATTGTCCTTCCTGAGCACGAAGAACACCTCGAAGAATCGAAAGTGCCGCTCCAGCTTCCTCACTTCAACTAGGTATCGCGCCATTGAGTCATCGCAGCATTGATGCTCCTTGTTTACCTGATTGATGACCACATGTGAATTTCCCTTCACAGTTAGCTGTTGGACGCCGAGCGACTTGCACGCTCTTAGTCCCGCGAGGAGGGCCTCGTACTTCGCGTCGTTGTTAATTGCCGCAAAGTGTAGTTGGATAGAATATTAGAGTTGCTCTCGGGAGATGAGAACAGAACCAGCCCCCGAGTTTCCAGTGCGCGAGCTATCGAAAAACATGGTCCAGGGGGTTTTTTCAGGTTGCTCGGGAGCTTCCTGGGATTTGGACGGGTAGGTCCATTTAGCGACAAAGTCAGACAGGACCTGGGATTTAATAGCAGTTCGGGTAGCAAACAGAATGTCAAACTCTGCTGGTTCCATTGCCCACTTAGCTATACGTCTGCCAGCTTCCTTGTTCCGTAGGATTTCGCCTAGAGTGAACTTGGTCGGAACCATTATTTGGTGCACCTGAAAATAATGTCGAAGCTTTCTGGAGGACATGAGCAAGGCGTAGAGGAACTTTTGGACCTCAGGGTAACGCTCATTTGATCCATGAAGTACCTCGCTCACGTAATAGATTGGCCGCTAGATGCCTTCCCTCTCCACCGTCAAGACAGCGCTCACTGCTTGTGGCGTGCAGCCAAGATACAGCAAAAGCTATTTGCCATGTCGCGGGGTAGTCATTAGTCAAGATATGTGGGTTGGACAGGTATTGCTTTAGATCTTTGAAAGATCTGTCAGCCTCATCTGTCCACTCAAAGCCATTGTGCTTGCGTAGGGCCTTAAAGAATGGCAGCTCGCGTTTGCCTTGATGGGAAATAAACCTGATTAAAGCAGCCATCCGCCCTGTGAGGCTCTGGATTTCCTTAACGGTGGTCGGAGCCTTCATGTTTTCAATGGCCTTGATTTTTCTGAGTTAGCAGAAATTCCTTGCGAACCGATGACATAGCCGAGCAGCATGCCGGATCGAACAACAAAAGTACACTTCTCTGGATTCAATTTAATTCTGTGCCTGGTGAGATTATGAAATGTCTCGGTCAGGTCTTTTACATGATCCGGAGCATACTTGCTCTTTACAACTATGTCGTCAGCATAGACCTCCAGGTTCCTTCCGCGCTGATCTGGGAAAGTCTTCTTCATTAAGCGTTGGAAGGTGGCACCAGCATTGCGCAGACCGAAAGACAAGGTCGTATAGCAGAAAGTGCCGAAGGGGGTGATGAAGGCAGTTTTCTCTTCATCCTCGGAGAATATGCTTATTTGGTGATAACCGGAGTAAGCATCCAAAAAACTCAAAAGCTGGGCATCGCAGTCGCGTCGACCAGCTGGTCTATGCGAGGCAGCGAGAAATTGTCCTTAGGACAAGCCGCATTCAAGTCAGTGTGTTGGACACACATCCTCCACTTGCCGCCTTTCTTCTTGACGATCATAGGGTTGGCCAGCCACTCGGTGTGATCAACCTCGCGGATGAACCCAGCAGCGAGTAGCTTTTCAAGCTGATCCTTGATGATCCCTTGCTTGAAATCTGAAAAGTGACGAAGCTTCTAGCGAACAGGCTTTTTGTCCGGCCGGACTGCCAGTTTGTGCTCGATAACCTCCCTTGGGACCCTGGACATATCAGAAGGCTCCCAGGCAAACACGTCTACATTAGCTCGGAGGAAGGCAATGAGCTCGATTTCCTATTTGGGGTCTAGATATGCCCCCAAATGAACTGTCTTGGAAGGATCGTCAAGAGATAGCGGAACTTCCTTGGTCTCTCCCCCTGGCTGGAGAGAAACCTTCGGACGGGCAGACTTGGTCTGCGCCTCTTCGGGACCACACGGGGAAGTTGGTCGACCAGGGCAAGGGATTTCTCATCGCAATCTATAGCAATCTTGTAGTTGCACTTGACCGTGATCACGCCGCTGGGGCCCGGAATCTTCACGCAATGGTAGGCGTGGTGGGACACGGCCATGAACTTTTCCAGAGATGGCCGGCCCAAGATCGCGTTGTAGGCATATGGAAAGTCCACCACGTCAAATGTGATCAACTCTGTCCGAAAGTTACTTGGGCTGCCGAAGGTAACGGGCAGAACGATCTGCCCCAGCGGCCGAACAGCTTCTCCCGGTATGATCCCATAGAAGGGCATCACAACCTCTTTGAACTTGGAACGAGGAATCTGCATCTCATCCATGAATCTTGCGGAAAGCAAGTCCAGCGTACTCCCGCCATCGATTAGGACACGCCCGACTCTGGCGTTGCTGATGGTCGGAGCGACCACTAGCGGGAACCGCTGAGGCTTGGTCATCCCAATGGGGCAATCCTCCTTAGAGAAGGAGATGGAAACCTCGGTCCACTTCATCTGCTCGGGCTATGGTTTGCCCTTCTCAATGTTGTGGACCTCTCGAGCAGCTTCCTTGAGGCTGCGCCGAGAGGGATAAGCCGAGGAGCCGCCAAAGATAACGGCTATGTGGTTCACAGGCTCAGGATAGTCATCCTCATCGTCCCGATCACCACCATCGGCTTATAATATTTAAACCTCTCCTTAAATACTCTTAAATTTTACTGAAAAGATATGCTACGCTACACTAAGATGAAATGTACAAAGCCAAAATTTCAGGGCAGTGTTCAAAACAACACATGGCTTGTAGGTAGGCGGTATAATTTAACTCTTTTACCAATAATCACATCTAGGCTTCTTAAGGCCTGGTGAGACAAATTTTGTATTTAAATATAAATTCTTTTGTGCTTCAACTCAAAGCATTTATAGTGTTTTAGGATGTGGGATAGAGGCTATTGGGGATGCTCTAATAAGTTAAGCCGATAGTGGCTGAGTCCTGAGCTTGCCATAACCACGTCCACGTTGGCTACAGCTGCGAGGCCACACCTGATTCCGGTCCAACTCCAGGGCAGCCACGAGGGCAGCGCAGGCTGCAGGCAGTCCACGAGAGGAAGGAGACCACGGTCCCACCTGGCGGACAGTTGGTCGGGCCCCACGGGGACACCGTGCCGGGCTTTGGGCCGGCAGGTTTCGGTGCCGGCCCGCACCCAACCCAACCGCAGCCCCCCCACGTCCCGGATCCTCTGAGGCCGCGCCCTGACACCGCCGCCTCGCTGGCACGATGCCGCCTGCCCCGCTTGCTCCCCCCCGCCGCCGCAGACGATCCGGCGCTTGCGACTCGCCGTCGCCGGTGCACAGCACCAACGGTATATATACTGGCCAGAGCTAAGACCTCGCCGTTCGACCACGAGTGAGTGTGATATCGATGGCGAGCTACGGCGGCGACGACGGCGGCGTCGAGCTCACCGAGCTGACGCTGGGGCCTCCCGGCGCCGCCGCGCGCAGGGCGAGGCGGCCGGCGAGGGGCGGCGGACGGCCGTCGTCCTCGACGTGCGTGTGCCTGGTTGATCGACCATGCGTTCATAAGCTTGCCATGGCTGATCAGACTGGCTAAATGGCTAATGACCGTTTGGTGTCTGCTGCTAATTGGTAGGTTGCAAGCGGCGGCGGCGTTCGTGAAGGTGAGCATGGACGGGACGCCGTACCTGAGGAAGGTGGACGTGGCAGCGTACGGCGACTACGGCGAGCTCGTCGAGGAGCTCAACACCATGTTCTTCTGCTCCTCCATCGGTAAGCTCACCTAAGCTTCGCCAGCTCGCCAGATCGAGCCATGCATGGCCGCAGAGCTCAAACGTCGATCATGAAGTGGCCTGGGCCCTGGGGTTAATTTTCTGTACGTGCGAACTAGTGCAGGTCTGATGGACGGGTGCGGCGAGTGGGAGCACGCCGTCGTGTACGAGGACGGCGACGGCGACTGGATGCTCGTCGGCGACGTGCCTTGGGAGTAAGCTCCGCGAACCAACCGCCGCGCATTGCATTAATTGCCGCGCGTGTCTCGTTTGAAATTAAGCTCGAATGTTGTCTGTAGGATGTTCGTGTCTTCGTGCAAGAGGATGAGAGTGATGCGAGCCTGTGAAGCGAGAGGGTTGAGCTCAAACGCGTGATGGAGCAGCAGCAGGTGAGGATCGATCGATGCCAATCTTCACTCTGGAGAAGACGACTTTGATGCACGCAGTAGGGCAGTAGTATTAGCGACAGTTTTCTTGAGGGAAATTAATTGATCCTACAATGTGATCGAAACTCACGCAAACAAGAAGAACAACATGATTCTGCTCAGTCACTACTGAACATTCTAAACTGGATTCATCATTTCAGTATTTTTCCATGGCAATGAACTGACTCCGATCCTGTTTGTTTCATTTCAGACTCTTCAGCACGTATAGATATCCTACCTCAACTTGCCTGCTGAAGAAGAGGATGACGCGATTCTGACCGATCGAGAGGCCATGCTATGCATATATGATCCCGCCTACATAACGGCCGCACCACCTACACCTACCATTAGTCTGGAATAAATCTTGATTGCTTGACTCCAGATCGCATGATCATCGATAACACATGAGGCTGATACGGCTGATTTAGTTCTGAGAGCGACCCAAATATTCTAGTACTTCCAGTGCTTCGTCCCTGCAGGTTTAACCCTCCCCTCTGGCCATGCTTCGGCTGTATGTATGTATGTATGTATGCCACATGTACATGAATCAAGAGTTGTTGTACCTCCCAGATTTCTGATGAGGCCTGCCTCCAAACTGGAAGGTCTTGGGTTGTGTTGAGCTGGGGAACTGAATTCTGCTGTGTTGTGCAGAGCAGGCAGGACTAGCTCTTGCCATTTGCCAATTCGTTGGTTGGGTCAGCTCAGCCCAGCTGCTCCATGTTAGTACTACTATCTTACTAGCTAGCCCGGTTCAGCTGTCGGAATATCGTGCAGCAAAGGTTGCATTTTGGAGGCATGCTTGTAGGCAGAGCCGCGAGCAGTGTGCTTCCAGAGTGTGATGCATCTCGTGTCAAGATGCCTAGAGGCAAGACAAGCATGTATATATAGCACTCTACCCGAGCAAGTGGCCATGTAGGCAAGGCTAAAGTGAGGATTATGCCAGTTGCACTACATTATCAGGGGGCTCCAGAAGCTTCTGGTACATGAGGATCTCTGTGCGGTACCTTCAATTAATTGTTCGGCCGGATATAGGGATTTCGTAGAGAACAGTTCGATTCATCACCATCAAAATCAGAAACTTTTCCAGCTTACCAGGCGGAGCCATAACCCTGAACTTCAGAACGGAGGACGGGAGGAGTGTTCCAATGGAGAAGAAAAAAAAACGCGGTCTATTAACCTTCCGTACAGTTTCTGATAGTGTACATCAACAACCACCGACAAAGCATGAGTGATAGGCACCGACCTTTCATATGGCCATGCGTCTCAAATGTCAAATCTTGACAATCACAGCAGGATGACACGACGATAAATAGCGCCTAGTGCATGGCATGGCATGCAATTGTTAGCTTCAACTCACTAGAAATAGAACATATTCTGAGGTCCCTGTAATAACACATATAGTCGATCCTGTTTCGCGGCTATAGAGCAGCAACTGAACAAATGTACATTCTCATGTTCCAACGTTTACTTGTAGGCGTCTCGTTCCAAGTTACATGTTGGCACCACTCCTGGAGAGTCGTGGTTATTGACACTAACATCCACCCCCTGAGTCTGCATTGGCTGTAATGGACAACAAGGAGGGAAGCGAGTAACTGTCAGTGCTTATAAAAGGATACGGAAGATAAGTCTTATGATTAAAGATATAAGCAGACCTGGGAATTCGAGCCTTGCCCATGAGTACGAACTGGTCTCATATTAAGATCAATCATTTTTGAATCAATGTTACCCTGGTCATCACAATTGCCATCTGATGCCGGATCATCAGAGACATTGTAATTGTTTGCCATTTGCTCCTTTGCTACGGGATTAGGAGCTTTGTTTTGGTCCCTCCGGTTTTCAGGGTCTTTCTGTTGCATTGCTACATCGTCCGTATGGCCTGGTTTATGGCCTTGTTTATGTCCTGGAAACTAATCAAAATTTCTAACTTCAAGTTCTAGAAAATAATAATATGAGATTGTAATATGTAGTCGGTTAATAAATGGAAACTTACTTCTACCCGTTGCCTCAAGAGCAAATATCTTTCATGGGCTTGCTTCCCACCGACATGAACAGTCATATCACAATTCAGGCAAAGGGAAGCACCATCTATCTCACAGTAGAAGAAAGCTGCATTGACAAGTTGGACACATATCAAATCAAATTTTACTCCATATAATATTAAAATAAATTATTCATAAATCGAAATGCATACCAGGAGAACTTTCACATATATCACAGCGTGGAACTTTATTGGGGTTTGCAAGCCCAACCCTCACATGCCGACTAGCAAGCTTGTTACACATGTGTACCTGCACCACAACATTTAAAAGAACATAAGAAACAGCAACATGAAGTTCCTCTGTTTACAGTAAAGTCGACATGAACTGGCGTGATGAAACTGCAGTATTTATAATTCTCCATGTTATGGTACTGCACAAAAGATATTACACTAGCACCAGCATGCAACACTTTTGGCAAAAGGGTGTGTATCATCAAACTCAAGCAAAATCAAGCATTCAAACCAAAGCCTGTAATTTGCACCAGAAATCAAAGGAAGTAAATTATTTGCTCCACTTCGACCAATCATATTTATCGAACACTGTTAAATGTCTCGCTGCTTTCAATGAGCTGTAAATCCTTAGACTGTTGAAATTTGAATATATTAATGTCAAAGAAATTTTCAGCTCATAGGAATTATGTGGTAAGAGCAACCTTTTTATGGTTAGTTAATTGCTATCTACTCATTTGCAGCTCTGCTCCGATATCTCTGAAAAATCTAATGCAACATGTACATGCCAGTGACAATTCAGCAAGTCCAAAACTTCTGTTGGTGGCAGAAATTGCTAGGAGATGGCTTATCTCTTGCTACATATACATGGTATTGCTATTCCGAGTAGTATACTAATATACTTCCTTATTAGGATCACAGCTAAGGTCATAATACCACCCATGTATACATAGTTCGAGTACAAAAGGAAAAAAATCTTATACTACAATTATAATTTCTTGATGAACTGGAAATAGAAGAAAAAAAATCCTATGTTGTGACAAACACAGCAGCCTTTCTGACAAACCATCAGTAAGCAAATATATACACAACCATCAAGTTTATTTGAAATACCTAAATTTCTTATGATGAACAATCAGCATCACAGAAGATCTCATACTGACAAACATTGTAAATTGGTATCACGATCTAAAATGAATATGATTTATCCATACATCTCGATCTAACGGCTTAGATTGTTTTTTTCCTACTACCAGGAACGAGGGATGCACTCTGAACAAACAGTTAAATCTATACTCCACCCTCACATTGTGTGCCATCAAAAGAGCCCTATAAGAAAGGCAAGCGTACAGAGAGTAAGAACAAGCATAGGCACAAGAAAATATGACCATTTGAGCACTCTTGAAAAAGCATCTGACAAGAACGGACATGTTAAGTGTTCAATAGGTAAATCAAGATGCTGTGAGAATATAAGAACAAATGGAGAATTTTTGCTTACCTGTAGGAATATAAGAACATAGAATTATTGTTTAGGAATTGTGTTTCATTATGTATCAAACAATCGAATTGCATTACATGATTCCCATAAAATATGACCAAGATCTTAACTCATTGACTTACCTTAACTGTATAATATACTTGCTACAAATTTGATAGAAGTAAACCATCCATACAAAGTGCAAATATGTTTGTATTAAAAAATATAGTTCCATCCTATAGTAGTGCAACTATAGCTTATGGAGTTGAACATGGAAGCACCAAAATTTTAATCCCAGATAATAACAACCATGTAAGCGCATTTGAACTGGTTAAAACAACTACATTTTGTTCCCAGTTGACCTGTCGATGCTCACCACAAAACGAGTTTGTCGTTTTGTATCTATCAATGATTTTCAATGAGCAGCTCCACAGATTATCAAAATCAAAAAAACAAGGAATTATAGGCTCACGGCCTTATATACAAAATTATTTACATTTGAATAACTACCTGAGAAGATAAAAGAAGAAAATGGCACTCTTCATTTGTACACTAAACGTTGGCCAATCATGAAAAATTATATCTGACTTCCAATAAGCAACTAATGGAAATTGGGAAGACACCCACCTAAGCACCCACACCCCACCCCTCTTTTCTTCTCTAAAGAAGGTACTCCCTCCATATCACAAAAAATAGATGTTTTAGACATGTCCAAAGTCAGAATTTAAAAATTTTAACTATGCAAATCTTTTGAACTATTTGGATTTGAAACATGAAAATCATACGTATAGATTAGTCTTAAAAAACATTTCCATAATATTATATTTTTGTAGATTTTATAAATAAAGTGCAATGCTAATTTGTGGTCATAGTTGTACTTCGAAGACACGTCCAAAGCGTCAAGTTTTTGTGGTACGGAGAGAGTACATGGACTCATGGATGATGATAGTATGACATGTCGCTATGACATACTTGCTCAAAGCGAGTTAGAAACATTGCCTTCCAAGGCTAAAAACCTCAACACACGAGCCACAAAGTTGCATACATAAAAGCGCAAAATCATAGTCAACCTTTGTTGCTCTAATATAAGAGAATTTTAGCAAGGTGAACCCAACAACTTAGCGACTAGCCCACTACGAACATGCCAATAAGCTTAGACGAAAATACCACCAAAATCACGATATGTCCATCTCTCCAACAAAACTACACAGATAGTGGCGTCTACCATCCACCAAGCGAGGCAAACTGAAGACAGGAAAACTAAGTGAATACCTTATAAATCTCGAAGTCGTCAACTTAAACTGAATTTTTTGCTAATTTATGCAGGAAATGCTCCCTTCATCATCAAAAACGTACGATCATTGACTTTTCAAATGGGGTTTGCTTGTGAGCCACCGAAGGGATCACCAGGCTCCAAATAGGCAACCAAAATGATCCGGAGAAAATGGGTACAAAACAGAGGCTAGTAATAAGAAACGCCTGAGCTCAGATCCACCCCACGAACACGAACGTCGATGAGCAACCCCCGGGATGGCAGTGCCCAGTCTAACGATCGGGGCAACCAGCGCGTGGTGGGCCGCTCCAATTGGAGCAGCGGGCAGCACGATCTGTCGAATTCGACGGGCGTGCAGGGGAGAGCGGTGGGACGGAGGGAGGGAGGAGCACCTTCTCGTCGCAGGGTTGGCAGAGGGCGGCCTCGTCGGCCGCGCAGAAGAGCACCGCAACCGCGCCCTCGCACACGTCGCAGATCGTCCGCATCCCGCCGCGCAGCGCTCGCCGTCATAGCCGTCCTCCCCCCTCCATGCCCACGGGAACCCCGAAACCCCGCGCCCCTCCTCCGCCGAATTTGGCTCCTCCGCCACACCTCCCCGACCACGGCACGGGCTACCTCCCCGTTTATCCGGTCGCGGCGAGACGGCGGCGCCGGCGCCGGCAGAGCAGCTGCAGCAGCAGGGGGAGCAGGGAGCAGGGAGCAGGGAGCAGGGGATAGATGTGGCAGACTGGCAGCGACAGAGCTAGTGCTAGAAGCCGAGGAAGAGAGGCCTCCAGGTCAGGAGATAGAAACTAAAAAAATATTTCTGATTTGGATGTGGTGGTGGGGCGTGCAGCGCTAGCCGCTAGGTTGGTGGTGGGCCAGGGCTTCACGAGAGATCGACAGGTCGCACCCCTAGACCCGGCCCACGCACCCAGACCTCCGCGCCGTCAAGCTCCGTCTCTCTCTCCGGCCCATGGACCGAGCCCATGCCACCGAGAACCCGAGGAGGCCGCCAACACTTTCGAGCTGCTTCGGCTACAGAAACAACCGCGTAGAGACGCCACTGACACGTGGGGCACACCATATCGCGGGGCCCGCGCACCTGCGGTGGCCAGGCTGTCGGGATGGGTGAGTGGGGTTCTGGATAGGGGGATTTACGGGGGCAGTGGGCCCGCGAGAGGCGCCGGCCACAGGATAGAAAAGACGCGGGATTTTGGGCTTGTGGCTCCGAATCAATTGCTTGGCTGCGCCGCTGCCAATGGCGCGTCCCCTCGGCCCCGGCCGACGCCACGCGCCGGCGCCGGCCGCCGCCGTCCGATCTCGCCTCGGGATGCGTGCCAGCGTTCGCGGGCGTATCGATGCAGCATCTCGGCCCGCGCGCGATGTATGCGTGCGGGAGTACCTGGCCCAGCGGGCCAACGGCCCATCTAGCCATCTTTCCTAGTAACTTTTTTCTCTCTTACCTGATTTATTTTTTTTCTTTTTTGGAAAAGCCTAGAGTTTTTTTTTTCCAAAGAAAACGTGCAACAGGACACGCATAAGCTCACCTCCTTACGTCCCTTCCGCATGGTGCACACAAACACGTTACTCTCTCAGTCTCTCTCCGACAGACCTACACATGTCTATCGAGCACGGTGTACAAATTTACACGTACGTGCGTGCCCGATAGACACGAAAACCTACATTGGAGGTTTATATTAAAGTCTAGCGCGCATGATTTTGTGCACTCACTCTCCTTTGAATATAAACACAACGCCGTATACTCAACTTACGGATGCATACGGCACAACGCTTGTTATATGCCACGTACTGTAATTATCCAAATTTCGAATATGTTGCTACCTGTATCTACGACAAATACGTGGCATAAAATTCTGAATACGTCGTTTCCTCATGTACGTGTAATTGTGTATAACTAGTGGATCGATGGCATACGTACATAGTATTAGATATGCATGAAGCCTAGCTAAAAAGCATGCATGGCATTGGCACATGGTGGCGAAGAGTGAGGCCGTGCACTGCTCCACATGGTGTGTTTGGTTGTAGCCCTCATTTGCCATGCCAAATTTTAGCTCGCCAAAGTGATTTGGCCATCGTTTGGTTTCTAGCCAACAAATGGTGCGCCAATGAAAAAATTAGCCATGCCAAATTTTTTACACAGCACGCTCCGCCAAAACGATGGCGAGCAAATCGCTCGCCATCTCGCCTCGCCAATCCAACTGCTCGCGAACTCACTGCGGAGACAGCAGCAGGTAGCTAGCTAATCAGCTTTTCATTTTAGTTAATTTTATCTTCTAATTTTCATATCTATTTTGTATAGTATCCAAATTACGTGAAACAAATTTTGTAATTCATGTAAAATCCTAACCAACTCATTTTTATAGTTTTAAAATTTTTTATTTTTAAAATTTGTAAGGTACATTTTATATTTTTAAATTCATTTTTTTTCTTTTTGGAATGGTTTTTCATTTTTATGTTCTATTTCAAATGTTAAAATTAATTTCATTTGTAAATTTATTAAAATTTATGCAACTTTATATGATTTTTATTTGACCATAAGAACAATTGGCACATTATAATTTGGTAATCAACCAAACATACCACCGATTTTACCAACATTTGGCTGCTTTCGATTAGCTATGAACCAAACGGCATAAATTTTACCAACAAAAGGTCATGCCCTCAATTGATCATGACCATTCATTGGTATGGCCAAGGAGGGCTACAAACCAAACAGACCCGTAAAGCCGAAGGACGACACCCGTTGGTGACTGACTAGTTACTTCTTGTTCGCTGATACATGGTGCATGCCGTACGTCGCCGTATACACGTGCATGCATTAAAAAGAAAAATATCCGTGTGATCGCCGTGCATAGCGTACATGTGATTGTATGCTGTGCGCGTGTATGCTGTGCATGATCGATCTGCACGTGCGTACGCAACAGTGCTGCAGTGCATCTTGAAGAAGTGAAAGAGATAAGAACAAAAGTCATAACTATTGGATCTAAAGGCAAGGAGATGCAACACTGTTAAAAAAAACTTCATCCCTACCTAAAGTTGTTAGGTATCTTAAAGATATCATGAGGCTTGGAATCCATTATTCGGGCCATCCGACAATTTTAAATGGATTCAGAAACGGGATCAGTGACTTGCATGAAATGAAAACTACTAGTGGATATGCATTCACTATAGCAGGTGGGGTCGTGTCCTGAAAATCTGCCAAGCAGACTATCATTACATGCTCTACCGTAAAGGTTGAATTAGTTACTCTAAATTCAACGGCAGTAGAGGCAAAATGGCTTAACGAGCTCCTCTCTGACCTACCAGTGCCGGAAAAGCTGATTCCAGCAGCCTTAGTATATTGTCATAGTCAAGGTTAATAGTAGAAAAGACAATATGAAGTTCTCGAGGCATATTAAAAGAATGATTAAATCCACTCCGCATGCAAGAGAAACTGTTGTTATTGCTGTAGAATACATATATACATCAAGTCTAATAGTAACCTTGCCGATCCTTTTACAAAGGGTTTGTCTAGGACAACTACCGAAGCAGCATCTAGAGGAATGGGGCTTATACCCTGCTAGTGGTAACCAACAGTGGCAACCCATCCTGAATGAGCGGAGATTCTGTGAAACAGACTCTAGGACAACAAAGTCGTGTGGTACGGTAAAGCACACCTCTTATTGGTCCCATTTGCTGTTGTGCTTATTCTGTTAGGAAGGATGAGGCTAAAACCTCTTAGGCCCCATTCTTTTCAGCTTAACAGTTTAACGGCTTAACAGATTAACGACTTATCTACGTTTTGAAAATACATATTCTTTGAGTTTTTTTAGTCTGTTTTTTCGCTGTTTTGGAGGTGGGTCCTAACGCTTTTAAAAAACAAGTCAAACGAAATAGATCCAGATCTCGAGACTACCTCGAGAAGCTTTCGAAGTTCAATCATTTCAGCTGTCCAGATCAACTAAAAAAGGCCCTTAACATGTTTGAGTCTTTATAAAAGACTAGGGAACTGTCCTATAGGATTCTCTTGAAAAAACAAACCTATATGAGCTGACCGTGTGATCGCGGTTCGTGAGAGTTAATGGGTATACTTTCTAGTGAGCTCATGAAAAAATACAAGGACATGACCGTAACGTCCTACCCCGCTAGAGGTGCAGATTTGCAGTCTACTACTATGTGCTATGTGGATGAATGCCCTCGTACCAAGGTCTTGGATCAAGACGCAATCCTCCATTACCTGTGTTGTGTTGGATTTCTTATAGCTAAACATTGGTTTCAAACCTATACGGTGCCTTTGTTGAACAACAATATATTAAATTGAGATTATTGGTGTTAATACCTTTGTCGTTATGGGCAAAAGGGTGGGGATTGTTGGGCTTTTACCAGTTTGGGCCTTGGCCCATTCGGATAATAAGAGAGAGGGGGGAGGGGCAGCGCTGTTGCCCTAGACTAAGCAGGAAATGAGCAATTGCCTGCTGTTGGCGGCGCCGACGGCCGTTCCGCAGCTCGCGAAGGAGTGCGGCGCGCGCGTCATGGGGTTGGTCCTCCGGCTTCTCTACGCGGTTCGTTGCTGCTCCATGCTTATCCTCTCTCTATTTAGCCGGTTGCCTTCTCGAGTTTTTGTACGTGCTTGCACGAGCTCACTTTCCCCTCTTTCTCTGTGCACTCCACTGCTCCTCCTCGCCCGTCGGTTCGCCAGCTGGCGGTGGTCCTCGTGGTGGTGGTGGTGCCCCTCTGGCCCTCTCCGACTCGGGTACCCGGTGGCCACGGGTTTGGGCTCCGAGTCCGTGTGCTGCTCCCACTCTACTTCTAGGGTTTGCACCTCGGCTTGGTTCGGGGTGGGGGCGACAGGCATCGTATCCTTTTAGTTTGCTAACTGTTGGTGACACCGAATTTTGCACTTTTGTGCTGTTTCGATTGGTACAGTGTGGTTTGATTTGTATCAAGTGGTTAGTGCTTTTATTTATTTGTAAATCAGCAGCATAGTTTGCTAGATTGGGATGTTTTTTAGCTAAATTATATTATGAAACAGCGTGTGTTTAATTGTTTAGTCCTTGATATTGATCTCAATATTTACTTGCCTGTGATATCTTTATGATCGTTAACTTGGACGGCTGTTTAAATGGAAACTAGTTAACTGAATTAATCTGAGAGCTCCATTATCAATTCAATGGTGATTTATTCACTTGTTTTGCTGGCTGCCATGTTCTTTAATTGGTATATCATGTCACTTGATGCTTTGCAGTCTAATTTTTTTGAGTACATGATAAATATATTATTATTATCCCATGGCATTGTTTTGTTTTTGCTCATTTCTTTTATAATCTGTTTAATTGACCAATTTATTATTCTTATTTTGCACTATGTTCAACACATCGTCCTCGCTGTCATCGCTCTCATCCCTTAATGGTCCGTACAATGGAGATTCTAACGACAAGTCATGCTACACACATTCAGCACGCGGAGGAGGTGGAGAAGGAGGAGGAGGACGACGACGACAACGGCGGCAAGGTCTTGCCGCGTTGGGTCGGGCTAGCGATGCCACCAACTTGCAGTCAGAGGACGAGATGGAGTTGCGCCACAGCAGCTTCAGCGATGAGGATGAGAAGAAGGACGACGACGACAACTTCTGAAATGCTTCATGTTATTTTGGGTTATAAACGGTTATATATAGCCGTTGGCGTGTTATTTTGCATATAATTAGTACTTAATTATATAATTAGTAGGTATGTAATGTAATCAAGTTGTTACGTTTTAACCTGTAAATATGATGTGCTAATTAAAATGGTATTAGCTTCAAATAGCTTCAAACGTTATCACTACCGGTCGGCTTACAGAACTATCGATGACAGTACAAGTATCACTAGTGGTTGCTTTATAGAACTGTTAGTGGTACTCATACTATCACTGTCGGCTATCATCGCTGGAGGTTTTTTTTGTGATTTGGTGGAAAGAGTGTGTCAAGTATCTTCGACCAAGAGCACTTAGAACTTCTAAAGTGGTTTTCCATCGCATCCCTCTTAATAGTACGGCGTGTCCTTAAACTCAATTCAAAAGAAAAGATTTACATTTAAAAATTAACGCCGTCTTCTCCTTTAATTTTTATGGTCTCCAAGAGTCCTCCATATCCATTTTCTAATTTTAAAACTGTCCAACACTAAACCAGCTTGATTAGATCTTTAAGATGCTTATCATCTATCGCCAAAACTTACAAGGGGCCTAGATGCACTTTCAATTATGTTTTAACCTTCATATTTATGATGTGCTAATTAAAATGGTATTTAGACGTTATCACTACCGGTCGGCTTACAGAACTTATCGATGACATTATGAGTATCACTAGTGGTTCCTTTATAGGTCTGCACTGCCGGCTATCATCGCTGGCGGTTTTTTTGGGGGCGGACACAGGCGGGGCTCACCACGGGTGATTTTCGCCTCCTCCTCTAGTGATGGGGAGGTGCGGATGAGCATTTCTGTAGTAGTGCGATCACGTCTTGTGAGGATGATCGGGTGTTACTCGCTGCTTTTCAAACAACAAGCAAGCATGCACCACTGGTTCTTGCTTAGGAAAAAGGATTGAGAAAAAGGGGCTAAGACCAAATAATATAATGGGAGTTAGAGTTCAAAGAAAGAAATGCTGAGCTTTAACGCCTAAGAGATAGGGGTGACAATGAGTTAAGCAAGGTAGGGATGACTACCGACTCGGTTTAGTCATTGAGCAAGTTAGGGCCGACTCAGCTCGAACTCATTTCCACTCATGAGCTAGAAAACATGCTTGGGCTAGCTTGTAAATGAGCCGAGCCAAATATTGATTCGAGACTGAGCTAGCTATCCGTGAGGCACAATTTAAAGTTCTAGTCCTAGCCATCATTGGAAAATGCATGGTCCGCATATTCCTTGCTTCGGTTTTCACAAAACTTGTTAAACTTAAAACCGTTTAAAACCGACAAAAGTAGACAAATTCGTATTCAAAATGTTCAATTAGTAAAGCTAATTTGACTTAGGCCCTGTTTTCAGCTCAACAACTTAGCGGATTAACAGCTTAACGACTTATTTACATTTTGAAAAGACATGTGTTTCAAGTTTTTTGAGTCTATTTTTTCGCTGTTTTGAAGGTGGGTCCGAACGCTTTAAAAAGCAAGTCAAGCGAAATGGATCCGAATCTCTAGATTACCTCGAAAAGCTCTCAAAATCCAGTTATTTCAGCCGTTCAGATCAGCTCAAAAGAACATACCCTTAGTTTCTAGCAAGACCCTAGTGTATTTTCGTTAAAACCACCGAAGTTTTTTTTTGACTAAAACCATAGTTTTTTAAATAAAATTGAGATGGCGAGGAGAGACGATGCGGCGCACAGTTGCAACTGCCCCCACCTTTTCGATGTATTGGTTGAGATTGAGATGTAAAAGGACCACATAAGATATAAAAAATTACTAGTTCTCAAAACATGTTTACACTAGTCATTATACCTTAGTAGTTTCAAGCCTAGGAATTTTTTGAGAATTTTGTCTTAGGATTTTGATTTTGAGTTGAATTTATAGATTGTACAGTTGAAAACCGTTGTTTTTTATAAAATTGGTACGTGTTGGTTTGGTGCTGAACCCTGGCCAGCACACGGCTTGTCGGCTCTGCATCTCCGAACATGCACTACCGACTACGGGTGTGTTTGGCTCATGGCCAATGTGTGCCAATGCTTGCCATGCCGATTGTTAGCAATTTTGATCAAATTTGGCTTGTATTTGGATTGCAACCATTGAATGGCAAGATTCTCTCTTCCCATTGGCAACTTTTGCCATCCTAGTTCATTTTTGTGCCATTGGCTAGCCAACTCATTGGCAAAGAAATTATTAACCTTTGAATGGTCATGTCATTCATTGGCATGGTAAGTTTGGGTAAATTTGGTGCTGAACCAAACACACCCTGCAACTCCGGGGTGTACCTTCATGCTAGGAACTATGGACCAAGGCCCAAGGGGCATGTTATGTTATGTTACATACATGCGTACAAGCGGGCCTTTTGCATAGCCAGTGTTTAAGAAATGAGGGTTTTATCATCTTTGGAGAGGTACCACCAGGTATAGGGACGGAGCTAGAAAAATTATTTACGGGGTTAGTTAGAAATATGTAGAAATTACGGAGGCCAAATAAAATTTTTGCTAATTATACATGAAAATGTACATTTTTTAAGGGCTTCTATAGTTTTTTATAATTATAATATGCAAACTTATGTTTATTTGTGAATTTTAGAAAACAATTTACTATTTTGTTATAAAGTCTTCAAGTTCTTGAGAATAATTTACATAAATCCTTAATTTTTTTAAAAAAAATTTAGTACTGTATATAGGGATACATATAGGTATGCATGGAGCATGGGGGTGCCATGGCTCCTGCTCGCACCACCCTGTCTCCGTCCCTGACCAGGCACTAGATACAGATTGGTATCATTTCAGTTATAGCCATTGGTTTAGTAGGGGTAGGATTGAAAATAAATATTTGCCCTCCTCTCTTTCCTTTACTGTTGGCGGTCAGAAGAACGACACTGTGATGGCCGCCGAGGCCGCCAACGGCGACATGTATAGAAAGACCACGACAAGGGCCAACAACAATCCATCTGACTGTGGTGGTGCACTGAGATGAGAGAAAGTAGGGAAGAAAGAAAGAAGACGACTTTTCGCATATCTGTTTATGTTATTGTGAGGTATAGAAAATTTAGAGAAATATATCATGAGGTACCGTCTAACCGTAGCCACTAGATACGAAGTAATCGACGGCTCTGATTAGAAGCATCAAGAGGTATCATGCATGGCAAGACGGTCAGTAAAAACAATCCTAATCCAAGAAGCACGAACAGAGCTCTCTCTGGAAGAGAAATGAGAGGAGGAAGAATCACCATTCAAATCGTGCGACTAAAATCAATCAGTCTCGGGCACCTGGGAAGGAAAGGACTGGATGCATCAAACCATTCAACCTGGACTGCAGCAGCTCATCGCATCGCACAACGCCGAATGCCAGTATCCGGTACCCATCCCATATTCCCATTACCAACCCCTGTACTATGCCGGGGCGCGGAAGCAGAGCTATGGCAGTAAAGGCGTTCATGGGCACGGACATGGATGGACAGCGAGCAAGCGAGCGAGCGAGCTGCGCGCGGCAGGCCGTGCCGTGCCCACAGGAGCAGGAAGGAACAGCGCATTCAAGGTGCTCTCGTGCTCGTCGCCGTTGCCGGCCAACCCTGTTCCTGTACCATGGATGAGAAATCTTTCTGAAATCCAGCCCTTTTTTTCATTCCTTCCTTCCCAATGGCAGCCGGACGCGGGGATGGATAGCTACCATACCACCGGTGCTGCTTCTGTGAGGTTTTTGATGATGACTAGTGTATTTCGATGGCCACCGCATGGTCAGACAATTTACGTGTCTATGTGGAGCAGGAGAGTGGATATGGCTGAACGGCTAGCTAGACTTTAAAGCTTCAGAATTCGTTTGGTTGAAGCCTTGAAGGCTGAAGGCCATCTATGTCGCTATTCGCTACGAGCCAGCGTCAAACTTGGAGTCACGTCCGCTAGCCTCCTCAGCCCTCGGTATCCATTCTGACTGTCCCAGCCGACTCTTGCTCTCCCTTTTTTTTTTAAAGAAAAAACCAACTCTTGCTCTCACATCATGCGTCATGCTCTGCTCTTGCCTCCTGCATGCACGCATGCCAGGTTCGTGAAAAAAACAGATTACACGTGTGTTTCTAGGCCTGTACAATGTTTTGCATCCCATGGTCTAGACAGCGCAAATACAAACAACAACCATTCCCATGAGCACACAAGCTCAGGATTAATTAGAACATTTAGTTCTTATTTACCCTTCCACAACGGTCAACGCGGTACAGAATTAGGCCGTACTCAACGAGGGATAATTTTAGCTGGCCTTTTCCTCTCTCTCTTTTCCTTTTTTTTTTTACCATTCGAGAGCTGAACATCGCCGTACGTTCTAGCCACCGCGGCTCACATGGCGGACAAGCTGGGTCCCCTCCGGCCTTCCTGAATGACCCGACGTCCGTACCCCGCGACGATGGGCCGGCGGCCAGTCTGTTCCTCACCCGGTAGAAAAGTGAAAAAAAAGCGGTAAAAACGCCTCCTTTGCCCGTGCCACGAACCCCGAGAATCGCCTCCTCTCCTCCTTGTGCTGTGCCTGTGCCTGTGCCTGTGCCTGCGGCGTCCCCCCGCCCCGCCCCTTCCGTTCCCTCTCCTCCTCCCCTCTCGTCCCTCTCGCAGAGGGGGAGGGAGGCGCGTGCGGCGTGCGTGCGTGGCTCGCCGGCGGCCTGCATTGCCGTCTCCCTCCCGCAATGGCCGGCCTCCGCCAGCGACCTCCCTCCCGGAGGTAACCATCGAGCGCCCACCACCTGCTCGTCCTCCGCCGCTTCCTCTCCGTCGCCGTCGTTGTCGCCGCGAGCGTCTTTATTTGGAGCGTGTCGCTTTCGTCGCCGTAAATGGCTGGAGAGCGAGAGCGATCCGGCACATATACGCTCGCGCGCATGCGTCCAGACGTCTGTGCCGCCCGTTGGCGCGGCGCTTTCGGGCCCGTGTGCGTAACCACCTCCGCGCGCGCGCGCGGAGGGAGAGAGAGCCCGCGCGTGGGCAACACCGACGGCGCGCCGACCTCGCGTCACGGCCTCACGGGGCTCGCCAAGGCCTCGCCGCCTTTGCTCGCTTTCTTTCTCCTCGCAGGCGCGCCCATGAGCGCCGCGGCGTGGTTTGGGTAGGCGCGGCGCTGTTTGGCCGCGTCGACGTGGCCGCCCTGACTCTTGTTCGTTTCCCGTGCTGTGCATGCATGATCAGGGAGGAAGGGGAGGCGGCCGGCGGCGAGATGGCGGGGGAGGAGCGGATCGTGGTGTCGGTGCGGCTGCGGCCGGTGAGCGCGCGGGAGGCGGAGCGCGGCGACGGCTCCGAGTGGGAGTGCGCCGACCCGACCACCCTCATGTTCCGCGGTGCCATCCCCGAGCGCGCCATGTTCCCCGCTGCCTACACCTACGGTACGTTTGCTCGCGCTTGCTTCGCTCTCGCCTCCATCGTCTCGCCCGTCGCCAATGACGCTCGCATTTTCTTCTTCGATTTCTTTCTGCTCGTGTCTCCTCCAGACAGGGTGTTCAGCGCCGAGTGCAGCACGAGGCAGGTCTACGTGGAAGGCGCCAGGCAGGTGGCTCTCTCAGTGCTCAACGGAATCAACTGTACGCAGCCACCAAACAATCTTAAAAAAAATAAAAAAATTTCGTCGTCGTGTGATTTGTGAATGTTGTCTGACACGGCATTGTGTTTTTTTTTTATCTGTTCTTTTTGCAGCTAGTATTTTCGCGTATGGTCAAACGAGCAGCGGCAAGACGTACACGATGGTCGGCATTACGGAGTACAGCATGTCGGATATCTACGGCTACATAGACAAGGCGAGTGTGCCCCGTCTATTTGATCTTCGTTTCGATCGTACTGATCTTCTTTTTGCGGTTAACCTGTCATACTTTGCATTTGATTGATGTTCTGCCTAGTCTTTGCAGCATCCTGAGAGAGAGTTCATCTTGAGATTTTCGGCCATGGAGATATACAACGAGGCTGTGAGGGATCTTCTGAGCCCTGACGCGGCGCCTCTTAGGCTTCTTGATGATCCGGAGGTGAACTTCTTTTGTTATTAACTACAAGCAGTTAGTCTTCTGTTTGCACATTTATTTACTCGTTTTAGGATGTATGTGCAGAAAGGAACTGTAGTTGAAAAACTTACTGAGGAAACTCTGAGGGACAAAGGCCATCTTTTGGAGCTTCTTTCTGTTTGTGAAGGTTTGGGGCTGATTTTGTTTCTCCTTTTTTTCTCAGCAAGCAGCAGGTCATTGGTTCTTTTAGCCTTCTGATTAATTTTGGTTTGTGTAACAGCTCAAAGACAGATTGGGGAAACTGCCTTGAATGAAACAAGCTCCAGATCTCATCAGATACTCAGGCTGGTACGTGCTCCTAAGATGATTTAGTACATTCATTTCGTGATAAATGATTTTTATTCTTTATTGTGCAAATTGCAGACTATTGAGAGTTCAGCAAAGCAGTTTTTGGGGCGAGGCAACTCGAGCACCCTTCTAGCTTGTGTGGTACAAATACCTAACCACTATTAGTATTTTTTAGATTCTGCATACATTGTTCCATAGCCACTGAGTCTATTTCTGTGCAGAATTTTGTTGATTTAGCAGGAAGCGAGCGTGCATCTCAGACAGCATCGGCTGGTGTGAGGCTAAAGGAGGGCAGCCATATTAACAGAAGTCTTCTTACATTGGGAAAGGTCATTCGCCAGCTCAGGTTTGTTGCAGTCTCCTGTGTCTAGTTTCAGAGAATTATACTAAAACTTAAATCATGTAAGTCACACTATTAGAATTTTTGTCCTGTTTACGATACCTGTTTATGTTGTGTGTGATGTTTACAATGCTCTTTAAATATTTATTGTTTTTCCTTGTAAGATGAACAATTTGTTCCTGATGCAGCAAGGGGAGAAATGGTCACATTCCTTACAGAGATTCAAAGCTCACCCGCATATTACAGTCATCTCTGGGAGGCAACGCAAGAACTGCCATTATCTGCACAATGAGCCCAGCACACTGTCACATTGAGCAGTCCAGGAACACACTTTTATTTGCTAACTGTGCGAAAGATGTGGTTACTAACGCACAAGTCAATGTGGTGATGTCAGACAAAGCATTGGTGAAGCATCTTCAGAGAGAACTTGCGAGATTAGAAAATGAGCTGAAGTTTCCTGGATCAGTCTCTTGCGCTACTCATGCTGAGGTTTTGAGAGAGAAGGATGAACAAATTAAAAAGGTGTAGTTACACTAGTAAAATCGTTTTGTTTTGATCTTCACATTCATGATAATTTTAATACTCTTTCTGATGAATTTTATGCTACTACTGATTTTTAGCTAGAAGAACAGCTCAAAGAATTGATGGAGCAAAAAGATACTGTTCAATCTCAGCTTGACGTATTGTGTCTGAAGAACAGTCGATCTTCAGAGTCCCTTCCACGTAATGTGTCTGAAGATGCACTTTCATCCTCTGATACTCATGATGTTGCTTATCAAGATCAAGTAATGGATGAACACTCAGTTCCGCTTTGGTGTGCACCTACCAGCCATATTTTCGGCAGCTCAGATAAATATCATGCAAATGGAGCGGCTTCCCAAGCAGCATCCGAGGTCTCTGAGGAGCATTGCAAGGAAGTGCAGTGCATCGAAATAAATGAGCTCAGAAGAAAAAAGAGCCAAGATTTCTTTCAGGCACACAAACTCCAGACACCTGAAAACACCGATGAAGAGAAGCACAGTGAAGGCATGACAAATATAGCAGAAAATGCCATTGAGCTATATGCATGTGATTCTGACCCGTCTGACCTTGAGAAACCAAACACTGACGAATCTTTGGCCCTGAAGAGGTGTGTAGTAAGCTCCAGGGACAGTGCATTGACTAGGAGCAGAAGCTGCAGGGCTAGTTTCATGGTCATTCCAAACAGTTGGTTTGATGATTCAGTCAACATGAACATGACACCACCAGGTGAAAATTTCAAATATGCTCCCAGAAGGCCTGACAATGTTAGGAGAAGCCTGTGTCCTGAAAATGGTGGCATCCAAAACGATCTTTCATCCGACTATTACATTGGCTCTATGAAAGTTTCCACTGATGCATTTGCAGACAAGAGCATTGGCAATGCTGAAGAAGAAAGTGTTATCAATGACATCAACTGCATAACTGAAGTGAAACAGCACTCAGAAAAGAATTATGCATCCCAACCAGCGGAAAACCAGGTGCTAGTTGCATTAAAATGGTTTCTCCCTGATTTCTTATACTTGTCAATCTAGGACTGCATATTTGTCAAGGAAATGATATGTGTCCCATTGGTCAATTCGTTGTATTTTATTTTTCCTGGTATATAATTTTGGTTACACGGTAGGGAGGTTGGCAAAATAAAATGACTGGAGCTGTATATATGTCTTAAGATGTTAATTGCTTTCATTTTCTAAAAGAAAATTAGGATCAAGATAATCTTTTATATCATGTTCATACGTACAAGGAATTAGAGAGTACAACAAGCAGAAATAACAAAATTAAGCTAGAGTCTCAAGACATTCTTGAATACATGGATAACCATCACAAATTTATGCCAAATGCTTTCCTAATATCTCAATTATTTTAGATGGTAACCTGTAGCCATTCTTCCTTTCATGAAATGGGCAAGGGGCAGAGCCCCTGTCCACTTGGTAAAAAAAAAACTCATCAAGCTGGTTTTGATGTCTTCATATATTTAATTTAAGCAGCAGAGCATTACTGAAGACTATGCGGCTGTGAAAAATGTCAAAGATATTGGCACAGATTCATCACTTAGCACTATTGACTCTCTATCTAGATGGCCTATTGATTTCGAGAAAAAGCAACAAGAAATCATTGAGCTGTGGCACGAGTGCAACGTCTCCATAGTGCACAGGACCTACTTCTTCCTCCTCTTCAAGGGAGATCAAGCAGACAACATCTACATGGAAGTAGAGCACAGGAGGCTGTCCTTTATTAAGAATTCATTCAGTACTGGCGGTGAGCTTAATGCTACCGTCACATCGAGGTACTTCGCAATGGTTTTTTCCCTCCACTTCAGATGCATCAAATGTCCCAACCAACAAAACTTAACCTTTTTTTACAAACCAACTTAAGAGAAAACATGCTTCTATTTTTGGGGGTTGGTTTTGCAGTTTGAGGAATCTTCGGCATGAGAGGGACATGCTCTACAGGCAGATGTTGAGGAAGCTCCATCTCGCAGAAAGGGAGAGCCTTTACAGCAAGTGGGGGATCGACCTGAACTCCAAGCAGCGAAGGCTGCAGCTGTCGCGCCGCATTTGGACAGAGACCGACATGGAGCACGTCAGGGAGAGCTCAGCTCTCGTTGCGAAGCTTATCGAGCACCTGGAGCGTGGGCAAGCCATCAAGGAGATGTTTGGGCTGACCTTCACGGTGATGAACCCACGAGCTGAACGGAAATCTTTCAGCTGGGCTGGTGTCTACTCCTGAAATGAGCCATCTGACGATGACAATGATGATGATGAGTATGCATGGATTGGTGAAATTGGCATGGTAGTAGACGAATGAGTACAGATAGTGCCGGAAGGTGGGTGCTTGTCAGGAGAGGATTTCACTTCACAACGAATATTTGGTTTTCACTAATGCCCATGTATCTATTTGTTATTTTTGGTGATTTATATATGCATGTGAGTGATTTTTCTGAGGGGCCCTTGTGAGAATGAATCAACAGGAGATCCTTGCTCTTCTCCACTTCACCGCATGATGTATTGTGGTACTTTTTGACGTCCCCTGAATCATTTGCCGCAATTCTGTCATTCTCTGAGGCATTGCATGTATCTACACAAATCTTGTATGTATCTACCTCAGTTCTGCTGTAATTCTAGCATCTTCACATCCTACAACATGGCCTGGTGTGTCCTAGCGTGATGCAAAAGCCCAGACCTGAACCACTGGCCTTGCCAGTAAAAAAATGGATCAGAATGGGTGGACCATTTCCTTTCATACTACCCTTCCAACTGTTACGGCTAAGCAATAGTTTTCACAGGAGA
The DNA here is from genome assembly GCA_005191435.1 of Raddia distichophylla. Lineage (NCBI taxonomy): Eukaryota > Viridiplantae > Streptophyta > Magnoliopsida > Poales > Poaceae > Raddia > Raddia distichophylla. Next base: position 749,008 of record SPJY01033272.1, on the reverse strand, counting down.
ATTGATTGATGTTATGCTCTACCTTCCACAGCACCCGAAGCCAATTGAGTGGTTTTCCACATTGCTGTCAGTGAATTTTTTTCATGGCCACCATTTTCTCTTACCGACTTAAGCACAAAAACAATATACCATAGCTTAATAAAAAGAAGAAAACAAAAGCAAGCATTTAATAGTGTAATATTACTGAAAGAAGGCAGTAATTTTTTTGTCAGAAACTTTTTTTTTGGTCATATATAATCTCAAACTGTGGATCAAATCCCCGCTTGAAACAGTCTCAACAGTGGACCAAAGCCCAGTAGGCTATCCGATTCATTTGGGCCGAGAAGAAACAAGTGGGCTTTCCTTAACCCTCTTTCTCTCTTCCCTTCGGCGTCGTGCTCTTCTCCCAGTCCCAGACGGTTCAAGTGGGCAATCAAAGGCGGCGGCTCACCGTGCTCGGCAACATGGCGATGCGGCTGGCGGCGGCGGCGGCGGCGTTCTTGCCGCGGCTGGGGCCGGCGCGACCTCCCGTACTCCCGCCGGCGGCGGCGGCGGCGGCGGAGGCGGTGACGTGCGGGCGCGGGGACAAGAAGACCAAGCGCGGGAAGCGGTTCAAGGGCTCCTACGGCAAGGCGCGTCCCAAGCGGGAGAAGAAGATCGAGCGCATCAAGGACCGCATCGAGGTGCCCCGCTCCACCCCGTGGCCGCTCCCCTTCAATCTCATCTGAGCCGCCGCGAGCTCCCCCTCGGTTCGCACGGTCACCTAGGGTTTACCCCTGTAGCATTTGCTGCTACTCTTGCCGTTTCCGTTAGCTCCGCTCCCCGCGCCTGCGCGGGCATGCGTTCTACTTACTATTTTCTCTCATATTTGGTCGTGTCAAATGTGTACCATGGAATCGAACTGTTGTGTCGCAACTTTGGCCAGTGCAGTCAATATGGATGGAATGAATCGTGTTTTTTTTTTTTGTGATATGTGTCGTGGTATTTGTAACTAGAAATGCCCAAACAGTGACCAACTGAATTCTTTCGATGTTACTGCAACGCTGTGCCAAGGTTTAATCTAGAACTTCTGTGCATCCATCTTTCATGTTTCGTCTTGATCAGATTAGGCTTTAGGATTGTGATCAACAGCTTGATCTTCGTAATGCACCTGAGCTGAGAGTGCATTAAATTTATGGTGGATTTCGCAACATGGAATTTCGTTGAATGGTGTTCAAGATATCATTGACCTCTTAAGGCGTGAGCTTTCGTTGCAATATGTAAACTTGGTGATGATTCATTTTGTAACTTTTGGTTTCCTTGTTCCTATGCTGAAAATGTAACTTTATCGTCATCAATATCATCAGCTAAAAAGCTTGACCATTCGAACAAATCTAAATGCTGTCACTCTTGTCTCTATTTTTTTGGTTGCATCTTTATGCTTAGGTATAGGACCCAACGACTAATTTTAGTTCTGTCGTCATTGTTGAAAACAATGCTGGTGCCATTCATGTCATTGCTTTGACGATTTGAATGAATTGTGTAACTCTGGCATGACAAAGTTTTAAATTGTGCGTATTTGTTACTTACTAAATGGCTGGAAACTCAAAATTATACCCTTATGTTGCCTACAGCTTCTTTGCGAGATAAATTTTCTCATTGTCACTAATTATTTAACATGTGTTGCTATTGCTCCAGAAGGCAATTTGTCATCATAATCCTTTGAAATACCAACTTTTATGCTTGTTATTTGTGAAGAGATGATATAATTCTGTTTATTTCTAACATGTTATGCACACCGTTCACACCTTCATAAAGTATTAGTGGCATCTGCTCATCTTGAAGTTGAGATGCCTGAGGAGCAAAGCTACATACCATTTGAGCATATGTTTTATACTATAATAGCAATTTTTTTCAACATAGGCACATGACAGTTGTCCTTTATCTATGCACAAGCGATGTGGATAATTACTATACATATCGATCATATATATTTCAAGAAAGATAAGAGTCACAAGTTGTAGGTTTTTTGAGTAGTTTTTTCATCAAGCATGTTCATTATAATGACTATTTGGAATACCAATGATCATATATTTTATATTTCCAATGTTAACACACAGTCGAGTCACACTTTATGATATGACTTCCGTTTCTCATTATTTATTTTCCCAGCTACATACAAGTCATGTGAGATATATGCCTTGAATGTGTTTAATAATGGAACAAGTGCTAAAGCATACTTGTACCTTAAACTTTATCAAAACTATTTTTGTGATTTTACTTTTGCTTGAAATGTACTTTTAGTCTTCATAACCTGTTCACCCTTAGATCATTTAATGATTTAAACCTTCATTTTGACAAAGTTAGATTGTTCAGATTGAGTAAAAAAAAGTAGTAGATGCCCTTATTGATAAAGATATAATGTCCTTACAATGGGTTCCAGAAGACAGCCAGCATTAGTATTAATGTTACTTTTGCTACTGCTAAAAAATGTCTGACATTCACAATGAAATGGCGAGCAACCAATTTGCTATGGTGTGGAGCACCGAGGAGTGAAGACAACGAATCCAATCTACAGGTGTATTTGGAAACAATTAAAACCATCTGGACATATATACAAGATATTAATGATGCAGGTATGCCCTCTGCAATTTCTTTATAAAATGCACAACTTAGCGTACAAAACCATCGCTTTATTTGCTCTTCAATTGTGTATATTTACTCTTTCAGAATGTTTTGCATCTGGCTCTAATGCAAGCAATGGGCCAAAAAAAGTCTTGTCATCTTACTTGTACTACCATATGGTCCATACCCGATTATTTTTGTAAAAAATCTATTTGACGGCCACAATACTTTTAACCTAAGTTGTGTCTGCTTCTCTTCCTTCTCCCTCTTTTAATGTTCCCACTTCCACCCTACTTTTAATGTGCATGCTCACCCACTGCTACTACACCACGGAAAACCCTTTTTTCTGTCTCCCTTTTGGAGTAAGGCATTGGAAGTTTTGAGTGTTTCAGATGATCAACAAAATCGGTGTCAACTTCTTATTTTGCTAGGTTGGTTTGCAATTTAATCTTTCTTTTCATTTTGTTTCCTGACAATTGATAGAATAGCTTTCTATAAATTTTACAATGCCGTCATTAGTATAGCATATTTAGTAGTCAACTGATGCAAAAGTTAAGAGTTGTTTATTGAAGGCAATATACCTCTTTTGATAAGTGATATAATTCATGTGATTGGCACCTGTTCCACTTGCTTGGTAGCAATTTTATTTTTCCTTTTGTTTCTTCATAACTGGCACACTCACTTCCTAAAATTTAGCTAGCATATATCATTTCTGTTGTAGATTTTAGCACCATTTGGATAAACATTGGATTATTTAGCAAAAGGCAAGGGTGCTGCCATTCCATTAAGAGGGATGGGAATAAAATTTACAAATGTACAACTGTATCGATATTGGATTCTCTGTAAAGCAGTTAATTGCTTCAGTTGTCATTGCCAACTTGTCACAAGATGTGTTCTTAATCATTAATGCGTACTTTAGATATTACCTTTTATTTATATATGCCACCAGAGTTTAGTCCTTTTTTTATGAAACTGCCATAGATTGCTTTATTGCAAAACAAAATCTGCTTAAATACTTCTTTATTTATGCATTTATTTCTATCGAATTATTTGAACCAAGGACTTTTCGTGTGGTGAATTATTGGCTGCTTTGTTCTAATATTCATTCTTCCCTACTTATAGTTACTCAAACACATGGGGGAGGGTACTGGCTCATAGGATCATTATTAAATTAGTGAGTAGTGACTAGTCATCTTGTTGGCTGGATTTCACAAGCAGGTGGGGCTGCAATCGGATTAGATGTGGTTGGATAGTGCCGGATACGAATACAATTCCATATTTTCTATTGATTTGGATAGAGATACGAATAGTGCCAGACACGAATACTAACACAGATATTGTGGGATGCAAAATTACAAACACGAATAGTGTTGAATATGAATACAAATCATGTAAGATCCATATTGTTGGACATAGTTCGTAAAGGATTTTACTCGAATAATATGTAGAAATGCATACTTTAAAAATCATTATTTGAGTTGAGTTGGGTGTTGTTTAGTGTAGAGTAGTGTCGCCTGCATGTGAGTTGGATTATATCCGTCTATTTTTTTCGTCATTATCCGTATCCATATTTGCAACAATGGCCAGATATCCGTAAAACTATCTAAACCACTATCCAAAATCGATTTGATTGGTCGGTTGGAAAATATCCATGTCATCTGCACCCCTACATGTAGGGGTGTAAACGGTTCGGATATTTCTCGGACCGAACCGGCCGGATTTGGATTCGGATAGAATCGGCTCGGATTTTTTTTGGATATTTTCGGATTCGGTATCGGATATTTAGTTTCGGATACGGGACGGTCAATACCGTCGGATCGGGTAATTTTTCGGATATCCGATCCATATATATTTCGGATATCAGGTTGAGGCCCACCCACCCTACAGGCAACAACCCAACTGGCCTAAGGCCCAACAATTCAACTTGCATGAATTATGTAGGTATTTATTGATTTCTAAAATTAAATACACATGCTAGATCGTCTTGTTTAATTGCTTGGTTTTCCTATCTATGAATGTATCTACATGCCGCTATGTTTTGAAAGTTAAAACTATTTGTTGGCTTATTAATATATGCCACTTTGTTAATATGACTTGAAATTATTTGTTGTATGGCTATGTTTCATACTTCGATAAAATATCCGTAACTGTATTAGGTTTGATTCGTATTCGGTCCGTATTCGTGCTCGACAATATCCGATCCCGTATTCATATCCGAAATATCAGTAACCGGATCCGATTCCGAGAAAAACAAGTGGTTAAGGATATGGTTTAGCCATTATCCGATCCGATCCGGACCGTTGACACCCCCTACCTACAGGCATGGAGTCGATTTACCACACAAGTGAGATGACTTTCCTTGCTGGTTATACAGTTACTAGTCATCAATAAGTGGGGGCTTAGCATCTGTTTTGCTGCTTTCCATGTTGGGCCCATCTGGACAGAACAACTTGTGGGGGATACTATTGGGGAGGCCACTAGTGACCTAGATCGATTTGAGACAGGGAAAGAGGCCGAGGGAGAGGAAAACCTAGGTGCCGCCGCCACCGGCGGTTGCTGACTCCGCCCGCCGCAAGCCCCCACCCCATATCTTGCTCTCTCTTCCCCCCCTTGCAGCCTTCATCACCGTCGCCTTTACTGTTGTTCGCTTTCAGCAGCCGTCGCCTTCACCTCCAGGTTGGTCTCTCACTTTCCTTTTTATGCACTCTGATTTCTCCATCACCCCTTTCCTTTCAATGGCGGCGGCAGATGCATAATGGTTTGTCTCAGGGCTTCACCTTCCTGTCTTATCCTTAAGTGTGCTTGCTGTTGCCCTAGGTGACTGCCTAGGCTGTGCCTAGGTGCTAGGTCCCTGCCTCCCCCGCCCTGGCCACCTAGGGGATTTTTTCTCTCTAGTCTCCCCCTAGGCAGGATTAGGCGCTAGGTGCCAGCCAGCCACCTGACCAGCGCCTAGGACAACTTTGCGCACTGTTAATTGGGCCGATCTGTTTGCTGCCTCCTCCTGCTCAGCAGTAAAAAGTAGAGATGGTAGGATATGGTGCGCTTGGTCAGTGATATGGTGCCTTGGCTCGACTTACTTGATAACCTTGGTTCAGAGTTTTAGTCACATTAGATATGATGCTCATAGAGATGGTATATCTGCTACCTGTTTCATTCATTACTACACTGTGTTATTGGTTCCGTGTTTAATATTTGTTGATTCATGTGTACTGTATTCCTTATTTCATAGCTAGAAAAGTGCACTACTCACATTCACTTCGAAAATAAAGGTTTACTTCTTTGGGAGGAAGGCTTGCTGTTTCCATTTATACTGTAAAATGTTTCACTTTATGTTGCTCATCATCTTTATTTGTCCAGAACTCCATATTACAGAGGACCACATACAAAGAGAGATAAAAGTTTGACTATTCTGGCCTTTGTTATTTTGTAGTCCTGGTTAGTATATCAAGCAATTGCAATATGTAAATTTGGAAACTTCACATCAGTTTGTTGGTTTGTTGCTCCAAATTACCAATCTTAACTCTTGGGCAGCAATTTATGTAACTTATGCACATTTCTGACTTCCATTTAGTTATTAATATGAGACTCTGGATTCCAATATACTGTTAAATTTGATACTTATTACTGACCCCCAGGTTGCTACTCGAACTGTGATGTTGAAAACAAGTACCCACTTAATTTCATATTTTAAGCCATTGTGGGATGCATCATGCTTGGTGACAAAAATTTTAAACTTTGATCACAAATTTATAATTGAAAAGCAGCACCTAAAAGAACTGAAAGTGACATCGCTAGATTCGTCATTGAAAGTGCTTTTTATAGTATTATACTTTATTTTTATTGACAAATAGTAATATGATAGAGAAAAGCATTGGTCAAAGTTGTGCCGTGGAGACTGGAGACCCTGAAAAGTCAACAGTGATGGAGTGCACTATCTGTTTATTTTAGACAACTGTTTAGCTCCTACCTTGTGACAAGTGTAGGTTGATTTTTTTTTTGTTGCTTACGTATGCTCAGTGAAACATTATTTATGCGGTCCAGATTATCGTTGTATTTTGATATATGCATGTAGAAACAATATGGGTTCGCAGTGTACATGATACTTACGCAAAAAGAATGTTTCTTTTAGGACTGTTGAATGGAATTTAGACAGGTGTTTTTGATAAATATATGTTTTGCAGGATTGAAATTGTGACTTCTGTGTGCATACACTATCTCTTTTTCATTTTTAATGCTGTATCCATTTTTACAGTACTATGCGACAATGTGGTCATATCTACAATACTGATTTTACAAAGTTCTGTAGATATTATAGAATTACTCTCTGATCAGTTCATGATCATCCCATAGGTTCTTTATGTGGCTAACGCTTATCTGATTTATTTGCAGTGGAGGAAACATGAAGCAACCAAGCTCTGCTAAAAAACTTAAACCTACATACCAAACTTGTGAGAAGGTGCCACTAGGCACTTTTATGGATGAGTCGGAAGCACTGCCCCAGGATTTGATAAACAACCTACCAGAAGGCTGCATTGCTGAAATATTTAGACGTCTGGAAAATCCAGAAGACCGACAATCATGTTCTGCAGTCTGTTGGAAATGGGCCAAACTCTTGGTCTCCTTGCAGCCCAACTTTTGGGGGCCCTTTAGTGTTTATCGAGTTGTTCGTCCTTGCCTGCACCTGTTTGGACATGACGTTGTCGACTCCAAGCTTGCAGCAGCTGTTGTTGACATATGCTCAAGGGATGAGGTTATCGGTCTTGATCTTTGTTGTGCGTCGAATGCTGCTGTTGGTCCTGGCACTCCACATCTATCTGATGATGGTATTGATTTTCTGACCAGTACATTCCGTAACCTGAAGTTGGTTTGTCTGGACCACTGCCTATCACTCACTGACAAAGTTGCAAAGACTATTGCTTCGAATTGCCCTGCATTGCAAAATCTCATGCTGATCCAGTCTTGTCTTGGTGATGACGGCATTTCTGTGGTTGCTAAACATTGCACCAGTTTGTATGCTCTGCATGTTGAAGGTGGTCTGCCCACCATCACTAGAGCATCACTGCGAGCCCTTGCCCAAAATGCAAAGAATCTCAGGTCTCTTATTCTGGGAAATTGTCCTCTTATCATAGAAGATGACATCATGTACTTCCTGATGGACTGTCCTTATTTGGTCAAACTTGAGCTCAAAGGGATGATGGCTGAAGAGTCAGACAATAGTGTTAGTCAAGCCTACCAGGCTGCATTACAGGACACACATTTCAATGGTGCAGGATTTTCGTCAACCTTCCATATGACTACCTATATATCACATGAGCTCCGTAGTCTCTTTCTGGTCAACTGCCCAGGTTTACAGGACTCGAGCATGTTTAAGTTTGCTCATATAGGATTGCCAATGCTTGAGAATTTAGCGATTGAAGACTGCAGTGGAATAACACAGACTGGCCTGATCTACCTGGTGGGCAATGCCATGATGCTTAAAACCATAAAGCTGACCAGATTCCAATTTTTTACTTGGATGGCTTTGATGGAAGTCCTGTCCTTGTGCAACACAACAATTGAATCACTAAGCCTGGATTCGTGTGATTTTGACCAAGTGATGCCACTCCAACCTGGTCCTGTGGCCCAAGAGTGTCTGCAGCTGCAGGTTATCAGACTGGAGCACTGCGAGAGCATTTCACAGCTGTTCTTGGCATGGATCGCTGATGCGTGTCGTGGGCTTAAGGAGCTAAGGATGATTGGATTTACAGAAACTGCACAGGAGCATGATATTTTATACTATCTATACAGCATTCTGAACCACAATAGGATCACTGAGATTGAACTGAGGACTTGCCAAGTTACTGACGTACATATCTCCATTTTAATCGATCTTGGGGAAGCTCCGCATGAATCGGTCATGGATGAGTGCCGTCGTGTCATGGGGAAATTTGTGTGGGAACTCGGTGCAATGCGCGGCAATCTGATCAGGATGGGCCTGAGTGGTACAGAAATTACTAATGTGGAAGTGAAGATTCCTCTCGATTCTCGAAGCGACCCTGCAGAGGTTAGCCTAACGGGTCACGAGATGACCAACTCTGCTATGCGTGCATTAGTTACACCATTCGTAACCACGCTTAGCATGATGGACGGGCTGGTTTACCGGTCATCACAAGGTTAGTATGGCTGGTTATTCTTACCCAAGCTTGGAGGGTGAGAAGAAGAAATAATGGACCCGGTTGTCGCTGGCGTCGTCTTTTATTTAATCTTCCAGTATTTGGTGGTTGGGCCAAGTACTCCCCTTAAATAAATCCCATCTGGGACATGTTAAACCAACTCCCTACTTTGGAGCTATTTGCCGTATTGAACTTAAGCTTGAACTTGGTATATTTGTCTGGGGTGATATCCATGTGTGTTGCTGCCAGTGCTCTGTTCCTGTAACACCGTATGAATCACGCGTAGGTTTTCAGTGCAACTTTAGAGGTGCAATGTGGAAAAGGCAGCTCAACGTGTGTATGTCTGGGGGACGGGTAGCTAGGTGGAGCATGAATCCTGGAGCATACCCAAAGACTCAGACCGTCTCTGTGTGTGATTCATTTATTTATGCGTTGAGAAGTCGTGTGCGATTTATTGGTCTTGCCCTGAGCAAGACGGTTTTGTGTTTGGTTGGATCTTTGGTAAACGAGCTCATACAGGAGGATGAGAGGATCCTAAAAGAGATACTTCTCTTAAGATGATATACGGGAGGAAGGTGCGGTTCTTGGAGCAGCAGAGTACGTCCATGACCTACGCTTTTTCAGCTGAAACTAGCATCAGGATATAATCTTAAAAAATTGTGTACCTTCAATAGAGGGTATGAACTCTGAAGAGTCCAAAACATATTAAAAATGATTTTAGAATCTTTGAGGAAAGCAACCAAAAACCTTTTAAATGGCGCTGCAAACAGTTGAACTGAGACGGAATTCGAAGGAGGTTGTGGGATACCTGGTCGATCGTTCGTACGCGCGAAATGCTTCTGGTCGCTCGCTCGTCATGATCAAGCACTGTGATTACGATGGGGACGGAGACATTGTTCCATGATCAACGGCCTGCTTGGTTTATAGCCACAACTATCATACTTTACCCCATCTTTATGTTAGACATTTGATTTTGAACAAATGTTTTGTCCACAACCATACTTGGTTCAAGGTTTTCCTTTTTCCAATGGACCATGTGCGTAGGTGGTTCAAAAAAATATGGTAATATTTCTATAGCCTTTAGTATAATTTTAACGAAGTAGGTATAGACAACTATGGTGAAAAGGGTTAACAAAACTAGGAAGCTAACTTGAGCCAAACAGATCCTAAATACTTCATTCACCAACCAAAGCAAATAATGTTTTATCCTCTTTTTTTTTGTAATATTTGGTTACACACACGTTCAAACGCGATTGGAAGCCAATTAGCTCGTGATGCGTGGGTCCCATAGATGTGCTTGTCACACCTTTTTATCTCTAACCAAATGAAGGATGCAACATTTCTCTCATTTTCCCCCATCCATATGTGCTAGTTGCAGCAAGCTTTTGCTGGAGCATAAGAGCATCCTCAACAACCACTGTATGTCATCATGTAAAATACTATTTATTGAGACATGAATAGTGTTTTAGAGGGGGGCACAGAGGGGTTGTTGGGGATGCTTTAAGGCCCATGCCATCCTACTGCTTGTCACCACCGCTCATCGACCAACCATAGACGTCGCCACTCCCTGGCTATATATTCCCTCTCTCACATAGATACTATCTCCCTCTTATCTCTAATCCAGGCCCTCTCTCTTTCTCATGGTACTTGTAAGGAATTGGATGCTGAAGAGGGGGTAAATTGGGTTTTTCATTTTTTTACTCTCTAATTAACAATGCTACACTTTCGTCCAAACCCTAACTAAATGTAGATGGTAAATACTAATGTTTGGACACAAGTTTTTGGAGTAGGTGAGGACAACCTAATTAGGTGAAATAAAAGCAACTAGGCAATCAATAACAAGCACCCTAGATCAAAGATAAACTAAATTTTGGGTTTGCAATTCTAGAGTTATAAGTAAGCAATTTAATTATAGAAAGTTAAATGCAAGTAATTAAATTGCTCAAGTTAATGTTAAATTCTAGCACAAGGACAAACAACATAAATATCACTAGGAGTAGCTAGCAATCAACACATGACATGGGCATAAATAGCATCATACATATATCACAATAGTAACAAATACAATAGCATAAAAGATAACCACAAGTGAAGTGATTCATTTTTTTCATAAGGCTCGAATACTTGCCGGTCTCCTCAAATCAGGCTTGATTCTTGCAAGATCGGCTCCCCTCAAGCCAACTGGCTCTTCTTGCTAATTTCTCCTCTCTAATGGTGGCACACGATTCACTGAAGCCTTCTGATATCCTTCGTTTGAGAAGATCACTGGCGCATGATGTCACTTATGTCATCTAGGTGCCGACAAGCATCATGAGTAATGAGTAACAAGACTGAGATCAATCAGCCACTCTAAATCAATCTACACCTTAAAGCACACTCTCAGAGACTTAGATGGGGATTAGTGGCTATAGGACACATCTCTAACTTGCTCCTAACCCTCTCTTTCTTCTTAGGGCATACGGATATGCTTTATGATCTTTACTAACTACTGGCTTTTAGACACGAAATTTGTTGAACATGTTTGTGGCGATCTCCGGTTCTTGTCACATTGAAATCCTAAATTCAGTTCAAGAAATTGGAACTCTAGTTATGCAAAAACCAAAAAAGTTTTACTTAGTTTAAACAATGGTGCAAAGCAATCGACATTCACAAAAGAACGCTAGGGATTTGGCTATGTTGGCACAGATTATATTGGTAAAAAGTTGGTTTTGAAACTCGATAATCAAATTCAGAATAAGAAAATTGATAAAAATTTAACATGTTTAAAAACTTTTGGCACAAATTCCTTTTTATGAAAAATTCAAGTAATTTTGACCTAATTACCTTCCCCTCCCTCGAAGGTAATTCAACAAACCACTGCATATTTTTAGTCAAAATCAACTAAGCAAGAAAAATTCAATATAAAACCCACGTAAATTCACTCCGTGAAAGTAATTTTCCCACAGTTTTGTAATATTTGTTAAGCAAATTTCATCGAAAACCGCTACAGATTGCCTACTGGTTTTCCATTGAAAATCAAAATATGAGGGTTTTGAAACTCGATAATCAAATTCAAAATAAGAAATTTGATAAAAATTTAACATGTTTGAAAACTTTTGGCACAAATTCTTTTTTTTATGAAAAATTCAAGTAATTTTGACCTAATTACCTTCCCCTCCCTCGGAGGTAATTCAACAAACCACTGCATATTTTTAGTCAAAATCAACTAAGCAAGAAAAAAATCAATATAAAACCCACATAAATTCACTCCGTGAAAGTAATTTTCCCACGGTTTTGTAATATCTATTAAGCAAATTTCATCGAAAACTGTTATAGATTACCTACTGGTTTTCCATTGAAAATCAAAATGTGAAACCCTGTCATCTAGAGCGGTTACTCTAAAACTTTGGATAGAGTAGCTGATGAGTAGTTTTTTTAAAAAATAATGTAGTATAAAGTACAAAGGAAATTAAAAGAAAAGAATAGAGGTATATAATGATAAAATGGAGAAGAAACAGAGTACTTTCCCGGGGCCTAATTATATACCTCCGATGCTGCCACTGTTATCAAATGTCAGGGGAAGCAGCATCGAACGCTGTCAAAGCTGTAGGAATCACTTCACGCGCGGTGGACAGGAGGCGTCGTGGAGCTTAGCTAATGGCGGTGGCCGGCGAGAGGTGCAGTCTTGCACGCAAACCCCGCCCCGGCCACACACGAACTGTAGCAGATGCTGCCCGCCGCACTGCATGGAGAGAGAGAGAGAGAGAGAGAGAGAGAGAGAGAGAGAGAGAGAGAGAGGTGGCACTGCACTGCTGCGGCTACGTCCCCAGCATGGAGGGTGGGCAAGGACAGGGACATGGCCAAGGGCCAATGGCGGGGAGAAAGGTGGATAAAGAGGAAGAGTGATCAGCTCGGCGCCAAAACCCGGGCACTGTTCGACGGAGACGGCTGACAAGACGGCGCTACAGTGCGGCGACCGGGGCCGGCCGCCGTCCGTCGATTCCGCGCGCGCTCGCCTCTGGCTCTGCATGCGTGGCCCACGGCGACGCGCCGGCCGCCGTGCTGGCAGGCTCCCCGCCTCTCGCTCGCCGGCCTCCCAGCTCCGCTGTGGCCGTACCGCCGCCGCGGGGCCCCGTCGGCGGCAGCTCAGCTCCGGCCGCGGCGCCGGTGGCCCATCAACGTGCTGCTCATGCTCTGGCCCCCGCGCGGCCGCGCCAACGATCGATCCAGATGGATCATCCCCTGGCATTGATGGCGGTGTATCTGAAACCGATCGATCCCGCGTTGGATTTGGATGTCATGTATCTGAATTCTGAAATGGATCGAGATCGATCGATCCTGCCATGGATATAGTATTTGTGTGTGTGAAATGGATCGTCGTTAGTTCTCAGGTACTCAGGTCTAGCTTGTCTGAATGCATGTACATGTATCCCCTGTCGAGATTAGTCAGATTCTTATTTTAAGCGATGTGCTTTTATAAGTCATTTTACGAAAAGGGTTAAATGCTTACATGTCATTGCAGAGTCTCTTAATCTCATACATGCCATCACATTTTTACTCTTCTCTTATGTGCCATTCGATCGCAACTCGATACCTTCTATGCCCGAGCCATTATGGAGGTGCGTAAAGACGCTTCTATCCTTGCCTTTTCAATACATTAGAAAATAAGATAAATTCTAAAAAAACTATACCACTTGTAATGTTGTGAGAAATTCTATACATTCAAAAAAATGTGTTTACTCAAGTGTGCCAATGAAATAAAAAAATAATGTAAGTTTTTATATTAAAATCAATGATACTCGGTGTCACAAAATTAAAGTTTGTATTATAATTGTGTATTACGAAAATACAAAATTTCAACACAAGAAAATATGATTTTACAAAAAAAAATAGAAATTTGAATAACTCGATTTGGAGTTTAAATGGAGATTAAAATTCCATGGGTATTTTGGGCATTACACCTAACTTTCTAACAACCTACCGTAACGGAGTTGGTGGCAATAGCATATAAAGTGAGTTGTGAATGGGATGGCACATAAGGGTAGAGTGATAAGGGTATTCCCAACGCTACACCTATACGGCCCTAACACATTACGGTAGCACTAGGTAGGGAATAAAATATAAGAGATAAAATATAGAAAGAGATATGTTAATAATAGAAAAGTGGATGAATAATGATGTGATAGTGGATATATGAAGGTGGCATTGAAAATGCCTTAAGGGTAGAGTGTGAAGTGTCAAGTCGTGAATGGGATGGCACATAAGGATAAAGTGTGAATGTAGTGGCATGAAAGGGATTAGGGAACTCTACTGGCATACAAGGATTTAATCCATTTTAAAACTGGCATACAAGGATTTAATCCATTTTAAAAGATCTTAGTGTTTCTTTGCAAAGCTCTATAAACTATTTTTTAGCCCCTTGAAGCTACTTATCAAGGATCTTAATCAAAAGCAGCTTTTTAACTCAAAAGAGCACAACCTCAACCTCATGGAGAAGCTGCTATTATTAAGTTGTTTGCACTGACCAGTTCATAAAAAACCTGAACTTAATAATAGGAGGCTCCATCAGGTCTCACACACCTGTTACTTATCAATGATCTTAATCAAAATAGCTTTTGAAGTCAAAAGAACACAATCTCGTTGGGACACTGCTATTATTAAGTTGTTTGTACCGACCAATTCGTACAAAAATCTAACCTGACGAGGGAAGATGGGTAATTGACTTATACTTTCTAATACCCTCCGTCACGTGAAATCTCCCACAGGCCTTATACATGTGGTGTGGAATAGGAGCGGACGATAATTATGTGTACCCCATGTGAAGGCTCCCTTAGGTCTTATACACGTAGAATAGGAGTGAACGATAATGATGAGAACATCGTCCACATGGATGCGACCACCACTCCTTCCTCTACTTCTTGCACTACGATCGTGACACGCTGGCGACAATTCATCGCATCCACTCCTTCGACTACATCAACATGGCTTCATCGGCCCCCACCTTGGCCAGGTCGACCACATAGTTAGTCTTCTTCACTTTCGGACATGATGCTACGGTATCCATCACTCCGGCCGCCACCTTAGCCGCCACCCATACTTGAAGACGCATTCAACAAAGGCGCATCTCCACCTCCTCGACGACCTCAGGCCCAAACCCCCATGTTGCTCAAGGCCCAACCAAAGATTAAACCCAATTCGTCGTCCACGAGCCCAGTTCGGCCACCAGGAGCAGTCCAACTTGAAATGATCATAACTCGGTCATACGAAGTTCGTTTTGGATGTTCTTGGTATACACGGACAAGCCCACGACGGGAGCTTTCCAATGGATTCAGTTTGAGGACCAAATTCTATCAGAATCAACAGAAATCGCGAAATTAAGAGGACGTCAAAATCTGCCGGGTGCTGCGCCACCTTCACTTTGGGCCTGTGGCCTATGTAACCCTAGGGTTGAGCGCCCCAAATCCTAGCCGTTGCTATATATTCAGTAGCCGTCATTGTTTAGACTCAGGTTTGGTTGCGTGTTGGTAGACCCCGTGTGCGTCCCCCTCGAATTTGCGTGTGTCGACTAGACCATCCGAGTCGAGTTATCGAACCTCAAATTTATCCAAGTGCTTCATCCATATTTGTAATTTTAGATTGCGTTTATCTTGTTTCTTGGTTGTTCTTCGATCGCTTGCAGGAAACGACCTTCGTGGTCAGGTCAATCGCGTTCTTGGCGTGGTTGATAACGAGCAGATTTGGTGGTTTAGCGATTGCCGGGTTATCATCCTTGCGAGGTTGGTAGCCGGATCATCAAGGTTGCCTCTCCGACTAGATCGAAATTATCCTCTCGAGTCTCACTAGAAGATCGGGCCACCCCCCGTTCCCCATCAGATAATTATATTTTCTATGACTTGAACTTGAGGCCTTCAGTTTTAATAACATATTAAGTTGTTTGCACCGACCAATAACCAAAAACCTAAACTTTAGGAAAAGATGGACAATTGACTTATACTACCGATGACCATTTTATACTTATGTTGATTCAGGATACTCTTCTTAAACAGTGTCTTCGACACAAAATTTTGGTGTTATGTACTCTGAAATTTCTCGTTCTATCGAAATTTTTAAAGAGGTGGAGTATCATAGCCCGTTTCCCTTTCACATAGAAATGAAAATACACACGTCCCAGTTCAGAAAATCCTCTTTTTTTTACGTAAGGCACAGCAAGGTGTCCAAGATGACATGGAATTAATTATTATTTCTTTGACAAGAAGACGACATGATATTATTAACACCCAAACGAACAGGAAACTCAGGCAGGAATAAAACATTGCACCCTAGAGAGTAGATGCAGAGTCTAGAGAGATTATCTATGCAGTGATCAGTTCACTGCAAGAAAGGCAAGAGTTTTTTTTTCCCTTGTCAACGATAAGTAACCTGACAAGGCACGAAAACTGGAGGGGTGGTAAGACAGCAACTAGAAAGGAATCAACGAACAAAATCAGCCATAGTTTAGAACCCGCAACTTTATAAACTCCTTTTTTATCAACAATAGATGGCAGCACTTCTATCCTTTGCTTTTAAAAAAAATATTCAGCTATAGTTTATACGTGCGTGGTTAGTGCACGTAGTATAATTAAGTACCAGGTGCGTCAAGCTTTTCGGCCGGGGTGTGAAATGGCCAGCAGCACCGGAAAGGAGGACACCTGGGTGACAGGTGCAAAGACTTATTTTGGATGATCCATTGATCTATCCCTAATCCTAATTCAACCGTGGAAGTGGGCTAGTCCATGTCTTATCCCTTCGACCAGTTCTCCTCTTCATCAAAAGATCTTAGAATAATCTTTCTTGATTTTCCATAAACCATAGACGTCGATATATTCTGAACTGTTAACTGTGATGGGAGGACCGGATAGAAGTGGTTTTTTAACCAGTAACAACCGTCCACCGATGGTATTTTGACCGGGCAACGGTGGTTTTAACCGGTCAGATGTGATTTGATCGAAGTATATAAGTGTTTTTACATACAGAATTTAACGAAATCCGAATAAATTATCATTTATGTTTCTATCAGATTAACACCACCAAAAGTTTCCTTGTATTTTAATTATTTTTTAACACAATTTTCTAACACTTTATAGTAGTGTTTAAAATAGAAGAAAATGTTAAGAAGTGTGAAAACTAGAACATTACGGGGATTTTTTCAAAGACTACAAAAGGAGCTCAAAATATATAGTTTATTTTGGAATTTGTGCTAGCGATCGCTGTTCATGATCTTGAAATTAAACCGAGCCGAACAAAAAATATGTTGCTTCCTGTGCAGGAATGGCAATGGGTCTGCATCCTTCGTGTGCAACCTCCATAGACACAGACCCAAAACGCAAATATTGAACCCATATCTAGTCTCAAAAATTATCATTAGTCCAGAGTCAGCCCCAGACCTAGATCCGATGGATACCTAGACCCATCGTGTCTACTCTGACCCAAAAATTCAGAAGAATACCAAATACCATTGCAAAATCAACAACACATATACATTACAACTATGTCACATTATAGCAATTTAGTAGCATTTCAAGAGCATAATACAAAATCCATCCAGCCATCCAAGTACATCGGCGAGGCAGTGCGGTGGCGGGATTCTGGTACTGCTGCTGGTGGCCGGTGTTGGCGACGGCTAGGGTTTGGAGGGGAGTAAGGGATGATGTCACGAGGGTCGAGAGGGAGCTAGGGTCGGCAGAGTAGCTTTGGGGATTGAAGAATCGATGAGGGATTTGGAAATTAGAAGGTGTTGTATGTAACTTATGTGTGAATGACAATGAGACATCATATGTCAGTACTATAGTTCAGGTCTGGATCTGGGTACCCATGTGTCTAAAATTTGATCCAGTCCTAGACACGGACCCAAACCCAAACTTTCTTATCTATGAAGTCAATTATTTTTTACATAAATTACTAGTGTGTTTAGTCCAACCTCGTAAATGTTATAGAGCTTTTGAAAGCGCTCCAAAGCCACGAGAGTGGACATTTTCATGGTAGCTTCGGTTTCTGGCACCTCCATGACCATCCGATCCATGCTCTATTTCCACTAAGCCCCCAAAGTTTTTTTTTCATAAACGCACCTTGAATTTCCTAAAAGATCAATTGGGTCCTTCTTCCTCCTATCTCCCTCATCTTCCAAGCCGGTGTGGCGTGGCCTCGAGCGTGGGCATGGCACAAGAGTCAATTTGGTTGCTGTCTGACGAAGATGTGGTCACCGGCGACGGCACAACCGAGTGGGGTCTGATTCGGAGGAGACAGGAGGAGGAGGGATAGATGAAAAATAAGAAGGACGCCAAATCCGCACGTAGAGACATGACTACCGAGGTCTAAATTAGGTCATTGTAATACTGCAGCAAATAAAATAGAAGAGAGAAAACTATAGGCAAATAAAAAAAAGATGGTATAAATAGTAGACGTATAGTGCTTGCTAGATCGGGACCTATAAGCTAGATCTGTATCGGTGACGCTCCGATACAGCAGCACCCAGCCCGACCCACCGATAGCGCGGCGCGGCGGCCACGCCGAACGCCAGCCCACGCCCCCGCCGCGCCGTCGCCGTCGCCGCGCGGCCACGCGAGCTAGCCTGGCACGGGCCGCCACTGCCCGCGCGACACGTCCCCCCCGCCCCGCCCTCGCCGTCGCCAACCAACCCCCCGCGCACGCAACGCCGACGCCAACGCGACGCACACGGCGCCACCGTTCATTAATTACCATTATCCCCCGCGCGCGCCACCGTTCCACCACCAAGCTTGCCGCTGGCGCTGGCGCCGGCGCCGCGCGAACCCGCGTCGCGTTTAGTGGCACGAGTATAAACGTAGGGATCAGTGATGCAGCGCGTGGCCACCGGCTCGGCCTCGCCCCCCTCCCTCCCTGCCCCGCGGCGCGCGCGCGCGCTGGCGATAGCGATCGGATCAGACGCCGCCGGCCGCGCTGCTACTGCGTGCCCCCGAATTCTCTCTCCCCCACCCCTGCCCCGCGACAGCGACGCCGGCGAGCCACCCGGGGCCTCCCCGAACGCCGCAGCTAGCTAGCTGCTATAGCTAGAGAGAGAGAGGGAGGCTAGCGCATGCACGGCACCGCGCGCCATTGGGCGACCGGTTGCCATCGCGGCGATTAAACAACCAGCTGGGGGAGCTTGAGCCAGCAAGCTGCCGTGCCACGGTGCCACCCTGCGATCCATTCACCCCCTTCTTCTTCTCCTCCTTCTTCTCCGGCGAGGAGGGGAGCGAGGTGGCGGCGGCGGCGGCGGCGGCGGCGATGATGGAGGCGGAGGAGGACGGGGAGTGGGTGGTGGAGAAGGGCGGGAAGGGGGCGAAGAAGCGGTTCAGCGAGGAGCAGATCAAGTCGCTGGAGTCCATGTTCGCGACGCAGACGAAGCTGGAGCCGCGGCAGAAGCTGCAGCTGGCGCGGGAGCTGGGCCTGCAGCCGCGCCAGGTCGCCATCTGGTTCCAGAACAAGCGCGCGCGCTGGAAGTCCAAGCAGCTCGAGCGCCAGTACTCCGCCCTCCGCGACGACTACGACGCCCTCCTCTGCAGCTACGAGTCCCTCAAGAAGGAGAAGCTCGCCCTGGTCGACCAAGTACGCCCCGCCGCGGCGCCGCCGCCCTTTCACATCGCCAAAGCTCGCATCTTTTAGTCTCTAATGTCGCCGCCGTGGTCGGATCGATCGGCTACGTTCTTGCAGCTGGAGAAGCTGGCCGAGATGCTGCGGGAGCCGCGGGGGAGACGCAGCGATAATGCCGCCGGCGCCGGGGACGACGACGTGCGCTCCGGCGTCGCCGGCTTGAAGGAGGAGCTCCTCGACGCCGGGGCCGCGCTCTACTCCGTCGAGGGTGGCTGCGGCGCCGGCTGCGGAAGGTTCTCCTCGCCCTTCGCCTACGACGACGACGACGACGACGCGGGGCTCTTCCTACGGCCTTCCTCCCAGCCGCCGCACGCCGGCGGCGGCGGCTTCGCGGCGCCGGCGCCGGCGGAGCACCAGCCACCGTTCCAGTTCCACTCGAGCTGGCCGCCGCCGTCCACGGAACCGACCTGCGGCAGCTCGCAATGGTGGGAATTCGAGTCCTGAGCAAGTGATCGTCTCGATCGTGCAGACCATCCGTCGACAGCATCACGCACGATTCACAGGAGAAACCAATGAACCCACTCGGATCAGACACGACGAAGCCGCAGAGACGACGAGCCCGGCCATGGCGGCGCTGTGTACATAGCTCCTCCGTAGATCCACACACACCCAGGTCTGTTGAGGCAGCCACTCCACTCCACTCCACTCAGTCCTCGCCTCCATCATCAGAACGCGAATTTTTCTCCCCCTCTTGTCACTCGTTTTCGTCAGAAGTTCAGAACACCACATCATGTAATCCAGGAACACGTAGAGAAAGATAAAAAATCTTATAGAGATCTTCAGTTCATCACACGCAGCTTGCCCTGCTCAGTGGTCACCGATCAGCAATCAGCGATGATCTCTTGCTCGATTACATGATCCCTGTTTCGTTCAATATGTCTTGCTCGATTCCCTCGTCGAATTCAGAGAATGCAACGAGCGAGAGCTTAGTGGAACAGATCAAAAGATCGGGATAGAGAAAAAGACAGGAGCTTTGCTATAATCAGGAGGGAATCAAACAGCACACACTCGCTAGTGCTACAGTACGGGGGGTACAGGGTGGCACAGGCCATAGAACATGCACGCGGCCATTGTTAATTTCGAGAGGCGCGTGGTTTAGGTCAGCCCAAGGTACCAAACTACTGGCAGTGCATGTGTATTGGTTCGGATCCTCACCATGAATGGCAACCTCATGGCATTAACGAATACGATCGAGATTGAACGTCCCTGCATCCATGCTAGGTTAGCCATTTTGTGTATATCTTCGCAAATGTTCATTGTCTGGATTTGAACATGCGGCGCCGTATGAATTGCGAGCCTACGTACATTATCCAGTCTCTTACGTACGAGGTTCACGTGGCAAAACAGTAACGTGAACCTGGGTGGCTGGGTCTCGTCTGTACTCTTGGTAAAGAGAAGATTGCAGAGTAAACTATACACATTCAAGAGCAAATGCAATAGGCAAACAAATTCTACTGGTCAGGGTGTATGTAACGAGAGCAACGACGGTCTTAAGGTGTCTAGGCTAGAAAATTTTAAGCCAAAGTGTTATAATATAGAGCGTGACTTCTCGTCGGTCGTCAGTTAGAAATGAAGAAAATTTCCGTAGTTGTCTTTTACATTAGTTGATACATACCACCTGTTGAACCAACACCTACTAAAAACAAAATTAAAATTAACTTGCATTCCTCTCGTCCAAATCAAACATTTATAACATGCGAGGTACGGTGTTTGCACTGGTATCATACTAGGATTTTTTTTTTTTGCACAGTCTAAAAGGCATGTTTTCCTTATCAAAGACAGTGCATGAATATCCCGGTTAACATCTTCTCTAATATGCCTCCATCAGCCGCATCTGTAGATCGACAAAAGCACATTGTCATGGAGAGTAACTCCACACGACAACCACCTTAGGGGACACAAATTCCAATACACCACAATAGATTGAGGGCAACGGATACCAGCCATGCAAAAGACGTCGTCGAGGAGGCTGCCGAAAGCAAATATCATATCACACAAAATTAAATATGAATTTATTGCAATACTAAATTGTCAAGACGAGAAGAGAGTCCCATCATCTTTCAAACTCCGGTGAGATCATTGAAATTAGAGGAGCGAGGGGGCCGACGAGAGTTACAGCATGTCAAAGTAGTTAAACTTATTCATTCAGCCAGGCTATCCATTCAACCCCACACACAACTAGTTTTATCCTGGCAAGCTTATTTATTCAGCTCATTCACTCTGAACATCCAACTATTTGACAATCACTATCCTCCGTCTTTTTCCCCATTATTGTCTTGCCTCCTATTTTTTTACCTCTGTAACTCGGTCGCCCTTGATTCCCTCTAATAGGAACTTAAACAGATGAGTAGGACAGAGGGCGAGAGCATGGCACACAAGAGCATGCTACTGCGGTTGATACGTCGCTAGAAGTGAAACAACGTAGCTAAAACAAAGATATCATTTACGAATATTAAAAACTTTTAAAAGAGTTGGCAACACGGCCAGTCGCTTTTAAAATTACTCGACGATCTGAACAAAATATCACTTAGAAATATAAAGAATACATTTTTAAAAGACACAGACTACGTGTAATTCGAATATTATTTTTTAAAAAAAAAGGTGATGAACGCTCGCTCCAATTATCCCTCCTCTTTTATACACTTCGCCACTTATTGTCCTCTCCTATTTGAATACTTCCCCAATCCCGATTTCTTCGTAGCTCCCACTCCTGTCACCTCTTCACTTTGGCATCGCTCCTCCTCCACCTACTTTTTTGTCCCTCTTCGGCAGAGCTCCGTATGTCTCCACTACCGTCGGCCCCACCAGCTATCTCTACCCCCGACTAGTAGCACCTTCAACCTTGATGCTCCATCCCCCGCCCACTACACCGTCTTCACCCATCCTAACTCTGAGTGTGTTGTTGATCTCCAGCCAACCCTCCCACCGACCTCTTTCATTCTTGTGATTGAAGCAGCGCCCTCCTTCTCTGTCAACCATCGTCTACAGCCAATTGTCCTTTGCTCCAACATCCCTATAAGCCGAGGGTCATGGCGCCCCCTCTCCCGATCCTCCCTAAATCCTAACCCTAACCAGCGATGTTAGCACATCAACTTATTTTTATTTTTAGTCGGCTAACTTATAGTGAAATTGTTTTAAAAACGCTTGGGAATATAATGGAAACATTTTTTACATATTAAAATGTGTTGGAAAAATTCCAACACGCCGTCTAATTTTATAGCCCCAATCCAGTAACCTGAACACAAGTGAGCAAATCAAGTCGAGACACGAGTACACGACGCATGACAATGACACCTCTTTTAATCAACGCTTCGCTTATCTTAAGGTAGAGTCGTAGAACTGGCTGGAACTTTACTCAGCATTGTTGATTTCTAGTTTCTACGTCTACAACGACAAAGCAACAACGTGGTGAAAGCCTATAACTCATCCTCGACCGGCATCCATAAACGTTGATCAGCTCTATTCTTTCGACGAAGACTCACTTGGAGCATTTACTGATACGATTTCAGTCGCTTGGAAGCTCTGTCACCTAGTATCATAAATAATGTGGCGATAGATACCATGCATGAGAATTACATCGTGTAGTGTTATCGCCGACTAACACAATATGTTATATACACATAGAATTAGATAATGAAAAAATAACTGTTTACACTTCTGTATAAATTGGTTTCTCTTAGTGTTATATACATACGTGACATAATATAAGATTGTACATATCTTACCGTCACCCATGAAAAAATATTTATTAGTTTCTTTATTCGAGTTGATAAATCACCACTGTATTGCTTGGGCACGTACGCAACTCGCCAAGCCAAAGTTGCTTTCCTTGACGATCGATCAGTGTGTGCTCCCTCCACACACATGAGGTCTCTTTCTCTCGTCCTCGACGGTTGCATTGGGCTCCATGTCATAATGACATGTCACTGTACATGACACACTGAGAGAATCCTAGAAGACCAATTTCTAAACCCTCTTTATCAATTTAAAACTGAGAAATCTACCTAAAAATTATACAGAGGTGTCGATTGAGTTGTAGGATGCTTAAAAAAGTTCATAGATCGAGTTTTGTAAATAAACTTTAGAGATTTCAAGCATGAGCATGACTTTATTTTTGCATTCCCTAAACACTTCAAACTCAACTTCTCTATTTCTTTTCCATTCTCTACCTAGTATCTATTTTCTAAGGTATAAACTAGGGCACACATAACTCACGCCACATGCACCCCCATAAACCACATGCATGCGCTTGCACATCGGACACACGCTAGGAACTGGATTAAAGACCAAAAACCTCTATTAAATAATGCACATAGTCCTACCAAACACACTCTTTATATATGTACCATTTTGTTGGAAACCAAATCCTGAAAAACTATGTGACACCATGTGCTGAGCCTAGGGCTCGAACGAATGCGGGCGAGCATGCTGCATAACCGCAGCCTGCGCCACTGAACGTCCACATGTAGTATCTATTTCGTGCATGCCAATCTCGCTAGAATCAAAATGACCATGCATCCTAATCCTATACTCCTGAAATCTTGCTAGAATCAAAACGACTACTCATCCTAATCTTTGATCATGTGTTTAAAATCACACAAACCAAAGAGACCCCATGCATATATGCTTTGGGTCACAGCATCCACACCCGTCCATATATCCATCCAGGGTCCAAAAGAAACTGGCTCCAGAATATATATTACAGGAGCTTGTCGTGTAATCGTGGAGGTGGTTAGCGTTGCTTCCATCTAAACCGATATGGGTTCCACACCCCAAATGTGACAACTCATGACCCCCCACATATTATAAACAGCAATGCGTTCCTGTCGAAAGCAAAGACCCATCGGCGAAGGGAAAGGACAGGTCGAGGTGTACATTTTTTTTTTGTTATTTTTTTTAGCATGGAGCTCAGCTCATCCTCCAGCGACAAATGGAGGCACACCGCACACATGTACAGCCTGTGATGGAATGCGAGGTTTCTGTCATGAGAAAACGCTCCCCTGTGTGATATTACGTTGCTTTACTCCCTGGATGCCTGATTCACTCCGATTAGAGCCTCAAACACGTAATTACTTTGACTAAGGGACTGTTTTGAGAACTTATCTTATTTGGCCTGTCTAATTATTTGATTTATTTTTAAACCTTGAGAGCTTTCTAGGTTGGATTCGAGAGTTGGGCCCCCTTTGTTTGACTTGTTTTTAGAGAGTTTTTGGACATACATTTGAACTAGAAAAAAACAAATTATAAAAAATATTTTGTTATATTTTAAATGAAGGTAAGCAAATAAGGCAAACCAAATAAGTAAAAAAAAAAGTTGTTAAGAGCTGCGCCTTAAATATGTGATTAGGTATCAGCTCCAAACATGTTACGAAGCATACAAAGAAATTATCACCGTGAATCGATGTTAAGACATAACAAAGCACATAATAAATTATCAACATGAATCGATGTTAAGACATACATGTTTGGAGCAAATGAATATTACTGGAGCCGCGTTTCAAACGAGACATCACTTAAGTTCATGAATCATGATAACAACAACTTCAGTACGTTCAGCCATGGATAGGTTATGTTGGTACAGATAATATCTTTGACTTGATTCGTGATGCACAATGATAGACTGACAGTGATTTGTTAATTTAGGGAAGGCACATTACCTATAACGATAAAAAAAAAACTCCTCTACCTCTATGCTTGGAACAATCAAAAGGAAGAGCAGCACTGCGGTGGTCATAGAAAAAAGAATGAGAAATGATCTCAGCTATCGATATTCAATGTACTCTTCTGTTTTCACATATATTACAAAACAATCCTACGGACTTGGTCATAAGATTGCTCCCCACGAGTCATTCTTACGTCTTGAAGATCCTATGCATCTTTGATATGCTTATATATAGATTACATATTCTCTGCGGATGTCAAGATCAAGGCTTACTTCATCAGCCAAGTACAGTCAATTGTTATAAATTTTGTCAAGCGTGCAATGCAATGCAGTCTCGTACTCATAATAATTATCTTTCCCCACCTTTCTTTAAGTTCCAGAACCCATTCCACGGCAGCTCACCATGAGACCATCCACCTTAATTTATGTTTCGGAGAAAACATTCAATATTCAAATGGTTAATTTGATACATGCCACTCCAAATTTTGGCGTTTGGGAGTTCTGAGGCTCTATTGACGATGAAATTTGGATTCAAAACCCACATATCTTGAAACAGCAAAGTTTTGGAGTGGAACATATTGAATTGTCCCTTGAAACTATGCTATCCTGGATAACTTGAATTGCAGATATGAGACTACCTAATGGTGAGGGTAAAATCTTAATATGCCAGACAGCTAGATACTGATGCAACATGCACGCCAAATTTTCCTCATTTCACTCCGAATGGGAAATCAACCACCCACCTTGGCATAGGCCAATCATATTCAGTTATGCTATTCGAAATAAGCGTACCAATAGCCATCACCAAAAAGGCAATCTATCCTATGTACTACTATATAGGAGACGAGGCCACATCATGGAATGAATCTAGGGGCAACCGACGACTGGAATAGCAAATGGAGTACACAGCAGTAGCCAGTGTATGTTCAGGATGAGGGAAGGGCTACCAAACCAGATGATACGATGAACAGATAAGCGTATCACTCACAAATTTATTATTTTATTGTCAGCTGTATTAGATTAGAGTATATATACATAATGTTTGTGGCATCCCAACCCTAGATGGTGTTGCAGCTTTGACAACCAAAAGAGGACAAATGCAGTTACTAGCTACTTAGCATGTATCATCCTACTATTTTTAGCTGAAACTGACAGCAATTGAACTAGATATGGATACCACGATAATCATGATAAAACGTCCGGAGTTAACTTCAATAGTTCGGTAAGCTGGATATATGGTAAGCTAAATATATGATACAACGTATAATATGACAATATACAAATGTTATTATCAGTCATATGAACAGATAGGCATACATGTAGGGATCAGTCGTTGGTTAACAAAAGCTTCCTTAAGCTAAGAAAAAACAACAGCCTTGCTCTGTGTAGCTAGGTTCTTCTTTCAATGCTCGGCTTTAACTTTGGCATCCCCATTTGGCAAAGTGCTCTGAGACTGAGCCAACCGTTTAGATTCCTGGATAAAATGCGATGTTAAGAAACTAATGCAAAACAATATAAATGATGATCACTCCAAATAAGAAAGCAACAATTACATTATTGAGGCACATGTTACCAGTGTTGAGAACTGTGAAACCTAACCTAGTGCTCACTGCATCTAGGCATCTAACGTTTTTCACTTTTTTTGTTCCTAATCAGTTATTTATATTAGTTGAAAACAAATAGGTAGGAATGGTAATTCATTAGTTTCCTACAGTTGTAAAAAAACACCAGTTCCAACAAAATAAGGTCTAGGTATTAGGCTTCACCTGGCCAGGAATTGCTAACTAGAAACTGACCACTGGCAGCCCATCACAAACATGATGCATAACAACTTTTGCAATGATGGATGTTAGTTGTTACAATCCAAAAAACTTAAGGGTATAATGGAATTTTAAGTTCATTTGATAATATCTTGATGCTATAAAATTCCAAATTATTATGACAGCAAAATCTAAGTTGGATTGGATGGTTTTTTAATAGTACAACAAATCCATAAGCTAAATTAAGTCTTAAACACTAAGATTGAATGTTAAAGACACACATTTCAATCATAGACATATACATCATGGTCTTATCACTTATTTAAGTCAGAAACATCTTTCTGTTTTAACTTTTAAATAATTAAATAATAAAGCTAGAAGGTGGATTGTGACTAAAACATGAAAACGAAATGACATATAAATACTAAAAGATGATAGTACATTGCCCATTAAACCCAATAGACATGTCCATCAAGGAAGCCTATCATAAAGGCAGAACTGTATTTCCACTTACAGCCGCAGAAGTAGCACGTATCTCCCTGTATGCTTCTACATCATCAGGAAAAGCTTGTTCAAGCTCCTCAAGAAGATGCTTCCGCAGGCTCTGAACAAATAGATATGCAATGAGCAAAGTTCAATGTTCTATAAACAGATAAAAAATAGATCATATAGAAGTAACAGTAAAGAATGACATAATTTTACACAATAATACGGGACCTAAAAAACCGACCACATATCAATTTGTTATGCCTGTACCAGTGGAGAAATAGAGTCAAAAGTACAAACTTGAGATAAAACAGTGGGTAAACTAAATCAACTCATGGCTCAAAAAATAGAGTCAAAATTACAAAAACAGGAATGAGTATACCAAGCGCTCACATGAAATGTACCCATGTGATGAACATGAAGGTTGTATAATTAACTGACTTCATAACTATTTGCAGCGCTGACAAACCATAAGGCTAAACAAACTTGGGCTTTATGGTTATACACCCATTCAACATGTACAATCGCAGAAATGGGTATCTGCATGGGCAATAAAACAAGCTTTGGCCTCCACATTCCAACTAAGTTAAATCAGGACAGGAAATCTTCAATGAAAAGGGACAGTAACAATTGATTGGCAGTAGTTGCTAGAAGGTAGATCATAGCCAATTTGAGTACAAACATGCTTCAAATAGCATAAAGGAAGGTTTGCCTCATGAAAAAGATGTACGTCCTGAATAAATTGTTTGGACGTCAATATATATGTAAATGTATTTTTTTATAAAAAAAATCTTTGCTGGACCCTTTCATGGTGTATTTGCATTTTATTCCCTTCAAATTACAGCGATATCTCCTCCTACGAAAGGGAAAAAGGTTGACAATACAAACAAGAAGACCAACGTCAGAAACTGGAGTATTGGTACGTTAGAAGCAAATATAATGTTTCCCAGTATGGCAGTACAGATAAATTATCCTCCATGGCTCAAAGAAATTTTAAATTCTTACTAGAACACAGAGGCTCCTGGTTGCTGTTGACAAAGAAAAGTGAACAGTGGTATAAGTTGTGCAGTGTGCACACTTCAATGAACAAGTCCAATGCAAGTTCTTTTGCACAAAGGAGCATCAACACAACTAGATTTGCTCAGACCATAGTGCCGCAATAGCAGTTCAGCTGTGCATAACTGCATACAGAGCTAACTCATACACGACAGATAAGCCAATGCATATCTAATAAATGCACTAATACCATGAACCAGATCAAAATCCCACATGCTATGTCACAATTCACCTAATTTTAACGACAATGCAAGGCATCACTACCTTGAAAGCATCGGTTTTGCCCTTGGTGATCTGGTTCTTGGCGATGCAGCTGTTGAGCACGTCCCTGGTGAACTCATCCGGGTTCTTCCCGTCATCGATCAAACTACCAAAATCAAGCACCAATCCAGGACAAGCAGTTCAGGCCACGCGCAACAGCAAGGAGCATCAGAGAAAGATAAGAGACTGAAATAATCTCACTTGACGACCTCCATGGGGACCTGGATGTTGCATCCGTCGGCGAGCTTCTGCATCGTGTCGAGCTCCGCCACGAGGGCGTTCCTGGATAGCAAGGGGAGCGCCAAAACCCTAAGAAATTGCAGACGCAAAGCCGCAGGGGAGTGCGGACGAAGCTCGCAGGGGAGTGCGGAGGGAGCTCACAGGCGCTGGAGGAGCGGCAGCTGGGACGCGGAGTTGAAGGAGGAAACGTTGAGATTGAGCTGGTGGAGGAGGCCCAGGGTCTTCTGGATCGAGGCCGTCACCAGCTCCAGGTTCCGCCTCGCTGAGTCCTCGGCGCGCTCGCCGCCGGCGCCCGCTTGGGCACCGTTCCCGGCAGCGGCTGCGGCCGCCGCGGGGGATGGGTTCGAGGCCGCACCGTCCATGGCGCGGTGCCGACGCGGGGCAGGACGCAGGTGAGAATCGGAGAGGCGGAGACAACGGGGAATCACGCTGAATTGGGGAAAAATTGACCAAATAACACTGAATTCATGTGCCAGTTTCAATGTGAATATAACATGTGGATCATTTGAGTTACTAAAAAGTGATCTTAAGTGTCATTTGAGCAAATATGATTTTAAAGAGTGTCATTTGAGCAATTTCTGAATTAGATGCCACGAAACAAAACAACGCTACTTCGTTTTCTAAAATAACACAGAGGATACGAATTTGCTCTAAATAACATTTTGGCATTTTTTTTTCTTCCTTTGTTCCCTTTTGCCCCTGATCCACCGCCTTCTACCACACATCCGACGGCCATGCCCGCTGGCGGCGGTGGGGACGAGCCGAACGAGCAGGCAACCTCGGTAAGCGCCACGCCACCGCGGCTCCCGTTTCGCTCCCATCACCGTTGTCGTTGTTGCCGTCGGCGCCGCCACCGCTCAAAGGCAAATCCGAAAGCCCATACAATTTTTAGCAAGAAAAAGGTAAAAAAAAAAAAGAAAAAAAGAAGAGGAAAATGCTAAAATATTATTTGAAAATAAAATTTGTTGCCTCATTGTCATTTTAAAAAACAGTACTGTCATTTTAGAAAAGCTTTAAGAAACCAGGTGCACATTAGATGTTCTAAAAAGCTTTAAGAAAGGAAACCGGCTGAGAAATTCCTAACTACCCGGAATGGCTACATATTATATATGTTCAACATATAGACTCGAAACGTCTATGAGGGTATCACAATATTTAGAATAGACCTTGTTTGTTTAATCTTAAATTAAATTAAATTAAAATTTGTTATTTTTTTATAACCCAAATGTCGTAATAATTTATATTTATTTTTATGGAGTTTTAAATAGTTCTTGCTAAAGTCCATAAAATATTGTTTCATAATTATTTAAATCTTTTTAAGACGTCTTTCGTTGTTCACGGTTTTTTCAAATAAAGTTTTCAGCAACTTTACAAACTAAGGACACAACGGCGGATCCTACCAGATGGTGGACCCAACAGGGTCGCACCTCCAAATTTCTGCTGGACACAAGAAGTATATAGGCTGTTTGGTTGCCTTCGCAGTTGAACCAGGTTGGTTGGAGTCAAGCTGAGATGATGCAAATGATTTTTGTTTGGTTATTTTTATGAGATTGTACCGGCAGTGTAGAGATGTTGTTTGTTGACTGCACTAAGCAGAGAATGTCATTAAGAAATTCAAAAGAGGGATGAAACATATTAAAAAATATATTCTAGAAAATCAAAATAACAAGAAATCAAATTCAAAAGAAAGTCTCATAGATAAATAAATTAAAAAATGAAAATTTAAAAATTTTGAAATTTATATGGCAAGTGTGAGATAGTTTTGTTCAAAAAAATATAAAGTACCCGTTTTTTTAAATCGGTTTGGTAATCGAAGATACTAATCAAAAGATATAGCAAAAAAAAATCAAATGAGTTGCCTACATTGCTTCATGTGGTTGCGTTGCTGCATCCGCGGAGCCTGACTCTGGGGAAATGCCCAATTTGACCGTATCTCCAAAGCCTGTCTCGAAGGGGTAATTGTGTATGGAGAACCTGGTTCAAATAGATGAGAAGGCAACCAAACACCCTAATTTTGTATCTCTAGATGAAAAACTCCTAGGATGCAGACAACCAAACAAACCGCCTATACATTGCTCCATGTGGTTATGTTCCTGCATCCATGGAGCCTGGTTCTAGGGAAACACCCAATTTGATCGTATCTCCAGAGGTTGTCCCAGTACATATGCGAGGAGAGAAGGGGCAGATGGCAATTGCAAATTGTGGCGTGGCTTAGTAGAAAAGCACCCCGAATATTACAATAAACTAATAAAAATGTCGCTGCATGCCACAAGAGCATAGCTGTATTGGTAGTTAGGTACTCTCAATTTCCATAATTGCATTTGTTAGAAATACCAATAATTATAAGTTTCAAAGTAAATTGCACCCTGAATCCCCCAAATTGGCTGGATTTGTCACCATGACCAGCCTGTAAATTAAACTTCAATTTTAACCTAGCAAGTCCCCTAAAACCCTTCTTTTCCAGAAGCTCTAAACATGTTATTGTTTACTTATTTAGTATTGCTAAACTGATGCCTCTGAAATTGATTTCCCGAACATAAGTTGAAAATGGGTCAATTAGCAGCAGCAGCAGCCGCCGCCGCCGCCTTCTATACTGAAGTCATGAAGTGATATTGTTACCCGAAACCAGAGCATGAGCCACAGCTGAAAACATCCCCAACTTCAGGAGGCTAGAATTTCCTTGCCATTATCCTTGTAACAAGAAACAGAGGTGCATTTTGGAAGCAGAAACACATGAGCCATGCACACAGCACCTTTCTACTGGATATAACTTCATAGCTTGAAAATCAGTGCATAAAATGGATGAAGTGCCATCCCAGAAAATTCTGTTTTTGCCTATAACAGGTTAAACCATGAATAGTTTACAGTGCCTCAGTGACATCAAACACTATTTCCGATTTTCTTATGTGAGGACACCAAGTCCTCATTCAAGTTACAACTTACAACATTCTCTATACCTAGAAATGGGTTCTGTGCCGGAACGAACAACAGATAATAGAACACTTTCATTAAGCAGCGAAGGTACCTCCAAAAAATTGACAAGGCCTATGTTTGTTCTACCACAAGAACAAAGAAAATAGCTTCCATCAGATCAGATTTTGTCATGAAAGTTAACAACCAGGTCATGTGCATCATCTAATAGCCTCCAGACGTCTAGCTGACCAGCCATGCTATTGCACTCCCGCAGTATCTCATCCATGCTACTATACTTCTCGATTATTAGTTTCCTCCTTTGGAGGACACAAGCGGCAATAGCATAAAGCAACAAGTCATCAGTTGGTGGAGCACGCAACCTAATCCTTCCCCAGGTGGTCCTCCCAATCCCAGCTCGTATAGCTGCCTGATCAGCCCACATAACTTCCCAAAGACATACGGTCTGCTCGAAAGTGAGCTCCCTCCTGAAGAGAACCACAACCATTCTGTACACAAAGAAGCAATCCTCAGCCTGCAACTTCTGCAGGTGCCTATACAAGTGTGAATCTTTACGCTTGATAATCTGGGAGACAATTTTCAACTGCCTTCGTATTCCAAACTCATCAAGCCTGAAGTTGTGCCTAGCTTTTCTCATGAAACCAACAAAGCACCAAAATGCTTCATCATCCTCCTCCATCACTGCAAGTATTGGTGACAAGAGATCACTCATACCTTGGCAGTAACCAATTTCTGGATCATAGAGCGCGTATGCTTCAAGAAGCCCAACTAATCGAGCAGCATGATAAATCATACAAGGTTCTAAATGGTCATAATCTTTCAACCCAACAGATGCTGCAGACTGGAACGCTGTTTCTTTAGAGACTTCAGCCTGGTTACGAGAGAATAAAATCCATTCTGTGTTTGCCCGGACAGCATCCAACCTTATAATTCTTTGCCATGTGGCAAAGTCTTCCGAGGTTCTGCTAGACTTACAAAAATCTGCCTTGAATGAAGTGCTCCGGTTAAACTTAGGATCTGGATCACAATTCTCCTCAGCAGACACAGAAGTCCTTCCTGGGTCATCTTCATCAGATGAATCAGAATCAGAATCTTCTGATTCTGCCATGCATGGATCTACACAAGCTAACTCACGTGTGTCTTCTTCCATGCATTCTATAACAACACATGTCATGTTTTCTGGTTGCTCAGCTTCGCAATGTTCAGCCTTCAGCTCCTCGAGCAACACAGAGGCCCTTGAAATACGGCCATCTTCAAAACAAGGTGATTCTGATCCTTCAGCACTACTCCCCAAACCAGAACATTCCTCATCATTGACTTCATTAATTGCCTTCAATCCATTTGCCTTGTAGCAATTCAGAATTTGCTGACACTGTCGCCTCAGCTTTTCATACTCTTTCCTGAACCAAAAGCCATGCCAAACAACAAATTAATGCATTATACAGGATATTTATAACATTAGAATATCACATAGTCATTCTCTTTAGGCAATTTCAAGTTTTTCTTTGTCCTCTTCTGAAACTACCCTGGGGAGTAAGAAGGTAACAAATGATGCTGTGTGTGTTAAATCTGGCTTGCTTTACCAAGTTATGATACATTGAGCCAAATGATTATGTTTAATGCAAACTGGGCAACCCATCTAACATATAAAGCAAAGGGAAATTAAATTGAAGAATAGCCTTTTAGTTTTGGAGTAATGAATACATTACCTTTTCTTGATCTTGATGGTATCCCTTTCCTCTTCCGAGCTATTTAATTCATAGCTGCAGATATGAATAGCCAAGGTCAATCTTTGATTCTCGCAGATAAGAAATCGCAAAGCATATTAAAATAAAAGGCATATATCACAATGTTTTTTAGCATGTTATAATAAAAGGCATATGTCACAATCCTTTTACACAAACAGAGAAGACTACAATACCATCCCATTCAAAGAAACTCAATATTCATTATAATATTTATATTTTATAACATGTATAGTCAATAACAAATTGAGAACAATCTTCCAGACTCAGCACAAAAATTAAATAATATTGGATCCTCCATAGTCCATTTTTGACTGATTAATAAAACCTGTTCCTAATATAACACTACAAAAAAAACAGTGCCTTTTTCCAACAGTGAAGACAAGAGTGTGGCTGTAGCAGCGCACCTACCCAAGCTCATTTGCACATGCGCACACACTATTCTGTCGGACAGGTCTTACTTGGTGTCTTGGTGATATACTACGTACAGCTGGATGATTTGTGTGAATGAACATTCCAGGTTCAGTAATACCAAAACTAGGGTATAAGAAATAACATGAACTAAAAATATTACACCAGAGGAATATTCCAGTACTACCAAAAGGAAATTGTATAGAACCTTGTGCACCTATGGGTGAAACTAAATTTACAAACTGGGCAAACCTCCCAACAGAATTTTTCTTTAAGTAGACATATCATTTACCAACAGCATTATTCAGAATTGCGCTAATGAAGTAAAAAAAATTGTTTCACACATTTGATGGCTTCTAAAAAAGCTGCCACCAAACAAGAATCTGCTTTAAATTTATTTATGTTAAATTTAAAATTAACATCATCAAAACTGTCAAGGGATACCAACTGTTGGGCACAATGTTCCCCTAGGCACTGGCCTCCCGCCTTGGCCACCTAGGGAAAATTTCCTGCCTAGGTGGGATAGGCACAAGTCAGCCACCCGCCTGGTGCCTGGTGCCTAGGGGAATACTGGTTGGGCATAAACCAGTAATGTGTCAACTACAAACTACCCACCAAAACCAATCTGGTAACATTTCGGTTTGCAGTTATAACTAAAACATTTTAAAAAAACGCCAGCTATAAGCACTCAATGCAACCTGATGCAGCGGTGGCAGCACTAGCTCATTTAATATTATCTTGAAGAAAAATCTCAAACAGTCGATTATCATGTATCTTATTTTCAATTGACTATTTCATTAACCAACAAAATGCTCTGGGAAATAATGTGTAGCTGTAACATCAAACTTGGCAGAAAAAAATTTGAATGCTTATATAATACTAGATGATAAAAGGAGATCAAGCAACTCACACTCCTAGTAGGAAGGGCCAAACTTCAGCCCTAATGCCTGGTTCGATACCCTGGTACAATAATAGAAGGATCATTTATTTCAGTAGGTTAAAATAGACTGTAGGACAGATAACATTTTTCAGTCGTAGTAGATATGCTATATATTTAACCAAACACAATGATTAGACAAGTAAACTATTGCACACACATGCACGACATGGGTGAGAATAAATAACTAAACTTACCCCACTGCGAACTTTCTTCAGAAACTTCTTTCCTCCATCGCGTAGTTTCCCATTTGTTGAAAATAGACCATCCCATTGTTGACGAGAAAGTGCTCGTTTTCTTTTCCTTCGAGACCATGGAGATTTGATTCCACCCCTGAAAAAAGGTTTTGATATAGTTTTAATAACTTGCATAACCAGATAGATATGTGTCAGCTGTTAACAAAAGATAAAATGGGATATCAATTGGCTTCCAAAGTAACATACTTGGTCATGATATGCATACTTTCCATGTATATACTCTATCTGCTATGGCATCTAAGAGATAACGGTTCAAGTCCTCATTAGTCATTAATTCTGATTATAAATTATATTAGTGCATGGTTGAAGGGTATGAATATATGAAATGCACAAAAGGTAGATCAAATCATATAACATAAAAATGTGGTTAGACGGTTATTGGGCAGCGATTGAGACTACTATCCAAACTCCAATGAAAGAACCGATTTTAATTGGGTTATCGGTGTTCTACCATATTTTGAAATAACCATTTATAGCCAAATATTACATAATTTACATTCATTTATAACATGTAGGTTCAAGCTCAAATAAGAAGACTTCTTAATCAGGAGCATAAGTAAAGGTTTGGAAATAGGAAGGGCGTGTGGTTTGCTTGTACGATGGGCTGAATTTTATCGGAAAAGGTGATGGGGGTCAGGGCAAAAAAAATGTTGGCATCAATGAACATTCATGGTTATACTTATATGCAACACAAGATCAGTTTCTATGGAAACAAATTCAGCGCAAAGTGAAAGCACAATCAGCTAATTTGTGTGTCCCTACATCGGTGAAAACAAATAATCTGGTAAAGAAGCAAACATAAATGTATGCGGTATGGACAGAAGGGAAGAAAAACTAAAGTTGACAAAGGTTCACACAAGTTAAGCGGGCTCATGATCACAATGATCAGCAACTCCATGTGTGTACACTGATGCAATGCATGGAAGGACTTATCTAGACTCTGTAGGTAACATTAAAAGTGACAGCTGCACTCCCAAACCAAGTAGAAACATATTGTATTCAACATCATTCATAGGAACTACATTTGCTACCTTAGGGGACAGGGGTTGCCACCAAATCACTAATCCGCTGCACAGAAAGAACTAGTCATTGAGGAAATTGTGCAAGGCGCGAGCTATAAATTTTACCACGAATATCACAAACACAAAACAAAAGCTTCTCAGACCTCAAGTTTGCTAGTTAACTAAGCATACCAGTGGTAATTACTAATTCACTCATGGTCATGCCATCCGAGTGTCCACAAAATCGATTCACCGTGCATGCATGCCCAATAGGCCAAGCCACCAGCCCACCACTACTTCCCTGCATTTCTATTCTAGCAATCTAAAGCTTGACAAGATGGAATCACGTAATAAACCTAAGTTGAGCACCTAAGTGCCATCCAGGCCACCAATTCCATGATTTCTATCACAAGCTACGCCAGAGTCCAGAGCAGCAGATCAAATCTCATGTATGAACTGAAAAGGAAGCATTTTTACTCCTATAGACTCCGCCTTTCACCAATCCGAAGGGGGACCCACCGATCCGAGAGCGGCGAGGACGACGATGCGGCGGGCGAGGACGACGACGATGCGGCCGCCGCCGAAGCAGACGCCACCACGGCCACCGTGCTCCCAGCCGCCGCCGACGACGATGACGCGGCGGCGACGAGAAGCGACCGGAGGTGGATCCACGACGAAGACGGCGGGGAGGACCCTGCCGTCGGCGACGACGACGAGGACGACGGCGAGGACGAGGTGCCGGATCGCCGCAGGGCCTTCATGTCCCTCTCGCGGTCTCGCCCACCTACCCCCACCAACCGCCCAACCACTGCCCGCCCCGCCACTACCACCAGCACCAGCGCCGCCACTCCCCGCCGTGCCCCCGCCTCCCCGGCGCCATCCTCGCCGGCGTACGGCGTCGCCGCGTGGCCACAGACTCGGAGTAAATTTACCTCTTTCCCCCCGGCTTTAACTCCCTCTCTAAGCTTTTAGGAAAGAGACAGTGTCCCAGAGAGAGGAGAGACAGAGCATGTGACGCCAATAAAGCCACACACAACGAGAGGAGAGGAGTGAGTGGGTGGGTGCCGTGCGCGTTTAAACAGGTCCTGTTCGGACCTGCCATGCGGGCCCCACTCGCCAGTGAGAACGGGCAGAGGTGATAGACCCGCCGCCTGGGCTGGGCTGGCCCATGTTTTGTAGGACACTGCACTCAACTCCCCAGCATTTAATACTGCTTCCACTGATCTTTTGGGGGAGTTTATCCGCATGGGTTCTTCTTTGGAAAAATATTCAGTGCACAAGACTTTTTAGTGCAAAAAACGAATCTCAGCCCTTCATTTTAAATCCAACGGTACACTCTGCTCTCTTCTTCTACCGAAGCCTGCACAATTGGGTGTATAAAGTGAATGTGACAGCAGAAATTTTGTGCACAGTTGGGTATAGAAGAAGAGGGCATACCGTTGGATTTAAGATGAAGGGCTGAGATTCTTTTTTGCACTTGTGCACTGAGAAGTCTTGTGCACTGAATATTTTTCCTCCTTCTTTTTAGTACTTACTTCGTCCGTTTCAAAATACAAGGTGTATAATTTTTTTTGACACGATCTTAAATTTAGAACTTTGATCATTTTTTTTCACAAGATATCATTAACAAATATAAAATTAGCATAATATGAAAGTATTTTTAAATATGAATCCAACTATCACATACATAAGACTAAACATATATGTTTTTAGCTTAATTACTAGTCAAAATTTATAAATGTTGATGTTTTGAAATACTGTCACGCCTTATATTTTGAAACGGATGAAGTATTTTTGTGCGGGTGAATTTTGTTTTGAATGGTTGTTGTTGTTGTTGTTGTTGTTGTCCCATTTATTTCGTGTTGTCAATCTTGCATCTGTGTGCACGACTGCATCACCGCATGGGCTTCGTGATCTCGATTTCAGTACAAAGTCCGATGCTTTTTCTAGTGGTTTTACATTCAAGCTAACATGTCAACTATGGTATTCAAAAGAATTTTGATTTTTTGTCGCAAACATTTGACCAAAAACTAAACGCAATATTTGTTGAGCTTTGACTCAGCAATGTAGAGGAAGTCCACACGGTGGGTGATTTGGTAAGCTCATGC
Source organism: Raddia distichophylla (assembly GCA_005191435.1). Lineage (NCBI taxonomy): Eukaryota > Viridiplantae > Streptophyta > Magnoliopsida > Poales > Poaceae > Raddia > Raddia distichophylla. The sequence continues at coordinate 710,792 of SPJY01033272.1, read as the reverse complement.
TAATTACTTCCTCCGATCACACACACATCGTTTGAAGTAAGTGAAGTTGTGTAGATCCAAGTTTTAAAACTTTATAAGTCAACATATATTTTAAAATCTACATGCAAAGATTTGTCTCAATAAGTACTTTCATACAACTATATCTATAACAGAGTATATAAATTAATTGTACTAATAATCGGTGGTCAAGGATGTATGTCTAAAACGACAATGATACGTGATAAAGAGGGAGCAATAACTTTCACCCACCGATGGTAATCTTGTGGAGACCAGAGTGTGAAGCTACGTATTACCAACTGCATGGGCTTAACTGGGGCGAATTTGACCCCATAGCCGACACGTTTAGCTCGTGGAAGATCTCAGCTTGATTGTCAATGAGTCGGATTTTTTTTTCCCCTCGATCCAGACAGCCCCAATAATTTCGCATTAGAGAAAGGTGCAAAATAGTTTTGCAGTGGGCTACCGGCTCTTCGATTCTTTGAACCGGTCGTTCGGTGTCTTTGGGCAACACGGTTGCAGGGAAAGACATCGACGAGCGACCAAAGAATAGGCCATATGTACCTACACACCGATGGTAGAGGCCAAAGAATGCTGTGACTGTAACGTACTAACGCTTATGCCTTGTCTAGATGCAAGCTTTTTCAACGAAATATCGTGTGTTCATAATACATGCTTTGCAAATACCCTTTGTTTTAGGTGAAATCATCGTGTTTTTCGTTTGCTCTCTTTTCCATAGCTTATCTACTTATTCTTATCTAATCAAATGCTTAAGAAAAGCTAAAAATTGGTATCAGATTTCTACCAATTTCAACGGGATAGCATTCAATCCATACATTTCCCTTCTTCCTTGCACGCACCATCCTCCTGATTCTTCGTGCACCCCTACTGTTCGCGACCTCATTGGCGCCGCCCCGTCCCCCTGGTTTGGGTTCAGGTTTTGGGTTCAGTGGTAGGTTCATCGTGCCTCCTGGTTTAGAGGGAGGGCAGGGAGACGACAGCTGTGGTGGGAGGGCGTGGTTTTGCGGAAGGATGGGAGTTGAAGTGGACACTCAACATGGACGCTATCAGTCGTGGTCGTGGGTGGTTGTCGAAGGCAACGAGGGTATTGGTGGTCTGGTGGAGGCACACAAAGCTCACTAAAGAAGAAAGGAGAGAGGAGGAGGAGGAGAGCAAATCACCAACGGTGAGGAAGGAGGAGGAGCAGATGAATCAGATAGGGACAGCAGCATGCTGTGGGGAAGAAACGAGGGGAGAGGCTCCGTTGTGTGTGAAGTGGGAAAATTGAGATGATGGGGGTGAGAGGGGGTTTTTGGCGGTTGTTTTGTGTCATCGGATTGGCCCTGATGGTAGTGTTATGTAGTAGCTCTCTAATTGCTTATCTTTAATTTGAAAACCACAAACGCTTTTGTATTTCAATCCATTCTTTAATCAAGCCCAACAAAGTGTGTCAAACTTTCAAGTTGTTTTAGAAAGCTCTCGAAGTTCAATTTCTCGGTAAATAGGAGGATTGATAAATAAGATCAAATAAAAAAGGCAACGGTCATCTAGAGCTTTCTATTAAAAAATTAGCTTAAATTAAATAAAAAATTGTTATTTGTATACAAACTAAAACATGTAGTATCTTATAGTCATTTTTATGGGATTTAAAAGAGTTCTTCTTAGAGTTAACTAAAATATGATGCCAACAAAGCCACATACAACGAGAGGAGAGGAGAGATACGAGGGGGTGGGTGTTGCGCACGTTTAAACAGGTCCTGTTAGGGCTTGCCATGCGGGCCCCGCTCGCCAGTGAGAGGAGGTAGATTTAGCTAAAATATTTTTTTCATAATTTTTTAAACTCTTCAAGACTTCTCTCAAAGGGTTACAACTATTTCAGATTAAAATTTTAGAAACTTTAAACTGAAAAGAACAAGGCCAGTTGGGTACATGCTGCTGCTGCTGCTACCGATTTATACAAGAAAAATATCCTATTCTTGAGTAGGTATATGTGATAGTTTGATAAACTTCTTTGTTCTTCCTCGTGGGGGACTTCTCTACTTGTAAAATAATAGATGTTGACTTTCATCGCAGCGTGGAGATTAGATAACCGAAAATCACCGCGTACCTGTAGCTGGTCTGTAAATCGATGTATATTAAAGTATGTTTGGATCGTAGGATTTTTAAAGGAATTTTTAAGTTCTAAATGTCCTTAGAAAGCTTTTCATTTTTGAATGGTTTGGAACCAAGGACTTTGTCTTCAACACTTCATCTCTAAAGAAATTTCACACACACACAAAAAAAAATCCGCGCTAGTTTCATCAAAGAAAAGGATTTTTGCAAATTGCATTTGACTTGTTAAAATCTAGAGGTAGATTATATCTGAAAAAAATGTTGGTCCTGGATATGAGGCTTGAAGAGCCAAATATGTGTGTATAAACTAGTTTTACGTGCTTTGAAAAATCTCTAAAATCCTTTAAAAATAAATACAAAATGCTGCAATGTTTGGCCTACGTAAAAATAACGGTCAGCTATAGCTTTTTAAATTTTTAGTTGACTTGAAGAGTGGCCTGTGTATAAAAAGCCAAATTCTATGGTACTATGCCTATTTCACTCTTCGAAGTTTTTAAATGATCCGAACGGTCAACTTTTTCCCAATTTTAAAAAGACTTACGGTTTTCCACTTACACTCCATCACATTCTTCTTCTTCTTTTCCACATTCAACTGTGTTTTCAATTCGTTGGGTCCAAACAGCCGAGCCCTAAGCATGTTAACGCTTAGCATGCTTCAAGCAATATCAAGCATGACCTACATGGATTCCCTTTAGCACCAAAAGAACATCGCCTTATAACTAAAAGTGAGAAACGCATGCAGCACGCATCGATCAGCCAGGTCTTTCGGGCAATTATGATCCCTCCATTTTCATCGATACCTTTACCTTTCTCTTTTTCGACGGGCGCGAAAGACAGGCGAAACAGTGCTCCAAAACACATCTTGTGGTTAGCTCAAACAAATTGCTCTGCTTTGTAATAATACTAGTCGCGTGGGCGCGTTCGTGGCGCGCCAAGGCTTGAAAAGGGTCGCGTCAACACCTGCATTGGGAGGATTATTAACGTTATTTTTTTGGCTGATAGCAGCAGATAACATGAACAATATAGATGCAGTAGACAAAGTTTTCATGAAAAAGAATTTTCGGTACGTGCAAGCTGAAATTTTAACAGGATAAGATATAAAAGGATAAAGAATTGATTACCAGACATAAGCGCTCTACTGTCAGCTCCATAATTTTCGGTACCTGCAAATGGAACTGGTTTGTAAGCACGTACATGAAAGGAATCCAATAGGAACAAAACGTGTACCGTCGTATGGTAATATCAACATTTAGTTCCCAACTGAAATGTTCATATGCTTGCAGTAATTTAACATGCATAATTTAAGAATAGAAGTAACTGAAAACTGGCTATACACTCAAATTCCATGTGTAGGAACATGAAAACTGAAAGGTTGGGTAAGCAAAAAAAAAAAAAAAGGCCTTTTACGGTAATAAATGGTCAGGGCTAATGCAATGTCATGCATCATAGCAAGCCAAGTTTCAAGCTTTTTTATCTCCAAGCCTGAAACAATGTGGGATAGTGTAATTTATAGAACTTTGAAATCCATAGCAATAACCTATAATGCTTAATCATGTGAGCAATGAGCAATAGTCCAATATGGTAACATCAAGCATCTTCAGGGGGTTGAATATGTAGCTAACACAGGTAAAACAATTTACCTTTGGCGTAAGAGTACCTGAAGAAAATTAGCGGTAATACACACTTTAATTGAGCAATTACTGGGCAAAATGAGCAGCTAATTAGTTGATGCAGAAGATAGATAAGCAATAAATATCCTCTGAAGATGCATAGGCAAAAGGTCCAATAAGTGGGAAGGGACAATCAGGCATGACCATGTTGGATCCCATCACGTAGGAAGCTGAGACGTACTGGAATCCATGGCCGGTCAACATGAATGAATCTGGTGAGCAGCGTGACTTTGAGGAAGGCTGTGCGGATGAGGCTCCGTTGCCTATCACCTACAAAGCAAGACATTTGTAGATGGCGTCGTTGCGACGTGCTCCGACAACGAACCAGGCGAGGAGGCTGATGGGGGACGGGGTGGCCCGATCTTCTGGTGAGATGGATAACTACGGTTTGGTGTCACGGCGACCTGAACGATCCGGCTACCAACCACGAAAGTGACTGGAAGACCCAACAATCGCTAAACCACCACAACGAAGCGTTATCAACCGTGCCAGAAACACGTGGCACGGACGGCAGCGGGGGCAGGCGCGGGTTGGAGGAGGCGGAGAGCTGGAAGAGGAGGCGCGGAGGGAGGAGGCGGACGGCGGCGGGCTGGGGGGCAGGGAGTGTAGGGTTTTGGCGAAGATGGGGATACAAATCTATATTAAGAAAGTCTAGGGAGTCTTTGACAAAATCATTTGCGTGTGGCCCAACCAAGTCTATGGACTGCGGGTTGATTAACGTAAATTTCAAGGGTTTTTGTGCAAAACGTGTCACCAGGGATCCTGGGTGGTTGGATGCGCTTGTCCGCGGGATCCGATGGACGGAGAAAATGGGGTGACGTGGCCGTGGCGGGGATGAAACGCGCCACGTGGCCCGCGAAGGAGGCCAGCACTCGGCTTTGTACTTTTAATAGATACGAGCATGTCAGGATAGGAAGGTTCGGAACACTAGGTTTTGGGAGCCTCACAGATGGCGAGTTTGGTTGTCTGGTTGAGGCTCAATTAGACTCGAGCGAGCCGCAGAGAAGGCGTTTTGTTGTCTAGAGAGGGTGTCAAACCAGATCCTGTTACGGCAAAGCACTGTTGCAGCCAGTTTGAAGAGAAAAAACAGAAATGGATCGTTTTCCTGAACCTGGCTCAAGCTGGCACATGGAGTCAGCAGGAGAAGATGGGTCTCTGATTCACGGTTGGGTTCGATTAACATCACTTGGAGCTAGGAGGAGATCAGAGAATGGGTAAACCGAATCCCTCTTTGAACAACCAAACAACATCACTTACATCCACTCCGCTTGGCTCATATCATCTTGGATGTCTCATGAAATCCACGCTAAGAGTATGCAAGCAACCAAACAGGCGAAGAGTGTTTTTTTTAAAACTGAATTTTTTGGTTTAACTATGTTTCAAGTATTATATAAAATGGTTTTAAAATATTTTAAAAATAATGAAAGAAAGCTTCAAAATATTGGGTAAACAAATTGATATAAGATAAAAGGAACGGCTAAAAGACACATCATTTCTAAGAACAAAGCACGCAAATAATATTGCCAAGAAAAGAGAAGAACCCAACAGCGGCAACGACACGGTTCCTCATGCGGCGAGCAGCGTGTCCCCCAGACCAAGACCAAGCCTCTGAATCTTCAGCTTTATTATTATATACCACAACATTGACGCTGATCATCAAACTTAACATGGCTATGCATTAACAAAATCTACGCTAGATTTTAATTCTAGAATGCCCTCGATCGATTAGCTAGGGCCATGTTCTTTCCATGCGCGCTCATGTGAGGCTCGAGATGGGTCACATGAGCCTGGGGTAGTGTTAGGTTAGGTTAATTAGGTCAGGAATCCTTGCACAGAAGCTGCCTCCTCATGCCATCATGTGCTACTCTTCATCTCCAGCTTCAGAGATCGCCGAGGTGAGGACCATGGCCGAGACGACGGATCAAATGGCCGAATTGGTCGGTGCGGCAGGCCAACCCGTGCATGGCATTGGCAGCACGGGGGCATCCATCCATGGAGGCATGACCCATGTCCCTGCACCCAATTCTGAATTTTGTGTCCAATTCTGAACAACTCTGTGCCCTGGCAGACGCATCGGGTTATATTTAATTAGAGCATGTATCATGATATTGCAAAGTGATGTGTATAACTGCTATCTTCAACTGCTGTATGTAACGCAGCTTGACACGAAGTAGCGTTTCTCGTCGGGCATCTTTTGGTATAAGATGGCTAAAAGATGGTTAAGGTGAGCATGCGTGCCACAATTTTATTTGGACAACGTAGCAGGTTAAGTATCAAGATCAGTGTCAGGCAGCGTATCTAATGCTTGATTTAATTATGTTCGGTAGAGACATTACGTTGCTAATCAAATTCGCCTCCCCCACATTGGACGTACATGTCGTGACGTTGCAGCCTGAGTAAATTCGAGCTCGTGCAGTACGTGCAGAAAATTATAAAACCTGAAAGACACACTAGTGAACAGCTTAACGGCTTTAGTTAGCGGGTTCCTTTCCTATACCTATGCATGAAAGTCAAGCGTTAATTCGGGTTCAGTATGAAAGCCATTCTTAAATCTTGTTGTGTCACACTCACCAGTCCCTTACAATGGCAATCACGTATACTTGTGTTTCATGCAGCTGAAAGGAGAAAATAGAGCAAGAGTAGCAGCGCTGTCTGAAACTCTGATGTGAACTCTGAAGTCTGAACTACAAGTCAGGCATGCACATACAGCAAAAACTAACAGCTACAGGTACTGAGTACTGGCTATACTGATCCAGGTATTTGCTGCGCAATGCGCCCCATAAGGTTATTTTCTCAATTGAACAAAAAAAAGATTTACACCGAATAATATATCACGTAGAGTCTCACGTTATCCTTGTAAGACCTTATTCTTTTCAGCATTACGTATCAATGCATTTACTGTAGTAAATTTTGTTATTTTTATTTAGCCTATGTTGTGATAATTTGTAACCATTTTTTCACAACTTTTAGCGGTACTTCCAAAGATCCTAAAACTATTTTTAATTATTTTTTACAATCTTTAGACCATTTTTCGAGATCTCTCGAATTTGCTACAGTAATACGCTAACGCAACGATACGCTGAAAATAACAAGGCCTAAAAGGAAAAAAAAAGGTTAGGGTGGCTACAACTATGCTGGTCCTCAGGAGCAATACAAGTGTTGTGCTGCTAGACGAAACGGTTGAGTGTCACACTCTATATGGCTAAAGTTCAGTAGTCAAAAGCATCACTAGCTTATGCTTACGCTTACGCTAGTAGCATGGGGCACATGGAATCCCATGTGAATCAGCAAGGACCATTTTGCAAGGCTAAATACTCCTGATTGACTGATAGCGAAGTAGTACCGTGTCAATTTAAGATGAAAGTTCGAGCTTCACTTGTTTTGCAGTTGGCCTTGTCAGTGAAGCGAATTTTCCTAAGTGGAACCATCAAATATTCAGATGAGCTGTATTGGAAATGCTTATAGGAAGCACTAGCTTTCTAGCTACAGTTCCTATCATCGTAACATACGCAGATGGGTTTATCTTAAAGAGTGATAATTGGGATTCGGGATATGGCAGCAACAGAAGGCAAAGAGCATAAAAGCACTGAGCATATACAATGACTGAAACAGCGGCTGTCTCTAACTATTATTATGTCATCTAAAGACAGCATTATAGACAACATATACAATCATAAAGATGGTCGTATGTTTTTGTAGATAACCTTCTCATACACACAGTTTCTTAATTCTCGTGTCGAATCAACTCTTGTATTAGAGACAACTCAAATATCTATGCATGTTTTATCTTCTCCACATCATCACATGTATTACATGGCAAAACTTAGAGAGAGCTTTGAAACTGCTAACATGTACAACGTCATTGTACATGCTCTTGAGCATGGAAACCATAACAATTAACAGGAATTTTATCAAAACACTAGTTGAGCAATGCCCCCCAGAAAAGGTTATTTACTAATAACTGGAAACCCATGGAGTGTCTGAAAAGCATTGCACTAAACATAAAACATCATACTACATAAATGCTCAAGTTTCCCTTACAACTGATCCATAGAGGAATGAAACTACGCAGACCCCCTGGATCTTTTATTTACGTTAATAAGCTTCAAGCTGATTACCATGGGTTCACTTGTTCTGTAACATCGACACTGCTTCCTTGTCAGTGAACCAGGTGAATTCTCCATCCTGAAGTTTAGCCATCTCAACAGGCAGCAAATCAGATGAAGTCTGCTTGTCCGAAAGGGCTTTCTGCACTGCACCAGCTTTCCCAGCTCCAGTGACCACCATTGCGACGTATGCAGATGAGTTGATCACAGGAAATGTAAATGTAATTCTCTCAGGAGGCGGCTTTGGAGAATCCTCGATATGGGTTACCCACCTTTGGTTCTCATTAACAAGAGAGTGGCCTGGGAAGAGTGAGGCAATATGACCATCGGGGCCCATTCCCAGAAGCATGAGATCAAATCTGGGAAACCCAGTTGCTTGTGACATAGCAATCACGCCATTTTTAACAAGTTGCTTCAAGCAAGTTTCATAGTCATCCGCTGCTCCCTCAGCTGACAAGGCGTCATTTATAGCATAAACTTGACCAGTAGGAATTGGCACCTAAACAATAGAAAGACAGCACCCAGGTAAGTACTTTCGAATGCATAACAAATTACAGACCTGAAAAGTGTAAACAGGTTATAATGGAATGGCTGGACATAAGAATCCATCAATGATTTCAACTATTACATCTAAGAAAATTATAAAAACCGAGTGTTGAGTAAAATGTATCATGTTCAAATGCTTCACTACCACAAATACCCCTAAAGCTACCAATTCACAGAACACAAGGAGGAACCATAGAGGTTTCCTAAACTTGGATGAAAACCAAACTTTTTTTATTAATGGCTCATCTAAACCATTGATATGACACACAAAGTTTTATTGTAATCCTTTTCCATAATCCTAAAAAAATATGAATTTATTCTTCACATATCATATTAGAAATTGTCACTAGGGTGGGGATGGAGCACATGACACCTTGAAATTTTGCCCCAACAGGACGGAGGTTTGACCTGGAGATAAATCAATGGCCCAATGGGGTTGGTTCCAATCGAACCATAGGGTTGTCCAGGTCTCAGTTGTTTTGCCGTCCTAGCCTCTTTCATCAATGCCTAATAGCCTCATCCATACACTCGACCACAAACGTCTCCCCCTGTCCATCGTCACCGCCCGCTAGCAACGCCCAAACGAATACCCCAGTCCTGTCGCAGCCAGCAACGTCGTGTGCCTCTGCCTCTCTGGCCTTCCCCCTAATCATCCCCAGCCCCAGCAGCCTCCATCCCCTCTTCTCCCTCTTCCTCACTCCAAGACATCGGAGGTAGATAACATGGCGACACCTTGGATCGAGAAAGTTGCTGGTGCTGTCCACTCTGTCGTTGCCTGTGATGTGTTGCAGTTACCGATGATGAAGACGATTACATTGAAATTTGAGCACTTGCTGCAGTAGGTAGCTGCCAAATTCCATTGGAAAGAGGAGCAAAGTTGATGCTAAGTAAAAATGTAGTGATTGATTCAATTAGTTTGGTATGAAGAGTTGAAAAACAACTCACGCATGTCTTCGCCTGATCTTCCTCTTTTTTTTCTTTTTTCTTATTCTTTGGTGGTTCTAAGAATTTTTCTCCTGCTTTTCAAGTTTGATTCCATCAATTGTTTCAGCCACTATTATTGTTGAGAAATGGGTCCACCCTTTAAACCCAATGGATCATGAGGATCACAGTAGAATGGCCCAAAGGATCAACCCTTTGACCCTTTTGTAAACAATGGATCGTGTGGGTCTGATCCATTTAAGAATGGATCGACCCACTCCCACCCCTACACCACAGAATCAAGATTCAAGAGTATAGGTCCATGGTATCTGGATAATTCTCCATGCAAATAAGAAATTGTCACCATAGAATCAAGAGTAAAGGCCCATGGTATCTCAATAATTGTCCATGCAAATGAATGGCAAGTGAAAAAGGTTAAAAACAATTCATATCATATGTAATCCCGTAGTTTTGCCAGTATGAAATTAATTTATAGATGATTTTAAACTAAAGTTTAACATGAATATGCTGCACTGCCATATATGCAAATGATTTTGAGAAGCACTGTAGTTTGCGTGATACATTAATAAGTCAAGTTTAATAACGAAAGTTTATCTAAGCACATTCATTTCACAGGATTATAATGGATTAATCATGTATGGGGGAGAAGTCATGTGCTGTTTGCTTCTCTCAAATATAGTAGAAATGTTTCTATTCTAACAAGACATGAAGATACTTTTAGACAGTTCCAGTCTCATTCAAAAGAAAACATAGCAATGTTGAATATAACCCATTACCAAATGCATATAATATAAGTAGGCACTACAAAGTACAAACTCAATATCCTAGGCTCCTAGCATCCTAACTAAGACCAGACAATCTGTCGATGCAGTCCGCAGCCACCCACAATTTACACAAGTAGTCCTCATTTCCATTTTCCATTGATCCAACTTCTACCATACTATCCCTGCATGACTACTCAGTTCCCGCCAATCCAATAACCCGAGCAGATCATGGAAAGAAAATTCCTAAATGAGTAGAACCAACCGCTGCAGACAGAACGGTAGTAAATCCAGAACTTGAGAAGAATACCTTCGCAAGCAAACCATCCAAGGCGAGCTTGTAGTTGCTATCCTTATGGTCCTTGGGCACAACCCTCTCGTCCACCCAGAACACATGCCACTTGCTCCAGTCGATCGACTCAAGGTAAGGCGGCTCCGCCAGCTTCCTGCGAGACCAACCCAAGACGAGAGATCTTACGCGATCCGAGAATTCCGGAGGAACCAGAAAAGGCGCGATCTTTGGGTAGGATGCCCAGACAGTAACCTGATGTTCTTGATGAGGGATCCGCCGGAGAGAACGACGGTGAAGGCGCCCCTCTCGGCGGCGAACTTCTCTGACAGCTCCGCCGTGTATTTTGCCAGCGACGTCGCGAGGTCCTCCTCGGAGTCAAAGATGAGCAGCTTCTTCTTGGACCCGGCCCCGGAGGCGGCAGGCGCGGCGCCGTCGGTGGCCATGGCGGCAGCGGCAGGGAGAATGGGGGAGGGGGCGGAAAAGAAGAGATGGGGTTTGGACCGGGGATTCCCGCGGTGCCTGACCGGCGGGAAGCTAGATGCCGTCGGCCAGCGGCGGCGGCGGTGGCGCTCGAGGGGTCGAAAGGAGGCAGCAGCGACGACGGCGGCGGCGGCGGCGACGGTCATGGTGGTGGTGTGTTATAGGAGGCCCCGATGGGTAGTGGTAGAAGTGACAGGTGGATGGCGAGGGATACTGCGTTTTGCGCCGTTCAGATCGAGATAGACGGCCGATATGCGGAGTCCTCGAGGCAAGTGTCCCGGTATTTGCTGCGCTTGGGTGGGGCCGTGGGGAAAGGAATCTTGCAGCAACAATGATGCTGGGCACTTGGCAATTTGGCATCTTGTTTGGAAAAGAAGATTTCGTGTGATCCTCTCGAAAATTGCATCGTTTATAAAAAAAACCAAGGCACGAGCGTTAATTTTAGGGGTAATTTACTATTGATCCTAAGAACATGTTTAACGGTGAACTTATTTGATTCTCATATGTAGCACTCAACACTATGGTAGTAGGGTAGAGATTAAAATATAAGATAAAAACATAAGAAAAAACAGAATAATGGTTTAAAAATGGATGAATAGGGATACGATAGTCCAAAAGGTATGCCCATTAAACATTCTCTAATTTATAAAACTGAGTATCTATTATTTTTCTCAAAGTTTTAATTACTACGCCTCAAAGTTATTATTTGTCATTTTCTGAAATTTATATAAAATTAAGCAAACCCACACATAAAAGATTTAACTTTCCTCATCTTTCCATTTTATATGCTACCTTCCCTTTCCTTGCTTTCTTCTTAGCTAAAAGCAGCAAAAGGAAAAGGGGGCCTCCCGCAATGTTGTGCCCTTGCGCCGGCTAGCTGCCTCACTGTTGGTGATCGGATAAATTTCCCATCACACCGATCAACATAATTTGTCTTTTCATGGGGCAAGTGAATCATGTCTTTGTTAAGGAGATCCGACCCTCACCTCTCTTCACCAAACAACATTTTTTTATCGTGATTCGGACCCCCGTTTGATGGAGATAAAAACCCTACGTCGAGTTTGGTAGTTCTCACAAGTTCTCTCTTGAAACGATATTATTGTTTTTACCTGCATACAAAATTATTTCAAAGAACCATGGAAAGTACCACCGTCACGTCGTCTAGCGTCCTGACATGCCATCAGTGGGGTCTGCTACTGCTTGTTCAGGCACACTATCACGCTGTCGCACCGGCACACTTCCTAGATGCCATTCTCATCGTTGGCCTCCTAGCCAGCATGCACCACTGCATGCCACTGTCCATGGGCTACCTATCGTCGTGCCAGGCATCGTTTGAAATATGCCATCAGAGGGTAATATGTTATTTTCATGTGTGGCTTTGCTTAGATTTGTTTAAAAAAAATCAAAAGGGGCAAATAATACTCTCTCATAAACTTTTAGGGCATAAAATGTATTCTTAAGAACTTTAGGGCACATAACATATTGCCACTCAACTTTAGGGCAGATAGTAAATTTTGCCTTAAGAATAAGGTAGAAGCGCTCTCATTCAGATGTAGTAAGGGGGGCGAGGAAGTGTTAGATGTGATGGCTTCCTAGAGAGAACTTTTGAGTGTGTTAGTTTAGGGCCAAATTTACCTAAGTATGTTTGCCCTGGACTTGCCGATCAAAGACAAGAATTTGATCAAAAAAATTGGCAAAAGCAAAGAACACTGTTTTAAACCTTGAACTATGACCCTCGATCCATTTTGATCCATGAACTGAAAATCAGGATAATTTGGTGCTCAAAATATCAAGACTAGACGCAAAATGCACCCCTAACTAGTGGAAGGGCAGTTTTAACCAGTAAAAATGACTCAAAAATATCACGCGCGGCAGTGAGCACCAGCGAACACGCGTCATATTATCTTACGAACCCAAATTAGCCATATGATGGATGATGCACGGTTAATAATGATCTCACCCCATGAGGATTTAGAGGGAGTACACTAGAGGCCCTCTTCTAGCGAAAATCATTTTTTTTTTTTTTGGAATAGATGGGATAACCACAAATCCATTTCTTCCATATATAGAAGGAAACGATCAGCATTACACTTGAACATTTACACCAAAACAACAAAAATTCTCAAGCCGTAAACGACTAGCTGATTCTCCCATGAACCGAGAACCAGTCAACGGGAAACAAAAAGGAGCTAAGCTCCTTTATAGTGGAAGGCAGAATGGGCAGCAAAAAAGAGTCTGAGGAGACTTGATGCTTCTTTATTGCAATGCTCCCCCTATATCTTATCATCTTTATTTTCAACTGGCACCAATAATTCTGACTTATTGGGGAGCATTGCAGTTATTTTAAGAACCCCATTAGCTTCATTTCTTTAGAACATTCACTCTGCAATCCTGATTCGTATAAATATCAGCGAACAGCAAGCAGCCAAATACATCCTCGTAATTGTAGGCTGAGGAGCTGATCCTTTCATTGCAAGTACAACGGGAAATGCCTGTTGCAAAGAGAACAGTATGTGAGTACGATACTAAGGTCCCGTTCTTTTGAGCCGATCTGAACGGCTGAAATATCTAAACTTCGAGAGCTTCTCATGATAGTCTCGAGATTCGGATACATTTCATTTGACTTGCTTTTTAAAGTGTTAGGACCCACCTTCAAAATAGCGAAAAAACTGACTCAAAAAACTCAAATCATATGTGTTTTCAAAATGTAGATAAGTCGTTAAACTGTTAAGTCGTTAAATTGTTAAGCTGAAAAGAATCAGTCCTAAGTAACATGTACATATCAATGATGCTTTGTACCAAAAGAAAATGGAATAAATGGGCGTGAGAAAAATCCAAGCCAAGGATTTTGCTAGCGAGACAATGAACCTTGGTGGATGCATCGACGGCTCATATCCTTATCCTTATATTTAGCTACGCTCTATATAGCGCGTAGCGCTTCTGCGCGCTACTGCTTCCCCGTGATGGCCACGTCGCCCGAAAAATCTCGGCCGTCCGTTTCCGCCGCGTGTCTCCCGTCCCAGCCGGACGATTCGAGCCATCCGGTTTGCAGAAAAGCCCCCGTTGTTTGCGATATTCTGACCGTGTCCCCGTAGGTTTACAATGGGGTCCTTTCCAGTTTGCGTCGTTTTCCGTTCGGCCCCCCCAATTATTCCTGGCCTCACAGCGCTGCCCTTTTGGTCTTCCTAGATACACCTGGAGTTCACACAAAATTACCCGCCTTTGCCACTCGGATCGAACCCTAGCTCCGCTGCCCCCGACCCCCCCTCTGTCACCGCGCCCCATTTCCCTTCCCTCTCTTCGCATCTCTTCTGCTCACGCCGCCTCCCCTTCCCCCTTTCTCCTCGCCGCCGCCGTCTCGTCTTCCGTGGCCGCCGTTCCACGCCTTCGCCATCCCTGCTCTCTCCCTTTCCCACACCGCCGGGTCCCTAATCCCCCTAGCCGCCAGTGCTATCGCCGTCGCCTCCGGAGTGCTCGCAGTGCAGCCATGGCGGTCGGCCCTGGGGAGCCCGGCTCCACTGGTGGCGCCCTCGAGGAGGCTGGATCCGGGCAGGGCGGCCCTTGGAAAGGCCCTTGGGACGGCCTGCCCGGGCGCTTTGGGGCCTGCCCACCGCCGCCTTGCGGCTTACCGCTGCTTGCTGCCTCCACCGATGGACCGTGCGGCTGCCTTGCCGGAGCTTGGCGCTACCGCGCCGTTCCCTTTCTTCTCTCTTCTCCACTCTTTTTCTCTCTCTGCGTGTGTACAAGATGGTGGAGAAAAGAAAGCCCCAATCCCCTTGTGCAGGGCTTCATTGGGTATTCATGTGCTTGATGTCCGTCTTTGCTCTACGTCTACGCATCCTGCGCTCCGTTTATCGTGACTTCTTCCTGCATCTTGCTGTCATTCCTTGGCTGTTGTTTTAGTGCGTGAGATCTAATCATGCCTGCTGATTGATGTGTTCATATCACAGGGTGGTTTCGGTGAAGCAGGGTGTTATTGCGACCTGCTGCTTGAACCACCGATTATCTTCCTGACAGGTTATATCATAGTAGTTCCTATCAGATGATGCTCTCTTTCTGTCCTCTTCGCTTCCCTTTCCTCGCAGAGCTAGATAAACTTACGCGTATCTTATAATAAAAATGCTTTTGTTGTATCTGTGATTCGTACTTCCCGTACTTGATGTTTGAACTTGCCTTTTCTCGGTCTGTTGGCATTGGCAAAAAAATGTGCAATGCATCTTATTGCGATTTGTCTGCTTCAAAAACGCTCAATCTTCTCTTATATATCATAGCATGTCAGGATTCCTAATCGATTGTTCAGTTTATCAGATTTGTAGATCAAACCTTTATAAGATCCCAATGCTTTGAACAATAGATGAAAAAATGAATTCTGAAGCAGATACAGCCATGTCTATGTGTGCATCGTGATGCCTGTATCCACCTTTTTTTTCTGTCAATGGTATCGACACTGCTATCTTTCATGTACGTGCACTAAAACTGACATGTTCTCAGAGCTAAGGTCGATCAGTGTTGATGATGAAATAAGCATTACCTACGCAGTGTGATCTATAGGACCACATCATAAGTTGTTTAGAGAATGATAGTCTATTTCATATCCTGCCCACCCCTTTTGTCATCTTTTAATTCACATGAGCTCTTTTCTTAGCTTGGTTTGAAGGCGTAATGATTTTTTTTAAAAAAGTAACCCATTATGTTGCTGAAAAATATACATTCTTTTGTATTGGACCCATTTTTTTTATTACAGGTTTACGTTTTATTCGTACATCTTTACAACCTATGGACTCTATCCTATTATGGTTGTGGTCCATATTAATTCTTCGTAATACATGTTGCTCATTTACTATTTATAGCTACATTTTCAATATTCTTTCCTTTAATTTAATATGTCCTGCTATTTCAGCCTCACACTTGACGTCGACTTATTTCCTATTATCGTTGTGACATTTAGTAAATTATTTTATAAATTATTCACTGCACGGGGCTTCACCCACGCGCGAAGCGCGTGAGCTCCGCTAGTATACTACATACGCCGTATCAGTCCTATCTCCCGGGCATGTCCACGTCGTTGCTGCTCAGCGGCAGGGCCACGTCCGCCTGCTGCTCTCTCTCCCGTCCTGAGCAGCCGGTTAAACAAGCGCCCCTCCCCATTTTTTCCTCTGTGTCTTTTCTTTTTGTTTGTTTATTTACAGCTAGGCAGATCTTAAAAATTTCAGAGAATACAAAAAGAATTTAAGACAAATCTGGAAAAAGCCCGATTAGATACTCATTAGAAATAAATCGTTTCAACATTCCTTCATATTTTGATTTAAGCATTTCGCCGTATGCTTATTGAAAAAGAAAATAATTTGAAACTTACAACAAATTCTGGATTCATAGACCGATTGCATACTCATTCAAAAATGGATCATGTGAAGGAGTTTAGAAATTTTGATTTTAAAGGATTTGGGTATAATAATTACGGAAATGCTTGGCACCGGACGTCCGACTCCGTCGGACGCTCGCGGCCCAGCCCAGCAAATCAAAAGCACACGCGATTAGGAGAGGTAATAAAAAGTGCTGAGACGCTACTAGCAAAAGTGCAACTCCTTTTTTTCTCATTTTTGTCTCTATTTCATCTGGAGTCCAAAATACATGAAACAAATTTCATGATTCATCTAAAATCCTAATTAACTTATTTTAAATACTTTTTATTTTTTTTATTTTTCATTATTTTCATTAGCCAAATTGTTTCGACAGTCTATACATATTGTTTCCAATAAGCTAAACTAATTGTTTCAGCAAGGTAGACATATTGTTCCAATAGAAAAAACTAATTATTGCACTTTGATAGACATATCGTTCCAGTAGTCTAAACTAATTGTTCCAATAGGCTAAAAATATTGTTTCAATAGGCTAAACTATTTGTTTCAACAGACTAGATGGATGGTTCCAACAGGCTAAACTAATTGTTTCAACATGCCAGACATATTGTTCCAATAGGCTAAACTAGTTGTTTCAACAGGCTATATATATTAATCCAATAGGCTAAACCAATTGTTTTAGCATGCTATATATATTGTTCCAACAGGCTAAACTAATTGTTTCAACAACAGGCTAAACTAGTTGTTTCAACAAGCTATATATATTCCAATAGGCTAAACCAATTGTTTTAGCATACTATATATTGTTCCAACAGGGTGTACAAATTATTTCATCAGGCGAGACAAATTGTTTCAATAGGCTAAACTAGTTGTTTCAGCAGGCTATATATACTGTTCCAATAGGCTAAACCAACTGTCCACTAGGCAAAAATAATTGTTTCAGCAGGCTAACCATATTGTTTCAACAGGCTAAACTAATTGTTCCATTAGGATAACAAATTGTTTCAGTAACTTTTTTATAGCAACATTGGTCTTGTTTTGTTCGTAAAAA